>JALIGW010000002.1:985819-1050819 GCA_023053685.1 Diadophis punctatus similis
AGTCTGTTCAGCTTCAGCACATTATTTTATCCCCTGGTTTAGTCTTAAAAAAACCTTATTCGGAGCGAGTAGCAATGAAAAAAAGCCTGCAAAGACTTAGGGCTGGAAAAAACCTCCCTCAGAGAGAGTAGCAATGAAAAAGCCTGCAAGCCAGTAAGAGCCGGGAAGATCGTTAGCACCTCGTTAGGGCTGGAAAAAAAAAGCTTCGAAAAAGCTACACTCAGAGTATAAGATGCACCCAAATTTTCAGCCTCTTTTAGGGGGGGGGAAGGTGCATCTTATACTCCAAAAAATACGGTATATGACATAGAGAAACAACAGTTCAGTTCGGATATACCTGTACATGGCTTAGTGACTGCTCAAAGTTACAACGGCGTTAAAAAAAATGAGTTTTTCAGATGAGCGTTGCGGCGTCCCCATGTGATCAAAATTCACGTGCTTGGCAACTGGCATGCATTTATGTCGGTTGCAGTGTCCCAGGGTCACGTGATCCCATTTTGGGACGTCCTTGATGAGAATAACTCTCATTAGAGGCGAAAATGGATCTTTGCCCGGAATTCTGACATTAGAAATGAAACCGCAGTTTAAAGTTCTAAGTAAAAATATTTATTCGGTACAAAAACAATAAATCCTCATTAATTACATATCTGATATAAAAAGGCACGTCTTGCTTTGACAGAAGCTAGGAACAAAAGGGCTGAACGGAGAAAGGAATGTACACATGCATACTAGGAACATATCAATCACATGCTCAGGAATAAACCATTATATTAGATAGGGATGCAGCTCCCTGCATATACATGTAACAGGCAATATAAAAATAACTGCCTGACAGTCCTGACCAACAAAATCAATGGGGGAAGCCAGCTTCACTTAACAACCATGTTGCTAACTTAACAACTGCGGTGATTCACAACAACTGTGGCAAGAAAACGCACCTTTGGGACAGTTAAGGACTACCTGTAAAGGAAGTTTTAGCCTTCGGAGGCGGAGTGGGTGGGTTTGATTTGACGGTCTGGTCTATCTAGTGGAGCTGTCAGGTAACCCACCTGCCGAGTCCTGCTGCTGAAGTCCCACCGACCTTAGCAAGGGAGAGCCCCTCAGCAGGTTGTAGAGGTAAGACTCTACTTGCAAGCGGGACAACACAGAGGTGTACAGGTGCAGAGCAAGGATCTGGTGCAGGTGTTCCATCTGGGCATCAAAGAGCTTCTTCAGTTCTCCCAAAGCGCCTTCGTTCATCTCAACCGTCTGGTATCGGTGGAAGCCGGACACTTTGCATTGATCGGCACAGACACCCTGAAAGAAGCACAAAGTGAGGTGGGGGTGGGAAACACTCAGCAAACAGCTGCAACCGTAAGAGGATAGAGCAGCAGTGAAATCCATTTTTTTTACTACAGTTCTGTGGGCGTGGCTAGGTGGGTGTGGTATGGCTTGGTGGGCGTGGCAGGGGAAGGATACTGCAAAATCTCCATTCCCTCCCCACCCATGGGGGAAGGATACTGCAAAATCTCCATTTCCTCTCCACTCCAGGGGAAGGATACTGCAAAATCTCCATTTCCTCCCCACTCCTGAGGGAAGGATACTGCAAAATCTCCATTCCCTCCCCACTCCTGAGGGAAGGATACTGCAAAATCTCCATTCCCACCCCACTCCAGGGGAAGGATACTGCAAAATCTCCATTCCCACCCCAATCCTGAAGGAAGGATACTGCAAAATCTCCATTCCCTCCCCACTCCTGAGGGAAGGATACTGCAAAATCTCCATTCCCTCCCCACTCCTGGGGGAAGGATACTGCAAAATCTCCATTCCCTCCCCACTCCTGGGGGAAGGATACTGCAAAATCCCCATTCCCTCCCCACTCCTGAGGGAAGAATATTGCAAAATCTCCATTCCCTCCCCACTCCTGAGGGAAGGATATTGCAAAATCTCCATTCCCTCCCCACTCCTGAGGAAAGGATACTGCAAAATCTCCATTCCCTCCCCACTCCTGAGGAAAGGATACTGCAAAATCTCCATTCCCTCCCCACTCCTGGGGGAAGGATACTGCAAAATCCCCATTCCCTCCCCACTCCTGAGGGAAGGATACTGCAAAATCCCCATTCCCTCACCACTCCTGGGGGAAGGATACTGCAAAATCTCCATTCCCTCCCCACTCCTGGGGGAAGGATACTGCAAAATCTCCATTCCCTCCCCACTCCTGGGGCAAGGATACTTCAAAATCCCCATTCCCACCCACTCCTGAGAGAAAGATACTGCAAAATCCCCATTCGCACCCCACTCCTGAGGGAAAGATACTGCAAAATCTCCATTCCCTCCCCACTCCTGAGGGAAGGATACTGCAAAATCCCCATTCCCTCCCCACTCCTGAGGGAAAGATACTGCAAAATCTCCATTCCCACCCCACTCCTGGGAGAAAGATACTGCAAAATCTCCATTCCCTCCCCACTCCTGAGGGAAGGATACTGCAAAATCTCCATTCCCTCCCCACTCCTGAGGGAAGGATACTGCAAAATCTCCATTCCCACCCCACTCCAGGGGAAGGATACTGCAAAATCTCCATTCCCACCCCAATCCTGAAGGAAGGATACTGCAAAATCTCCATTCCCTCCCCACTCCTGAGGGAAGGATACTGCAAAATCTCCATTCCCTCCCCACTCCTGGGGGAAGGATACTGCAAAATCTCCATTCCCTCCCCACTCCTGGGGGAAGGATACTGCAAAATCCCCATTCCCTCCCCACTCCTGAGGGAAGAATATTGCAAAATCTCCATTCCCTCCCCACTCCTGAGGGAAGGATATTGCAAAATCTCCATTCCCTCCCCACTCCTGAGGAAAGGATACTGCAAAATCTCCATTCCCTCCCCACTCCTGAGGAAAGGATACTGCAAAATCTCCATTCCCACCCCACTCCTGGGGGAAGGATACTGCAAAATCCCCATTCCCTCCCCACTCCTGAGGGAAGGATATTGCAAAATCTCCATTCCCTCCCCACTCCTGGGGGAAGGATACTGCAAAATCCCCATTCCCTCACCACTCCTGGGGGAAGGATACTGCAAAATCTCCATTCCCTCCCCACTCCTGGGGGAAGGATACTGCAAAATCTCCATTCCCTCCCCACTCCTGGGGCAAGGATACTTCAAAATCCCCATTCCCACCCACTCCTGAGAGAAAGATACTGCAAAATCCCCATTCGCACCCCACTCCTGAGGGAAAGATACTGCAAAATCTCCATTCCCTCCCCACTCCTGAGGGAAGGATACTGCAAAATCCCCATTCCCTCCCCACTCCTGAGGGAAAGATACTGCAAAATCTCCATTCCCACCCCACTCCTGGGGGAAGGATACTGCAAAATCCCCATTCCCTCCCCACTCCTGAGGGAAGAATATTGCAAAATCTCCATTCCCTCCCCACTCCTGAGGGAAGGATATTGCAAAATCTCCATTCCCTCCCCACTCCTGAGGAAAGGATACTGCAAAATCTCCATTCCCACCCCACTCCTGGGGGAAGGATACTGCAAAATCCCCATTCCCTCCCCACTCCTGAGGGAAGAATATTGCAAAATCTCCATTCCCTCCCCACTCCTGGGGGAAGGATACTGCAAAATCCCCATTCCCTCACCACTCCTGAGGGAAGGATACTGCAAAATCTCCATTCCCTCCCCACTCCTAGGGGAAGGATACTTCAAAATCCCCATTCCCACCCACTCCTGAGAGAAAGATACTGCAAAATCCCCATTCGCACCCCACTCTGGGGCCAGCCAGAAGTGGTATTTGCCGGTTCTCCAAACTGCTCAAAATTTCCACTACCGGTTCCCCAGAACCGGTCCGAACCTGCTGGATTTCACCCCTGGGATAGAGGGCTGAGATATCCCAAGGGCTGCCTGTCAAACTCCTCACAACAGGGCACAATTAAGGAAATTGGCATTATGTAACTTCTTTGAGAATTAGAGGTAAGTAGCAAAATCTTCAAAACTTGGACAAGAACTTCCGGAGCTCCTGTATTAGGGGTTCAAATGGATTGCGTTGGGGTCCAAAGGGAAGAGGCTGCTGGATTGATGGCAGACTCACACCTCCCTCCCCTCCCTCTCTTCTCTCTACCCGTCCATCTTTCTGTTTCGGTGATCACAGAGTTGTACATTTAGTCCTCAACTTACAACCACAATTGAGCCTAACATTTCTGCTGCTAAGCGAGACAATTATGGCGCTCACATGACTGCAGCCGTCATAAATATGAACCAATTGCCAAGCATCTGAATTTTGATCACGTGACTATGGGAATGTGCGAAAAATGGACACAAGTCACTTTTTTCAATGCCATTGTAATTTCAGTCACAAAATAAACTGTGATAAGTATTTCTCAGTGTTTTCTTTTTCCTTGTTTATTTTATTGCTTCTTTATTCTCGGCCGTTTCATTCACTCTCTTTTCATTTCTTCCTTTTTATTGTTGCAAGCCGCCTAGAGTAGCCAGCCCCACAGAGAGATAGGCGGCAAATAAATTTAACAGATAAAAAGTAAATTAAAATTAGTGAGTTCATTAAGGAAAAGACGGTTTGAATGTTTTGCATTTCTTGTGTTTTGGCACCCTGGAGTGGAGCTTCTGTTTAGGACATAAGCCACCAGTGGCCTCCTCTCTTGGGGAAAGGAGAGATCTACCACGATCAAACTTTAACTAAACCAAATACATTCATACATAAATACCAGTGGTGGCATTCTACCCGTTCGCACCGGTTTGGGTGAACCGGTAGCGGCGGCGGTGGGAGGCTCCGCCCACCCATCCGGGTGTCATCAAGGATGCTCTGCACATGCGCAGAAGGCAGGGGTGAAATCCAGTAGGTTCTGACAGGTTCTGGAGAACCGGTAGCGGAAATTTTGAGTAGTTCGGAGAACCAGGAGCTGAGGTGGCGCAGCGGTTAGAGAGCAGTACTGCAGGCTATTTTATCTGACTGTGATCATTTGAGTTCAGCTGTTCAAATCTCACCAGCTCAGGGTTGACTCAGCCTTCCATCCTTCCGAGGTAGGTAAAATGAGGATCCAGATTGTTGGGGGCAATGTAAATATATACATTGCTTAATGGTGTAAACCGCTTAGAGAGTGCTTGCACTATGAGGCGGTATATAAATCTCACTAATAAAACCAGCAAATACTACCTCTGGCTGGTCCCAGAGTGGGGAGGGAATGGGGATTTTGCAGTATCCTTCCCCTGCCACGCCCACTAAGCCACATCCACCAAGCCACACCACACCCACCAAGCCACGCCCACAGAACCGGTAGTAAAAAAAATGGATTTTACCACTGGCAGAAGGTTCTGCGCATGCACAGAAGCGCTGTGCAAAAGCAAAGCGAGCGTGCGCGTGCGCACCCATGTCCGAACCGGTAGCGAAGGTAAGTGAATACCATCCCGATACACACACACACAAATTCCCTTCTGAATCTTATGGGTAGTCTAGGTCTTCCTCAATATGGAGTCCTCTACCAGGGGAGTCCCCAACCCCTGATCCGTGGACTGGCACCGGGCTGCGGCATGCCAGAAACTGGGCCGCACAAACAAGCGAAGCCCCATCTGGGGAATGTAGGCAGCACGCGAAACCATGGCCTCTCCGGTCCACGGAAAAATCCCTCTCCACAAAACTGGTCCCTGGTGCCCAATAGGTTGGGGGCCTCTGCTCTACTATGGGGGTCCCCAACCCCTGGTTCGTAAACTGGCACAGAGCCACAACATGCCAGAAACCAGGCCGTGCAAGCCCCATTTACGGGATGCTGCAGGCGGCACGCGAAACATGCCCCCTCCAGTCCATGGAAAAATCTGTCTCCACAGAACCAGTCCATTTTGGTGCCCAAAAGGTTGGGGGTTGCTACTCTACCAGAGTCCTGGGTGTTTGATGGTTCTGTGCCGCATCTCGGCTGTTCCTAGCACTTGACTCTTCTGGATCGAGAGCTCTGATATTGCTCTGATCTATTGGAACCCTTCTCGTAGGAGTCACAGCCCAAGTGGTCTTATCACCACTGGGACCCACTTTGGCCTCGAGTTTCCACATCCTCTCCAGTTCCTTCTTCAGGCCTGATCCTTCCCCAGCTTCTCCTCCTCCTTCCTGATGCTGCTGTCAGTTGATGCCACTAAATCTATCACCACCACTCTCTTGTGGTCTATTCCAATCCATTCCATTCCATTCCATTCCATTCCATATTTTCTATTCTATTCTATTCCATATTTTCTATTCTATTCTATTCTATTCTATTCTATTCTATTCTATTCTATTCTATTCTATTCTATTCTATTCTATTCCTATTCCTATTCCTATTCCTATTCCTATTCCAATTCCAATTCCAATTCCAATTCCAATTCTATTCCTATTCTAATTCTATTCCATTCCACTATCGCACGTGCGTGCACACATAATTCAATGCTCCCCACGCGCCACTGTGCATGCATGCGCTCCACCCCCGCACTGCCCTGCCCCATGCGCAGGCACGCACGACCCCCTCTCCATTTCCCGACTTCCGGTGGCCCCGGTAGGCCCGTTTTTCGCCCTCCCCAGGCTCCAGAGGCTTTCTTGGAGCCTGTGGAGGGAGAAAAAGCCCTCCCCGCCCTCCCTGAAACCCTCCGGTGGCCGAAAACGCCCTCCCAGAGCCTCCCCGCGAGCCAAAAACCAGCTGGCCGGCGCGCACATGCGTGCTGGAGCTGAGCTAGGGCAACAGCTCACATGCCAGCAGATATGGCTATGCATGCCATAGGTTCGCCATCATGGTTATAGGATCTCTGAGCAGGGGGTTGGACTAGAAGACCTCCAAGGTCCCTTCCAACTCTTCTGTTATTCTGTCCAAAACCAGCTTCCCTAACCTCACCTGGGCACTCTCCTGCTTGTCCCTGAACGTCCACAGGCGCTCTTTGACACTTTTGCAATCCAGGTAAAGGCTTTGCAGTTTGGCTTCAGCTAGCAACAACTGTTTCCGACATCGGCAGTAATTCAACACCAGCTCATAAAACTCGTGTCGGTCCTGGTAGGCCCTGCTGCCAAATTCCTCCACGTAAGCCTCGACGTTCCCCAGCCAGGAACAGGGCTCAAAAACCTTCAGCTGCTCTTTGGTAAAAGGAATCAGTTCGGGATCTACTGGAAGTGCGGGATACAACCTCTCCCCACGAGGCGGCAGCTGGAAGGTAAAACCCAGAAGTCCTTCCGATAACAACGCCGAGAGATCAGGGTACAGCTTTTTCAAGACAGGGGTCTCCACGTGTGCTTTCACTCCCGTTTGGGGAACGGAGACGGGGGCATGGACCTTTTCGGAGGTAGGGGCAGCTGGATGCTCCATAGGGCTACTACGGGGTGCACTTTCCGTGGGTGGAATATCTTTTGCCAACGAGTCACAAGTCCTCTTGCCGTTAACTGCTCCTTCCTTGAGATCCCGCCCGTCCGCCATTGCAGTGTCTTTCTCCTCCTGCAAATATTCCGCACCCAGGGGAGGTTGGGTTTGGGGTCCTTCATTTTTAGGAGAGAGCACACTCGGCGGCACTTTGGTGTCCTGGTTCCCAGTTTCCTTCTGGGTGGCTTGAGGGCAGGGCCTGGATTCTGAAACGAGCCCTTCAGACGTGCTCTTCTCCTGCAAAGCCTCTTCGTCGATCTTTTTGCACAAAGACTGTTCCGTTGTCTCGCTCTCTTTCTCTTCGTTCTTCTTCTTTTTTTCCTAATGGGAATTAAAAACAATTAAAAAAAAAACACCAGCCTAATCATCAGGAATAAAGGCACAACGGAAAAGTCCTATTCAATACAATCAAGTGATAGCAACATTGGTTTTACACAAATTAGTAAAGATCATTCACCCTTTAGGCCGGGGTGGTGGGGGGGATGTATCACGATGTGAATATTGTCAGTTGTGAGTCTATGCAGGGTGATGCACCCCTATTCTAAATATTATGGTACTTCCCAATATAAGCAGAACACGTGATATGATGTTCTGTGCATGTCTACATTCCTATCCATCATTAATCACTTCTGTTTTGCCTTCCGACCTGGAAGGTCATGTTGCATAGCAAAGATGTAGTTATTCAGGATTTATTGTTTTATATTGTTTTGTACTAAAATAAATATTTTCTATTAGACATTTTTAATCTCGGTTTTATTTCTAAGTATTTGAATTCCAAGTAAAAGACCCAATGTCGCCTCTACGGGGAAATTCTTCCCTTAACAGGGGAGGAGGGGCATTTCGAAACCTGGCAACTTTAAGACTTGTGGACTTCAACTCCCAGCATGGCTGACTGAGGAATTCTGGGAGTTGAAGTCCACAAGTCTTAAAGTTGCCAAGGTTGGCGAGACTCCTGTTTTAGGCCCAAAGTAGCAAAAATCCTTCAGGCAATCATCTTGAGAAATATTTGTTTGGACTTTTGGAAGACGGTTTAACTAGGTAAATTTAGTAATGGAGTAGAAGAATATATCACCCACTGCCGGAAGGAATTTTAAGGGGCAATTATTGTTATCACAGTAGTTTAAAAACTGTGGTCGTCTTATCTTGTCCCAGTGGGTTGGGTAGAAGTTAAGGTGCTGAACTAGAAACAAGTATCATTATTAGAGTAGTTTAAAATTTTGGTTGATGATGATTATGAAAAAGGTGATAGATTGTGCAGAATTGAGTAAACTCACAATGGAACTAAGAGAACGAGAGGAAACAGGGTACTATAAAATTTGGGACAGATGGTATAATTGGCTCGAAAAGAAAAGTAAAATTAATGTGTGATTCAGGAAATAATATGAAATATTATAAAGGTTACAAAGAAGGAAAATGTGATAGATGCAATTTTAAACCTTAATAGTTGTAAGATAATGTATATAATAGTATATAATGTGTATAATAGCATATAATTATTAACTAATAGCTAATAGTGTATATAATGTATAAGTAAAGATTAAAAATGTTTAAGTATAAAACAATAGCCATAATTAGGAAAACGTAGAATTGAGAAGGGAAATTCCGATGACAGAAAGCTGTATTAGTGGAATTATATTTTATGTATGAGTGTTTTATATGTTTGTTTTTTATGTTGTTGTTTTTTATGTTTTTTCTGTATGTTGCTTTGCTTTTAAATTTGTAAATTTCAATAAAAATTATTTTAATATGCTTGTAAAAAAAAAACTTTGGTTTTTATCTTTAACTTATTTTATGCCATGGGATATGCTTGGGATAAAGGTTAAGGTCCTCCACCCATTTTTCTTCTCCAGCAATTGGTATTTTTGTCTCCATTTAAGCTGTTGCAACAAACGGGGGGGGGGGGGATCCTTATTTAGCAACTTCTTGTTATTTTGAAAGATCTCTGCTCTCTAGCAAGACTTCCCTAGTTAATAAAAAAGCTTTCTATCACAAGACACACAAGTAAAATGCTTTGTGCCAAGGAAAAAAAAAATCACATGAGGGCAATGTTACTCAATTGGCCTTGATTTTAACTCCCAAGTAAACCCTGATCCACAACCACCATTGTTTTTGAACACCAAAGGGCTTCCGGGTTCCCATAGGTCAAGGGTCGGCAACCTTAAATACTCAGAGAGCCATTTGGACCCATTTCCCACAGAAAAGAAAACACCGGGCATCACAAAACTCTTCCCGTGCCTGACCATTTCCTGAGCGGCCACCAAACTAGCATATATAGTTGAATTAAACATTCTGTTTTCTTCTGAAACTTTTCTTCGATTTATGCATGTTTGGCCTACCAAGGGTAGAAAAGCTCAATAAATCACATGCTATCCCACTAATCCAAGTTTAGGATGATTCTTGGTTCTGTGTAAAGTTTGTGTAAGAAATCATGGCTGACAACTGAATGAAAAAGGTGTTCCCTCAGTGGATCATCGTCGCCATTTTATCCTGCCTGTTTTTCTATATTGGTCAACCAAGGGCCAAAAAAACATACATAACATTATTGCCTCCTATTTTTACCAAAACAACAGCCTTTTGAGGTGGGTTGGGATGAGAGAGAGAGAGACGGAGTGACTGGCCCAAAGTCAGAATACATTTGGCTATTTATAGGTTGGGCTAAGAATTTGATAATATGAACATGAAGTAACAATAAAACACTCAGAGAAATCGGCCATTAACAGGCACATAGAGACATCTACCCACAATGGGTTTCCCCATTGGGTTTCCCCATTGACTTGGCTTGTTAGAAGGTCGCAAAAGGGGAACACATGACCGTGGGACACTGCAACCGTCATACATATGAGTCAGCTGTCAAGCGTCTGAATGTAAATCACACGACCATGGGGATGCTTCGATGGTCATAAGTGTGAAAAATGGTCACAAGTCACTTTTTTTCGGCGCCGGTGAAAAAAACGGTCAAACAGTCGCTAAATGAACTGTTGTAAATTGAGGACTATATGTACACTGCCCCAAGCAGAAAATGGATGGGTGGTGTATAGAATAGGATAAAAAGGTCAAATGAAACTGGCTAGCAGAATATTGAAGGCAGAAAGTCTTCTTACAACATGTTAACGTATGGGGCTACCCTTGAAGAGTATCCGGAGACTTCAACTGGTGCAAAATGCGGCTGCGCGTGCTGTGGTGGGTGTCTCAAGATACACCCACGTAACACCCATACTCCGCCAGCTGCACTGGTTGCCCATTGGTCTCCGAGTACAATTCAAGGTGTTGATTATCATCTTTAAAGCCCTACATGGCTTAGGACCAGGTTACCTCCGGGACCGCATCCTACCTCATACTTCCCTTCGACCGGTTAGGTCCCACAGAGTGGGTCTCCTCCAGGTCCCGTCAATCAAACAATGCCGACTGGCGGGACCTAGGGGGAGGGCCTTCTCTGTGGGGGCCCCTGTTCTCTGGAACCAACTAACCCCAGAGATCCGAATTATCCCCACCTTGCTGGCCTTCCGAAAAGCCGTTAAGACATGGCTCTTCCTGCAGGCGGGGTGATTTGAGACAATTTTACATTCTAGGTCTCCCCCATGTATGTATGGTTTTATATGTTTTTTAAGCTCTTTTTAAACTCTTTTTAAATTATTATATTGTTTAGTTGTTCTTTAAATGTTGTACACCGCCCTGAGTCCCCAGGGAGTAGGGCGGCACATAAGAACACTAAAATAAATAAATAAATAAAATGTGGGATTTCCTTCTAACAGCTTCACTTGTAGAACTCACTAGTGTTTAAATTTCCCCAGGTAAACACACCTTTGTGCTAGTGGCACATAATCACGGATGTCCTGAAAAAACACACAGCAGCTGTTTTCAGGATCTCCGGGAAAGGTGTGCGTTTGATAAAATGCCATTTCTAGAAGCTTCTCATTCAGGCTGGTGCCACCTCTGTTGAAGGGGTCTCACCCACACCCTGTCCTTCTGTCAACCCCCATCCCTACAGGTAGTCCTTGACTTACAACCACAATTGAGCCCAAGATTTCAGTTTGCTAAAAGCAAGGCAGTTGTTAAATGAATTGTGCCCCATTTTACAACATCGTTTGCCACAGTCGTTAAGCGAATCACGGCAGTTTGTAAGTGAATCATGGGGTCATTAAGCAAATCTAGATAATCCCCTTGACTTGTCAGAAGCTGACAAATGGATGCATGGGACAGTGCAATCATCATAAATACACACCTGTTGTCACATGCCTGAATTTTGATCACCTGGACATGGGGATGTTGCAAGACTTGTTAAGTGTGAAAACAGGTCATAAGTCACTTTTTCCAGAGACTTCAAATAGTCTCTAAAGGAATAGTTGTAAGTCAAGGACTACTTGTAACAGCAACAACACCAAACACACAGACACAAATCTGCAAGAAATGAAAAATATTCAGAAAGACAAAATTCCCCTAGCAGACTCACTGCAAAAGGAGCATCTAGGACAGAAGTCTTCAAACTTGGCAACTTTAAGACTTGTGGACTTCAACTCCCAGAATTCTCCAGCCAGCTATGCTGGCTGGAGAATTCTGGGAGTTGAAGTCCACAAGTCTTAAAGTTGCCAAGTTTGGGGACCTCTGATCTAGGACTTCGTCTCCACTGGCAGCAGACGAATTGACCCCGAATGTCTGGGTAGGTTCAGCCCCAAAAATCCCCTGGGATGTATGGGGAACGGGATCCCAGGTAGTCCTCGACGTACGACCAAAATCGAGCCCAAAATTTCTGTTGTTAAAACAGTTGTGAAGTAAGGTCTTGCCCCATTTTACAGCCTTTCTTGCCACAGTTGTTAAGTGAATCGCTGCGGGCGTTAAATTTGCAACACGGTTGTTAAGTGAATCTGGCTTCCCCATTGTCAGAGAGTCACAAAAGGTAAATTACATGACACCCGGGGACACTGCAACCGTCGTAAACATGAATCAGTTGCCAAGCGTCTGGATTTTGGTCACGCAACCACCATGGGGATGGTGCAATGGTCATGTGTGAGAAAAACGGTCATAAGTGTGAAAAATGGTCATAAGTCACTTTTTTCAGTGCCGGTGTAACTTCAAATAGTCACTAAACGAGCTGATGTAAAGTCGAGGACTATCTGTACCCCCCTTTTATCCCAGGGCTGGCTGGACTTCAGAATTGCCAGAAGGCAAGGCGGCTTTTTCCTCCCTCCATCACTCTGTAAGAATGAAGATTTCTCAATCTCAGCCAGGTGAAGAGGGGTGGGACTTGAACTCCCAGAATTCCCCCAGCCAGCCCTCTTCACCTGGCCCAGGTGGGGACACACACACACACACACCTGTGATGATTTTGCTCTAATGAGACACACAGCGGTGATGACTTTGCTCCAATTACAAGGCCAGGAGTGGCTTTTCAGGGCTCAATTTATGACATGTGAGCCAATGAGGCTTTCTTTCTGGAGGAGGAGAAGTCTATCTGACCAGTTTGGGGGGGATAGGCAGTGTAACAATTCAAGACATGAATATTTATTTAAATGTTTAAATATTAAATGTTTAAATGGATATAAATGAAGCCCAAAAATATCGTTTCAAGGGCTCAGTAAGATACACCATGGAGGTTCTATTGGCTCCTCTAATGAGTTTCAGCTCCTCATTAGAGGAGCCAATAGAACCTCCATGGCCAGGAGCAGTGTATCTTACTGAGCCCTTGAAATGGTATTTTTGGGCTTCACGCACCTCCCTCCCCACAGCCAAAGGGGGGGGGGGGAAATCTGAGGGTGGGATTACAACCCCCAGCATCCACAGCCGGGCCACCCTTTGGGGTCACTGGGGGGGGAGGAGGGAGATGAAGCCTCCCTTCTCTCTCTCTCTCTCTCTTCCCCCCCCCACTGCACTCTCAATGGCTGGCTGGGAAGAGGAGCGATGGGAGTTGTAGTCCACCCCAAGCTACGTCCGCTGGGAAGCATGGGCTCCGTGGTCCGACCCATCATCCAAAGCGGATAGGATTAGGGTGGGTTTTAAAAAAAAGGGGGGGTGTTCCTGGTGGAGGATGATGGGTATTGTAGTCCCCGGGTTACCTTCGCTCTGGCCCGGCCGGTCTTGCTCCGGCTGCGGGGCTTGACCGCCTCCGCCATCCGCCCGGCCGCCGCTTCGCTCCTTCTTCCTCCGGGCTTGTTGTTTCTGCGGTGCCCAAAGAGGCGGAGGGGGGGGCGTGGTCAGGATCACGTGATCGAAAAGGCGGGGCCCCAGACGCAGGAAAGGGAAGAGGCGCCTACCAGCACGCAGCTTCCGCCTCCAATTAGAGGAGAATGTGACTCCTCCCCCTCCCCTGCCTTTCGCTCCTCCGAATGCGTAGCCACGCCCACCTCCGGCTTCAGCCTCGCTTTCTTCCATCTCAGAAGCCTGGAAGAGGGGTGGACTTCAACTCCCAGGATTCCCCAGTCAGAAGAATTCTCTGAATTCTGGGAGTTGAAGTCCACACCTCTTCCAGGCTTCTGAGATGCAGAAACGCTGCTAAAAGCACTCCTAGAAGAGAATGGCGTACAGATGCTCCTCTCTTATAAGGTGGCAGCACCTCGCAGGCGTCTGCGTATTGGAATAGCTCAGCAAGTGGCTGCTTGGATGGGAGACCACCAAGAAATCCCAGGCCAGGCTGGTTAATCTGAAAACAGGGGAAAGGGGCACCAGCGTGCCTACTGTCCCGGTCTTACTGTCCCCATTTATCTGTACTTACTTTCTTTGCTTATGTTTGTTTATAAGTTATACCTGCTATCTTGTACATGTTTGACAAACAAATAAATTAAAATAAAATAAGACATGGGGAGCTGATTCCGTTCTTGTTTCTGAGAAAACTCTGAATTTGACCCTAGACGTCAACTGGAGTTGAAGGCTTATTTTATCTTTAGCCCCACCCTGGGCTTTCTGGGAATGGAGGCAATGAAGGATCGTCCCCTTCATGGATGCACGAGGAAAGCAACGAAAAAAATAAGGTTTCCATTTGTTTTGACATTTTAATGTTATTCATTTGCGATGTTGAAGGATCATTGCTTCTCTTTCGGGGGATCAATTTTGCAAACCAGCACTGAAAAAACGCCCCTCTACACTTTTTTAAGTCTACCGACTTTCTTCTCCACCAATCACCATCGAGGAAGGGAGTCCTGCGAAGTCACAACATTGCAACGTGGAAGAGCGGCCCCTGGCGGTTGGGATGGGAAAGGTTCCTCCTCTTTTTTTTTTTTTTTTTTTTTTTTTTTTGCTTTTAAAACAAGTGTTTCTAATTTCTTTTCGGGTTTTCGGCCCTGCCTATGCAAAATCTTAATGTGCAATTTTATAGTCCTCCTAGACCGCGTCTATTTTCTTGGGCTATATAATTCCCAGCCCAATAACACATCTGGAGGGAACCAGTTTAGAGGAATTTAATTTAATTTAATTTAATTTTTGCCTCACAATCAGGAGGTTGTGAGTTCAATCCTAGGTAAAGGCAGATGTAGGGTCTCCTGCTTGGGCAGGGGGTGGACTAGATGACCTGTAAAGTTCCTTCCAACTCTGTTAATCTGTAATCTGTAATCTGTAATTAAAAGTTCTTATAGGCCGCCCAATCCCGTAGGACTCAGGGCGGCGTACAGCATGAATAAGAACAGTACAGTAAATAAAAAACAATTTAAAATCATAACATAAAAATGTTTTTAAAAAGCAACAAAAACCATTCATCCATCCTGCCTGGAGTCTACTAAACCAGAATAAGGCTGTTTTGCCTTAGTGTTTTGGGTCAGCCGCAAGTGGTTTGAGCAACAAATGTAGTTAAAACTGATCAAGCTATTGCAAAGTTCAAATAAGCAAAAAAAAAAAATCAAGAGCACCCTCCTGTAGGACTAATTCCACAATTGAAAAGAAAGCTAGATCTTGACTTTTTAAATGTTTAGAACAGGAGTCCCCAACCCATGGCCGCAGCCCACTACCAGGCCAGGCCCTGTTCGAAACCGGGCCGTGAGAGAAATGGGCAAGGACTAAGGTGACCAGACATCTCGCTTTTGGCGAGACAGTCCCACTTTTTAATAATTTGTCCCGCGTCCCGCGGAGTTTCAAAAAAATCGCGCTTTTTGAATTTGAATTTGCCCTGCACACCCCTCTGCCTCCTGCCTCGCCTGCCTCCTCCTGCCAGGCGGGGAGGGAGGGCAGTGAGAGGGGCAGCGGCAGTCTTGCCTGTTCATCGCCGCAGAGCCGAAGAAGCTGGTGGCATTCGCGGCGCGGGGCTTCCCCCGCCCAGTTTCCCCGTCCACCTGGACGCCGTCATTTGCGTTCTTTTGCCCTCTGTGCAAGCAGAACGCTTTGCGCATGCGCAGAGGGCAAAAGAACGCAAATGGCGGAGTCCCGGCGGCCGGGGGAAGTGGGCGGGGGAAGCCCCGCGCCGCGAACGCCACCAGCTTCTTCGGCTCTGCGGCGATGAACAGGTAAGCCTGCGCCGGTAGGAACCCACCCCTGACTGCGATGAAGGGGGGGTGTTTGGGGGGGTGCACAAAGCTGCAGGATAAGAGAGACGGACCCCTCCCGTCTTGCTCCCCTAGAAACCCCCCCCCGTCAATGGTGTCCCGCTTTACAAATATTAAAATCTGGTCACCTTAGCAAGGACATGCGTGAAGCTCCCCTGGCGTGAGTGGAAGGCACTTGCGCTCACACATGAAGTTCTACTTGCACAAGCAGAGGGGGGAATGTGTGAGTGACAGGTGCCCGGGTTCGCAAAACTCCATTTGTGCAAGTGGCACACATGCACACCCTCCACCCGTGTGAATGGAGCTTCGCGCACGAGCACAAGTGCCTGCCACTCACACGAGTGAAGCTTTGTGCACGAGAGCAAGCACCTCTCTGCTCGAGTATGTAGAAAGCTAGAACCCACCCCTCCTAGAAGAATTATTGCTTCTTGTCCTAAACATTTGAAGGTTATTCCTTGTTTGATCTGGATTCCATTTCAACTGTGCCAATTCAGTCCATGCCTCACTCAACAACTTTGATTTGAGAGCTGGACTCCTGCAGACCACCAAAGAATCTTCCTTGTGGCAATCCACGGAAGTTGTTTCACGTCCCGTCCTTCGTAGAAAATTAGGCAGCGCAAGATTGCTCTCCCCACCAGCAATTCTGTCCCTCATATGGATGATGCCAGAAAAGAATGGACTTATTGCAGGATCCAATCTGGATCAGTCACCGGGATCAGAGGTTTTTGTCTTCCAAGGTTTCAGATTCATGCTGGAGCCCATCTTCAGAGAACTTCTCTCTAGCAGAGTGTGTGGTATTTATAGTTCCTGTTGTTTGTGGCTTTTTAGATATTGATTGGGGTGTGTTGATAGCTGACTTTTAAGTTATTGGCTGTTGTTTGCTTGTTCTGCCCAGCCCTCGCCTTCTAAGTACTTGATAGGTTGGTGGTAAATCCACCCTCCTGTTGACTGACAAGGAGCCTGTTTCCCAGGCTTCAATCACTTCCCTGGCTGTTTTTGTGCCTGCTCGTCCGACAATCTTAGTAGCAGCAAAATTGAATGTGTGCCCTTGTTCATTGCAGTGTGAGGCTACCAATGAGTTTGGGTCTCCTCCTCGTCTGGCCGCTCGCTTGTGTTCTTGCAATCTGGTGGTTAGCTTCCTCCCCGTCTGTCCTACATAGTCACAGGGACAATTCATTCAGGAGATTTGGTACAGTAGTGGGTTCTAAATCCCGTCGCTACCGGTTCGCTCGTGCGCAGAAGCGTCCCAGGTGGGTGGGTGGAGCCTCCCGCCTCCGCTACCGGTTCACCAAACCGGGCCGAACCGGGAGCAACCCACTGCTGATCTGGTAGATTACATTGGAAGTATCTCCCACCTCCAAGCGATCTTTGCAACGCATTAATTTGTCCTCGTATGATAGTGTCTGGTCGGTGTGCGATGCCCACTCGCAGATCTCACCAAAGCAAAAGGACAGCTAATGACTTAAAAGCCAGCCATCAACACACTCCAATCAACATCTAAAAAAGCCCCACTTACAACAGGCACTATGAATACCACACACAGAACAGCACACTTTTTGGTGTGTGGTGTCTGAGCTTAATTGTTTTTCTTGCAGACGTTTTATTACCAAACTACGTAACATCATCAGTGCTAGTAGGTAGTGAGTTTGCTCTCAGTTTCCATATAATGGTTGGTCTTGATGAAGAAACCACCAAAAATACTCCCACCACCAACAATGACAGGGCAAGCTACTTGTATATAAACTGAGAGCAAACCCCACACCCTTGTAGCACTGATGATATTACATAGTTTGGTAACGAGATGTTTGCGAGAATACAATGATCCCAGAGTTCAAACCTATACAAATGGAAAAAGTTTCCTAAATTAATAGAGCCCACCTATACCCAACAAAGCAGCTGTCACATCAAGAACACGGTTTAATATTAATTGCTTTTTTCCCCTCCTAAAATAACTCTTAGAATTCATCTTCCCAAAATAGAATAGTAACAATAGAAATGGGGTAGGATTAAAAGTATGGATGACCAAAAAAAAGGCAGAGAGAAATCCTGCAGCAACCTGATTTGGCTTCCAGAAGATTCCATAAGTACATAATATAGCATTAACAGAGGGATAGAATCAAGATCACGCGAAGTGTTAATACCACTTTATAATGCCTTGGTAAGGCCACACTTGGAATACGGCATTGAGTTTTGGTCGCCACGATGTAAAAAGGATGTTGAGACTCTAGAAAGAGTGCAGAGAAGAGCAACAAAGATGATTAGGGGACTGGAGGCTAAAACATATGAAGAACGGTTGCAGGAACTGGGTATGTCTAGTTTGATGAAAAGAAGGACTAGGGGAGACATGATAGCAGTGTTCCAATATCTCAGGGGCTGCCACAAAGAAGAGGGAGTCAAACTATTCTCCAAGGCACCTGAGGGCAGAACAAGAAGCAATGGGTAGAAACTAATCAAGGAGAGAAGCAACTTAGAACTAAGGAGAAATTTCCTGACAGTTAGAACAATTAATCAGTGGAACAGCTTGCCTCCAGAAGTTGTGAATGCTCCGACACTGGAAGTTTTTAAGAAGATGTTGGATAACCATTTGTCTGAAGTGGTGTAGGGTTTCCTGCCTAAGCAGGGGGTTGGACTAGAAGACCTCCAAGGTCCCTTCAACTCTGTTATTCTATTCTATTCTATTCTATTCTATTCTATTCTATTCTATTCTATTCTATTCTATTCTAGCAACCACACATTTTCTGTCCCTCGTAATCATGAGGACTAGAGACTTGCTTTTAACTAAAAGGAGAGTTTCACAGGCCGCTGACTCCGCACCATCACAATTCAAAAGCCCAGGAGAAGAATTAACCTGAACATTACTGCAATTCCCACAGATTGATTCCCGAGTCATTTGCAGACAAATAAGTATTTTAATCATTATTGCTTATTGAATCTTTCTTATTGAATCAGGAAGGGTCCATTTGCTTTAGATTTCACTGGATTAGAAGACTAAAAAAAAGGGGGGGAAGGTAATCAGAACTCTATAAGCTTTCCCACCAGTCTCCAACAGAATTAAATAAGATCTAAGAATTAAGGCTACTATCATGGGATTGTCTTGTTCCAGCCTCACAACAACCCTGTGGGGTAGGTCAGGTTAAAAACTGCAGTGTTTCACAAGACACCCAATTTTAAGGAAACTCACACCTATGTGTAATCCTTTTGATGTCAAACCCCCTCCCCTTTTACTAATTAAAAAGGTAAGGGGTCCAAGGATGTGGTCAAAAAGAGGTAAGATTGTGGCTCTAGGAATGCAACTGATGCTACAGTTGCCATCTTGATTTTTTTTTACCACATCCTGCGAACAACCAGGGGTGAAATGCTACCGGTTCGGCCTGGTTTGGGCGTACTGGTAGCGGCGGCCGCTGGTGGTTCGGAGAACCGGTAGCGGTGGCAGCACGAGGCTCCGCCCACCCGCCTGGATGCCGCCATTTTCTTTTTTTAACCCTCTGCGCATGCGCAAAGCCTTCTGCGCATGCGCAGAGGGTGAAAAAGCCCACGCAATGGTGGCGCGCACGCAAATCGCGTGCTTCTGAACCGGTAGGGAAGGTAAGTAGATTTCACCGCTGGTTTTATCCCTTCCTTCAAATTAATAAAACAATAGAATATTGGTATTTGACTTCCAGAAAATTAGCATTCTCTTGGTACATTTCTGCTGTGGAACCATCCTCCATCTTTCCAAAATATTCTCCTCTGATTGTGTTTTTAGAACAATAATTAATGCACCCCCGAAAAGCAAAACGCCATTTAGGGAAGGTATCTGGAGACAGCTTTTAAAATGCTGCTATTTCATTTCCTCATAGAGGTATCGTCGAATGAAAAGACTCCCAAGATCTAGAAGGAAGAAAACGATCAGAGAGTGAGAAAAATGCAGACTGGATCCATCTACAAGTAATCCTCGACTTACAACCACAATGGAGCCCCAAATTTCTTGTCGCTAAGTGAGACATTTGTTAAGTGAGTTTTGCTCCGTTTTACGACCTTCCTCGCCCCAAATGTTAAGTGAATCATTGCAGTTGTTCGGTTAGTAATACGGTTGTTAAGCGAATCCGGCTCCCCCGTTGACTTTGCTTGTCAGAAGGTCACAAAAGGGGATCATGTGAGCCCGGGACATTGCAACCGTCATAACCATGAGTCAGTTGCCAAGCATCTGAATTTTGATCATGTGACCATGGGGGTGCTGCAACGGTCGTAAGGGTTAAAAATGGTCATAAGTCACTTTTTTTCAGAGCCGTTGTAACTTTGAACAGTCACTAAATGAACTGTTGTAAGTCAAGGACTACCTGTACTAAACTAAGCCATGATCTGTGATTTTCTGATTAAAACACAACTGGTCGGGCTTTACACTTTGTGGTAAGCCAAGATCCATGATTCCAAATTGCAAGAGTTGAATTCTTGCAATAAGGTAAACCCAGTTCGAGCAAACCTTATTGGGGGAGATTAATACGATATGTTAGTTTATGACAGGGGTCAGCAACCTGCAGCTCTGGAGCCGCACGTGGTTCTTTCATCCCTCTGCTGCAGCTCCCTGTCACCAGTCGGCACCACAATTTTGAGAGGAGCGTCCGGTTTGGGGGGGTGGGGGGGAAGCAGGGCATGCCAGGAGGAGACTCTATGGCAAGGGGCGGGTTTTCTGGTCAGCTCCACAATTGATAGGGCTTTTGGTTAGGACAGGTAGAGGAAAAAGGACGCCGCTCTAGGAGGAGACTCTATGGTGGGGGAACCGGACTTCCGGTCGGCTCCAGAATTGAACGGGGGGATTCCGGTTAGGACCTTTGTGGCTCTTTGAGTGTTCAAGGTTGCCGACCCCTGGTTTATGACTTAGCATCTTGCATTAATCTAGCAATGCTCTTTGTAAGCTATGGTTTATGATTGAGGATCTAGTGTGCAATCAGCAAATCTTGTGTATTCATACTTAAGAATAGCCAAAGTATGACTGTCAGTTAAACCATAACTTAACACATTTCAAGCAACTTGCATGGACTTCAACTCCCAGAATTCCTCAGACAGCATTAAAAACCTTGAAGGTTTTAAGAAGGGATTGGACAACCCTTTGTCTGAAATGGTATGGAGCAGGGGTGTCAAACTCAAGGCCTGTGGGCCAGATTCGGCCCACGGGGTTCTTAAACCTGGCCCGTGGGGCCCAGCCTGGAAATAGCAAAGGACCGGCCCGTGGTGCCTCTGTCAGCCTAAACGGGCCATGTGGGGGCCGTGCAAGCCCTCCCTGCACCCCATTTTGGCTGGCAGGGTGCTGCAGGAGGCATCTTCTCCCTACCACCACCAGCCGGCCCGTGGAGAACTACAATGCTGATCTGGCACTTGAAAAAATCCAGTTTGACTCCCCTTGTCACGTAGTGAATATTGTCAGTTGTATGTATATGCAGGGTGGTGCATCCCTATTCTAATATTATGGTACATTCCAATACAAGCAGAACACGTGATATGATGTTCATGTACGCATGTCTACATTCCTGATTCATCATTAATCCCTTCTGCCTCGACTCTGACCGGAACGGTCACGTTTTATTAGCAAAGATGTAATTAATCAGGATTTATTGTTTTTGTAACGAAATAAATATTTTCTATTAGACTTTTAATCTCGGCTTTATTTTCTTACTGTCTGAATTCCAAAGAAAAGATCCAAATCGACTCTTTGAGATTTATTCTCATTCTCACATGGTAGCATTCGGACGGATGCTTCCCTTGACACCCCTGGTATAGAGTTTCCTGTGTGAGCAGGGGGTTGGGCTAGAAGACCTCCAAGGTCCCTTCCAACGCTGTTATTCTGTTAGTCTGGTGTGGCTGGCTGAGGAATTCTGGGAATTGAAGTCCACACATCTTAAAGTTGAAAAACACTGCCTTAAGAGGTTGCATAAACACAGAGATATTCTGTATGATTCTATTCCAGTAATATGCTTAATTAGATAAGCTCTTTAAATTCCTTTTCTAAATTACCAAACTTACCATCTCTGGGCTAGTGGGGATGAATTAAGCTGTATCCATCCACGGAAGCATAGTTAGCTTCCCCTATAAAAAGAAAGGTGACAATTAATCCATAGGGTAAAATGTCTGAGCCCAACTTTAAAATGGCAAAACTGTGCTTGATTAACCACCAAATTGGGTAAGAACAAAAAAAAACATAATTTAGGAAATATCAAAGAGGTGTAAAGTCTGCTAATTAAGATTAGGAGATTCACAAAATGTTTATTACAAGCAGCTGGAAACAATTCAAATCAAGGTCAGAAACTAAACATTATCATTTAAGGATCCAAAATTAACCCTTCCTTCCTTTTAAGGTGCTCTTTGTCCACAATGCAGGTAGTCCTCAACTTTCGACAGCTTGAAGTCATCATGGTCATTAAGCAGATCATCACGTGGCCGATTCCTGATTTTATGACATTTTTTGCAGCGGTTCTTAAATGAATCACTAAGAGAACACAAGGAAAGTCACTGTCTGTCATGGATCTTTTTTGCTGGAAACCGGAAGTAAATCCCAGTTTCCCGCAAAAAACCAGCATAAACCACGATCACGTGACTGCGATGCTGCAAATGGCTTTAAATGTGGTTTGATAGCGCTGAGTGGCCAAAATGTGATCACAGAGAGTTGGCACTTCGACTCTGGGTCATAAAAAGTACCTTTTTAGGAGGTGTCCATTGTAACTTTGAGCAGTTGCTAAGCGACCAGGCATACATTGAGGACTAGCTGCATGGGAAATTTTCATGCACCTGTTTTCCATAGTGTTGGGGGAAAGCAGAAGGGGATGGAGAAATTAACGAGCTGTCACAAGCTCTCTCTCTCCTCGCTCAATTTCCATTGTAAACAAGGCTGGAATTCTGCTCCAAAGTTCTCCATCTGTGGTACCCAATTTTGCAAAAAGATGGAAGATGGGGTGCAAGGTCTACTCACCTGGTTCACTGGAAGGGATGGGCATCTGGGGTCTCCTGCAGGGGAGAAGAGATACAGGTACATTGGTCCAACCCAACTTCAGACAACCCTCAGGCAACTTGGTTTAAGCCGAGCAAGCTCAATTAACTCTCAAGCAAGCCTCAACAGAGGATATGACACTCATCCTAAATCAGCTGTGAAATCTACTTTGCTTCCCTACCGGTTCAGAAGCGCAAGCGCGCCACCATCATGCATGCTTTTGCACCCTCTGCGCATGCACATAAGAATTTGTGCATGCGCAGAGCACTGGTGGGTTCCTACCAGTGCGGTCCAGTGTGCCGTTCCGGTAGGGGCCCGCCGATTGCGCAATGTCGGCGCAACGGCTCCGGTGCTTTCTTTGCCGGTCCGTGCGCGCCGCCATCTTCTTTTTAAAAAATTTGCGGTTTTTGACTCTCTGCGCATGTGCGGAAGTAAAATTGTCCTTCTGCGCATGCGCAGAGAGCCAAAATCTCACGAGGATGCACACACGCACGTGCATAGCGGGCAAGCGCGTGCACAACGTCACAATGCGCACCGGTAGGAGAAGGTAAGAGGAACCCGCCCCTGGCGCAGAGGGTTAAAAAAAAGAAAATGGCGATGTCCTGGCGGGTGGGCGGAGCCTCGCGCTGCCGCTGCTTCTCCAAACCACCGGCGGCCGCCGCTACAGGTACACCCGAACCGGGTCGAACCGGTAGCATTTCACCCCTGTCCTAAATACAGGCAGTCCTCAAATGACGGCCACGGTTGGGCCCCAAATTTCTGTCGCAAAGCGAGACAGCTATTAAGTGAGCTTTGCTCCATTTTACGACCTTTCTTGCCTCTGTCGTTAAGTGAATCCCTGCAGTTGCTCAGTTAGTAACACGGTTGTGAAGTGAATCTGGCTTCCCCGTTGTGACATTGGCTTATCAGAAGGTCACAAAAGGGGATCACATGATCCCGGGGCACGGCAACCGTCATAAATATGAAACCAGTGGCCAAGCTTCCGAATTTTGATCCCGTGACCATGGGAATGCTGCAATGGTTCGCAAGTGTGAAAAACCACTGAATGAATGGTCGTAAGTCGCGGACTACCTGAATATGACAGGATGCATTTTGGCTCTTTTTTTTTTAATGGGACTGTAAGTTGCTCAAAGGAAGAAGTTTGTAGACATAAGCCAAGGACTAGTGCATTTTTTTAATTATTCGAAAATAATATTATTCTTGGCAGAAAACTATGATGTTCGCATAAAGCAACTAAGTAAATAACTGAAAAGAACAACATTAGGATTTTTTTTAAAGTGCTTTTTCGTTCTTACGTGCCAGGCACTGGAACTTGGCTTCTTCTGGGCACTGTGTTCTTCTGTGTGTTATAATAATTTTCGTAGATTACAGGAACTGCAAAAAGCAGAAAGCAAAAAAAAAAAATAGAAAAAAAACAACAACAACTTGTTTTTCAACTAACATTGGCCCACATTGGATGGGATATGTTACTGGTGCTGAGATTACAATTCTTAGAATTCTGAGCCAGTGGAGAGAAGTATTCTGGGGTTTGTAGTAGTATTCTGAATTACAGTATTTTTCGGAGTATAAGACGCACCTTTTTCCTCCCTAAAAGTGGCTGAAAATTTGGGTGCGTCTTATACTTTGAATGCAGCTTTTTTTCCAGCCCTAACTAGGTGCTAACAGATCTTCCCAGCTCTTACCTTGCAGGCTTTTTCATTGTTACTCTCTCCAAAGAATGTTTTTCCAGCCCTAAGTCTTTGCAGGTTTTTTTTCACTGCTCTACTTGCTCCAAAGAAGGTTTTTTTCCAGCCCTAACCAGGTGCTAACGATCTTCCCAGCTCTTAGTGGCTTGCATGCTCTTTCATTGTTACTCTCTCAGAAGAAGGTTTTTTTAAGTCCTAACCAGGAGATAAAATAATGTGCTGAAGCTGACCAGACTAAGGATGCTAGCCAGATGAATACCTGGTAGGCAGATTGTTTTCCCCTATTTTCCTCCCCAAAAACTAAGGTGCGTCTTATACTCCGGTGCGTCTTATACTCCAAAAAATACGGTATATACTTTTTCTACCAAAACATAGTCCTGGATACATGTTTGTTTGTTTATAACCTGCTTTTATTATTTGCATGAATGACTCAAGGCAGGAAACATACTGAATACCACACCTTATAATTTTCTCCACAATAACCACCCTTTGAGTGGGTTGGGCTGAGAGTGAGTGATTGGCGCAAGGTCACCCAGCAGGCTTTCATGCTTTAAAGCGGAACTAGAACTCACAGTCTCCTGGTGATCGGCCCAAAGTCACCCAGATGGCTTTCATGCCTAAGGCAGGACTAGAACTCACAGTCTCTTGGTGATTGGCTCAAAATTGCCAAGACAGGTTTAATGCCTAAGGTGGGACTAGAATTTACCATCTCCTGGTGATTGACCCAAAGTCACCCAGATGATTTCATGACTAAGGCAGGACTAGAACTCACAGTCTCCTGGTGATTGGCCCAAAGTCACCGAGATGGCTTCCATGCCTAAGGCAGGACCAGAACTCAGTCTCTTTGTGACTGGCCAAAAGTCAACCAGATGGCTTTCATATTTAAGATGGGACTAGAACTCACCATCTGCTGGTGATTGGCTCGAAGTCACCCAGCTGGCTTTCATGTCTAATACGGGAGTACAATTCACGGTCTCCTGGTGAGTGGCCCAAAGTCACCCAGGCAGCTTCCATGCTTAAGGCAGAACTAGAACTCAGAGTCTCCTGATTTCTAGCCTAGTGCCGTAATCCCAAACAAAACAGGGGACTCGGGAGTATTGGAAGAGCTTCTGAAGTGGCTGTATTGATTGTTGTATGGATGGATATCAGCGGTTGTTGCTACCGTTACGGTACGGTTCTACGAACCATTAGCGGCGGTGGTGGGAGGCTCCGCCCACCTGCCCCGGACGCTTCTGCGCATGCGCAGAAGTGTTGCACGCACACTAACCGGTAGCGATGGGATTTAGAACCCATTGCTGATGGATAGGACTACCCCGGTTATGAATTTTGCTATATATTTTTCTATACAGCCAGAAAAAATAAAGTGGAGTGGAGTAAGAGGAAGTGGCGAGACACAAATTTTAAAAATTGATATCAGCCCTTCGAGTTCAAACCAGATCAAGGAAGAGGCACAGAAGGATTCTGGGATTGCAGAATTGAGTATAATAACAGAAACTTGAAACCCTGTCCAAATTTCTCCCTATCGCCTCTTATGCTAAAGAAAATCAAGATGGGGTTAGCTTGAGTTTCTTTCTCACGCTCCTTTCTAGCTCTGGACCAGGGGTCCCCAAACTTGGCAACTTTAAGACTTGTGGACTTCAACTCCCAGAATTCTCCAGCCAGGAGTTGAACTCCACAAGTCTTAAAGTTGCCAAGTTTGAAGACCTCTGCTCTTTCTTCCTCTTCCTTGAATCTCTTATACATCCCCCCCCCCAAATCACCTCCAAATTCCTTTACAGAACCAAGTTTTAAAGACATGAATTGAGCACTGTTTGAACATGAGTCCTTGGGCATCCATCTCTTTACCTGGAGGGAGATTGCCGGTCTTGCGAATATGTACAAAACACTCTATGTCGTTCCCGATGCTGCACTGCTCGAGGGCTTTGCGGATCTCTTCGTAGTTCTGTCATAGAGAAGAGAGCATGGCTTTCAGTGGCAGGAAAATGACACACCTTGAATCGTTCCTTTATTCCCAAATCAAAATGCCAGCGTGGGAGGAGAAGCAGGGGGCAAGAGACTGCAGGCCACATCTTATGCTTACACACAAGCAATCAGGTTTGGAAGAAAAATCTTTGTGCTTTTTTTTTTCTATGGATGAATGATTCCTTAATAGGAAAAAGTCCAACTTGGATGATCTATGGCAGTGCTCCCCAACCTTTTGTCACCCTCAGCACACCATAGCCTCTCCCAAAATTCCACGGCACACCACATACAAAAATTGGATAAAAAACAAATATAATCTTCAAAATATCGTTTTGAAGAGTATAATAGTATAGGAATGTCAAACTGGGCATAACAGAATTACTTGATTTATTATTTTATTCAATAATTAGGTATGCGAACTTAAAAATTAGAACACAGTGCAGAAAACGACAGATAGGTAATACCTAATAATGAACACTGCTCTGTCCAGGCCCTGTAGACTTGTGATCAGGACAATCGTGAGAGGGGGAAGGGGGGGGATAGAACTTCTCGGACTCAGAGCTGTAGGGCCGCGGCCACACATCGAATGCAACAAAACGTTGCTGGGCAAAATTTAGCATTCGGTGGGCGGCAGGCCGTTCTGGATATGACGCGAGCTTTTGCCGCGGCACACTTGGCATGGCCTCACGGCACACCAGTGTGCCGCGGCACACCGGTTGGGGAGCACTGATCTATGGAATGGAAATAGAAATAGGACTAAGAATGGAACAGAACAGAAAAGAAAAGGTGGAATGGAACGGAATGGGATGGGATGGAATGGGATGGAATGGAATGGAATGGAATGGAATGGAATGGAATGGAATGGAATAGAATAGAATAGAATAGAATAGAATAGAATAGAATAGAATAGAATAGAACAGAAGAATAGAATAGAATAGAATAGAATAGAATAGAATAGAATAGAATAGAATAGAATAGAATAGAATAGAATAGAATAGAATAGAATAGAATAGAATAGAATAGAATAGAATAGATTTCGTGATTCGGTTCAGAAAATCTTGTTTTGAAAATTTTGAAAAGTTAGTTTTTGAAGAACTAACTTGATTCAGGGGGGATGTTTCTGCAGATATATCTGGATCAATTCAGAAATATCCAATTCAATTCAGCACTTCAAATCAATTTTTTTTAAAGCACCAATTCAGAATTTCGATCAAAACCATCTCTGAACTGGATATTCGCATCATGCCAGTTTCCTCAACTTCTGACAAGGAGTTTTCATTTTTAATAAACCACATCTTCGCCTGGAGAGGTAGTCCTCGATTTATGACTTGGCTACTTAGCAATCGTTCAAAGTTATGATGGATATCTCCGCACAGCTACAGCTAGTCCTCGAGTTACGACCACAACTGAGCCCAAAATTTCCACTACTAAACAAGACAGCAGTTCAGTGGATTTTGCCCCGTTTCACCCCTGGTCCTTCTCTTCGCCAGACTGGCCATGCTCAGTTCCTACAACCGCTCTTCGTATGTTATAATTTCCAGTGCCCCGATCATCCAGGTTGTTCTCCTCTGCACTTTCTCTAGAGTTTCAATGTCTTTTTTGTAGTGTAGTGAGAGCAGCACCTTCCACCCTGGCCAAGACTGCCTACCAACTAGAAGTCAATGGCCGGCGACCTCGCAGGCATCCAAAACAGAGATGGCAAGACACCATCAACAAAGATATGCAAGCTGGGGACTTCCGGTTTTGGAGCGCTTCATCGCAGACATCCCTCGTTGGATGCCTTTCCGATCTTTGTTAAAAGCCGCCAGAACAGCTGTCTGGCGGCTTTAAAATCTCTTCCCCGGGCAAAGGGGAGAGATGAGAGCCTGACAGGAGGGGTAGAGCCCCCCCAGCGCCTTAGGAGCCATCTGGCAGGGCGCGAAGGGAGAGCTCCCCATGCAGCCTGTCTCCAGCTCCGAAGATCCGGAAACCTCTGCCTTTGCAGAGCTAGATGGAGTGACCAGCCGCTGCTTCAAAAATGGGATTTATAACTACATTTAAACTATAGAAGCAGACAGAGAGAAACAGGCGTGAGATGGGCAAGTACTGAAACCTCTTTTTTTCCTTTTTTTTTCAACTCCTGGGTAAGCTTTCACTTCGGCAAGGGAACAAAGGAAACAGAGTAACAATATGGCGATTGAGAAGTGAAAGTGACTTTCGTTTCCCCAGAGGCTTTTTTTTTTTTTCTTTCTCTCTCTCTTATGGAAACTTTTAACTTGGAAAAATGGTTTTTTCTTTCTCTGTCTCCTAACTCTGGATTAAAGTTATAATAGAAATATTTTCAATAATAAAAGACTATCTGATTTTTAAACTGGAAAGAACTTTAATCAGGCATCTGGCTTTCTTTCTTTTTTGTACTCTTTTGAAACACCAATGGCTTCAAAGTTTGGAAAGACTGTTTTGACTAAAAGAAATGACTATTCATCTGGATATATTTCTAAAATGCAACTTAACACTGAGCTAACACCTCCACAGCTTTTGACACCTGAAAATTTATTAAATAATTTAAAGATTATGAAACATGAACTTACTTTGGAATTTAACCAGAAAATAAGTGAGATAGACCATAAGATGCAGGCTGCTTTGAAGAATATGAATCAACAACTAAGATTTGATGTGTTAGAGGTTTGCAAAGGCTTAGCAACAAATATTGAAGTTTTGGCAGAACGTATTGAAACAAATAAACAAGCTTTGGCAACTTCGGTGAATTACATAGATAAAATCCAAAATGACATTGCAAATTTTGAAAAAGAGGTCTTAATGACTCAGTTCAGATCTATGGAAGTTGCTATAAGGATTAGAGGTTTGAAAGAAGGATTATATGAAAATTTAAAAGGCAGGATGGTTGACATATTGGATCAGGTGTCTGGAATTTCTAAAGCGGAATTGGCTACACAAATCGACAAAACATACAGAATCAACTCGTGGTACGCCAAACAAAAGCATCTACCAAGGGATATTGTCATATATTTTACCACAAGAGCTCTACGGAACAGAATTATACAAGCAACGTTTAACAATAATCTTATGGTGAATGGTCAGGAACTAAAGATTTGGAAAGAAATCCCCTCTAAAATGCTTAAAGCCAGGAAAAGCTATACTTTTTTGATTGATGAATTTAAGAGATTAAATTTACAATATAAATGGGAAGCACCAGTTGGAGTAGCAGTGAAATTTTCTGGAAAAAGATACCGGCTCAACACGATAAAAAAAGCTACTGAATTTTATGTCAATGTTCTAAAGGCTGATATATCCAAGATTCCAGAAGAAGGGTGTATGAAAATAAAAGAGGAGGAGGAGGGGAAGCCACCTTCGATGGATCAAAAAGAAATAGACTCAAAAATCCAAAAGGAGTGCCTGAATCAGATAGCTGGGGAAAAGGAGATGGAGGTTTGGGAGCAGACGGGAGACGACTTGACAAATTTGAATTTATTGAACTATTAAAAGATGAACTATCAAGATACAAAACGATGTGATGTTGAAATATATTGGATGGATAGAGACTAATATGATTGTATTTTATCTTTTCCCTATCTAATGATTACTTATGCAATATTTAGTTAAGTTTTATATAATTTTGAGGTTATTTTTAATGTTGATAATATTAGATATATATAGTTTGTTGAAGATTTGTTTATTGTTTATTCTTCTTTTATTTTCTTTTTTTGTTTATTGAAGTTAGCGAATTAATTTAGAATAATATTATCGTATTAATATCATGATGAAATTTAATATTTGATGATCACTTATGTAACATTTAGTTAAGTTTTATCTTAGAGGTTATTTCTAATGTCAATAATATTAGTTTAAGATTTGTGTATTTTATATTTAGTTATTACTTATGTAACATTTACCTTGTATAAGATAGAGGACTGAAGGGAGGAGGTAGGAGGTTTGTTTGTTTGTAGTGTTAAAGAGTTTTCTCTTTCTTTCTTTCTTTTTTTTTATTCTCTTTCTTTTTTCTCTCTCTCTTTTTTGTATCTTTACTATTGTATACAAATGCGATATATTAGTACTGTATAGTTTGGAGTTGAAGTTTTTTTAAAAATAGTGTTCTTTTTTTCCTTTTTCCTTTTTCTTTTTATTAACAATTTAAACTTATTATTATGCCCTGTATTATCTCTGGGAAGTCCGGGGGGGGGAGGTGGGGAGGGAAGGGGGTGGGTCTGGGGGGGGAAACAAAAATGTTTGTACTTTGGATTTAATATTTTGTTACCACTTATGTAAGTTTGTACTAATAAAACTTTTTTGAGAAAAAAAAAAAAAAACAAAGATATGCAAGCTATGGGCCTGTGCCCTGGAGACGCAAATGACCGGGCAAAGTGACGTTCAATGATCCGAAAAGCGGATCCTGCACCGGCAGGAATATGCGAGGAAGAAGAAGACCCCGTTGTAAAAATTATTGTAAAATTGGATCCGACCTCAACTTACAACCGCAACAACGTATGATGGAAATTCAAGTCCCAATTGCGGTCCTAAGTCAGGGACCACCTGTACATCTTGAATGGCAGATCCACATAGAGTAAATTACGGTAATCTAGCGGAGATGGAGAGAGACGGTTAAATCTCAGCTTCCAATGATTTGTTTAGTGACTGTTCAAAATGACAACGGTACTGAAAAAAGTGAGCGTTTTTTCACACTTATGGCGATTGCAGCATATCCCGGGGTCATGTGATTAAAATTCAGGGGCTTGGCGTCTGAATTTATGACCGTCGTAATGTCCCGGGGTCATGTGATCGTCATTGGCAGCCATCCAAGCCAGTTTCTGACAAGCAAAGTCAATGGGGAAAGCCAGCTTCGCTTAACGACCGCATGGTTCACATGATGCGGTGGTCGTAAGTGTGAGGATGGATTGCGAGCCGCTTTTTTTCAACACCATGGTAACTTTGAACAATCATTAAACAAATGGTTATAAATCAAGGACTACTTGTAGTCTGAAAATCATCATCATCTTTTAATGATGCCATAATCCCTTGCAGGGTGGAGTCTGGGCAACTGAATGCAGCTGAGTGATTACTGGCCGGATGCCCTTCCTGTCGCCAATGCGGAGTTATATTCAGCAGATATATTCTCATTGCGCCCAGAGAGAGAAATATCCGCCTCCACCTAGGATCGAACTCACAGCCTCCTGATTGTGAGGCGAGAGCTCCACCTCTAGGCCACCGCACCACTCTCCTGTAGTCTGAAAATGCCAACCCTAAAAAGTTTGTCAATACCCGATCTACAGAAGGTAGGAATTGATGCTCCTTTCTTACATCGTCATTCTTGACACAACCTTCCGACAGCTGATTGACATGCAACCACATAGCATTCCGAAAATAGTTAATCCGCTCGCATTCTTGACTCTCGAAGAACTGTAAGAGACACAGAAGAAGATCAAGCTGGTGAATTCCTCAAAGAAGCAGCATTATATCGGAGTGTCTATGGAGATTCTCGGTTATCCAGGTCATGGTTGTCCCAAAGGTGCTTTTTCAAGAGGCAACTGGACTTTCTGGTTTCTCTTGGAAGACGTTTCGCTTCTCATCCAAGAAGCTTCTTCAGCTCTGACTGGATGGTGGGGGAATGGAAGGATTTATACTCCTTGAAGACTGCTGGTCATTTGCATTCTTTTTAGAGCGTCGTTGAGGCCACTTGGAGGTTTGTCTGTGTCCTCGGGGTCACTTGAGTAGTGCAAGTGGGTGTGGAGCCTTCTTAGAACTGCTGAAAGCATTTGCACTACTGACCCTGAGGACACAGACAAACCTCCAAGTGGCCTCAACGACACTCTAAAAGGATGCAAATGACTGGCTGTCTGCAAGGAATATAAATCCTTCCATTCCTCACCATCCAATCAGAGCTTCTTGGATGAGAAGAAAAATGTCGTCAAAGAAAAACCAGAAAGTCCAGTTGCCTCTTGAAATAGCACCTTTGAGATATATTGGAGTGGGTTTTTATTTAATATATTTATGAACTTGGAGAAAGTTTGAGAAGAAAGATGGCTTGTCTGTGACACTAGGATTGAATCCACTATCCTACAATGGTTTCTACTAGGATCATTGCCCTAGAAGGCGTGCGGAGAAGAGCAACAAAGATGATGAGGGTCTAGAACAGAAGTGGGGAACTATGGCCTCTTTATGACGTGTGGACTTCAACTCCCAGAATTCCTGAGCCAACCATGCTGGCTCAGGAATTCTGGGAGTTGAAGTCCACATGTCATAAAGGGGCTATGGTTCCCCTATGCTGCCTCAGGAATTCTGGGAGTTGAAGTCCACAAGTCATAAAGGGGCACAGACATAGAATAACAGAGTTGGAAGGGACCTCGTAGGTCATCTAGTCCAACCCCCCTCCCAAGCAGGAAACTCTACATCATTTCTGACAGATGGCAGTCCACTCTCTTCTTGAGAGCTTCCAGTGATGAAGTTCCCACAACTTCTGGAGGCAACTTCTGTTCCATTGGTTGATTGCTCTCAATGTCAGAAAATTCCTCATTATTTCCAGATTGAATCTCTCCTTGATGAGTTTCCATCCATTATTCCTTGTCTGGCCTTCTGGTGCCTTGGAAAACAGCCTGACCCCCTCCTCTCTGTGGCAGCCCCTCAAATATTGGAAGACTGCTATCATGTCTCCCCTGGTCCTTCTCTTCGCTAGACTGGCCATGCCCAGTTCCCCACCTCTGGTTTAAAAATACAATGAATGGTTAAGGTCACTAGGTATGTCTAAGCCTAACGAAGAGAAGCTTAGAAGTGACATGATAGCAGTCTTCCAATATCTGAGGGGCTGTCACGGGGAAGAGGGATTTATTCAATTTATTCTCCATAGCACCTGAAGGCAGCACAAGAAATAACAGATGGAAACTTATCAAAAAGAGGTCCAACTGAGAACTAAGGAGAAATTATCTGACAGTGAGAACAATTAATCAGTGGAACGGCTTGCCTCCTGAAATTGTGGGATCGGACAACCATTTGTCCATAATGGCGAGGTGGCGCAGTGGTTAAAAGCAGCACTGCAACCTACTAGTTCAGCAGTTCAGCTGTTCAAATCTCACCGGCTCAAGGTTGACTCAGCCTTCCATCCTTCTGAGGTCGGTAAAATGAGGACCCAGATTGTTGGGGGAAATATGCTGAACTCTGTAAATTGCTTAGAGAGGGCTGTAAAGCACTATGAAGCGGTATATAAGTCTAAGTGCTATTGCTAGTGCTATAATAGTATGAGTTCTCCTGCAAGACTCTGGAAAGAGTGCAGAGAAGAGCAACAAAGATGATTAGGGGACTGGAGGCTAAAACATATGAAGAACGGTTGCAGGAACTGGGTATGTCTAGTCTAATGATGAAAAGGACTCAGGGAGACATGATAGCAGTCTCCCAATATTTCAGCAAATATTAAGCAAGTCATTAAATGAATCTAGTTTCCGCAATGGGCGTTCTTTTGCCGGAAATAGGTGGTTTTCAAATTTGATATATAAATAAATAAATTTTATGGGACAATGCTATTCCAAGAAAGAGAAGCAAGCAATAACAAAAAAAAAAAACACCTTTGAAAGGCCCCCACGTGCCAAGAAGGGGTGTAGATATAATCTGCAGAAAGAACTAATTTTTATTAAAAATGTATTCTAGGATCTATTTGGGAGAGGGGGAAATCCATTTTCTTAAACTTGTTTGGCTTTCCGCCTCATTGGGAAAGTAAATCTTCCTTCTTTGGGTTTTCCAAAATAAACTATACCCATATGTGGAAGTATTTTACATGCAGCCGCTAAATTACAGGCTGCGTCGGCAAAGGTCTCTACCAAACATTCGGCCATGTAGCTGAATCAGCAACTAAGCTGTTGGTTCAGCTGAATCTCTTACTTTTTGTAACAACAACAACACAGAGAAGAGAGAACGGAACCTAGAAACAATGGAGACTCCTGGAGACACAACTATCTGAGAAACTTCTCTATCACGTCCACCTTAAACATCACACTGAGAAAGAAGATTTCTGCTTTAGTTTGTTGTGTTGAGTTTTGTTTACCTCACAAGCCTTTATGTGCTCATTCTGCCATTCTTCTCTAATCTTCTCCAGAGCGTTGACGTTGTTCTGATACATCCTGTCTGCAAATGGGAAACAACAACAAAGTTATCCAGTTGTGCTCTGCAGCTGCCAAAAAAAAGCCAACACAGTTCTAGGCTGCATAAACAGAGGGATAGAATCAAGATCACGTGGAGTGTTAATACCGCTTTATAATGCCTTGGTAAGGCCACACTTGGAATACTACATTCAGTTTTGGTCGCCATGATGCAAAAAGGATGTTGAGACTCTAGAAAGAGTGCAGAGAAGAGCAACAAAGATGATTAGGGGACTGGAGGCTAAAACATATGAAGAATGGTTGCTGGAAATGGGTATGTCTAGTTTAATGAAAAGAAGGACTAGGGGTGACATGATAGCACTTAGACATGTTCCACTGTCTAAGAGGTTGCCACAAAGAAGAGGGGGTCAACTTATTTTCCAAAGCACCAAAAGGCAGCACAAGAAGCGATGGATGGAAACTAATCAAGGAGAGAAGCAACCTAGAACTAAGGAGAAATTTCTTCTTTGCTTTTTCTTGAAGACGTTTCACTTCTCATCCCAAAAGCTTCTTCAGCTCTGAAGAAAGTCCAGTTGTCTTCTGAAAAAGCACCTTAGGGACATTGTTCCTAAACCTCAGGAATGTTAAGATGTATGGACTCCAATTCCCAGAATTCCCCAGCCAGTCAAGGGAATCTTCCACAATCGGGACAACCAGGTCAACGTGTTGACTTCAACTCCCAGAGTTCTCAGCAATTCTCACACTGACTGGAAAATCCTGGAAGTTGAGTCTATACATCTAGAAGCTATCAGGTTGGGTAATGTTAGTTTAACAAGTGATGTGATCCTAGTCTCTTTGAATCAGCCAATCTACTTTTTCGTCTCTGTGCATTCAATTTGCTCATCCTTTAAGACCAGGGGTCTCCAACTTCGACGACTCTAAGACTTGTGGACTTCAACTCCCAGAGTTCCTTAGCCAGCTTTGCTGGCTGATGAATTCTGGGAGTTGAAGTCCACAAGTCTTTTTTTTTAATCTTTATTTATATAAACACACAAAAAACAAACATTTAAAAACATTGGACACTTTGTGAGCATCCTGTTTTGTCATTCCAATCAATAGTATTTCCATAACAAGTAATATCATTATTATTTACATTACATTATTTTTAGGTCTTACACGAACATTTCTCATTTCTACATATTTTTATCCGATCCTTCTTCTCCTTCTACCCTTATTTTTCAATTCTTTTGACTGTTTTTCTTTTCTAACCAATGATAAAATTTCTCCCAAGTTACATAGTATTCTGTCTCGTCCTTATCTTTCATTTCCATTGTTAATCTGTCCATTTCCGCACAAGTCATTATTTTTTCTATTAATTCTTCTTCCGTTGGTGTATTTTTATTTTTCTAGTACTGTGCATATATTAACCTTGCCGCAGTTATTACGTGTAACATTAGATAGAATTGTCCTTTTTCATATTTTTCATGGGCTATTCCTAGTAAGAGCAACTCTGGTGTTTTTTCTATATTCTTCCTAGTATTTCTTCTAGCCATGACTGCACAAGTCCACAAGTCTTAAAGTTGCCAAGGTGGGAGACCCCTGTTTAAGACTGAGAAGTCTTAATTCTCCAAAGCACCTGAGGGCAGGACAAGAAGCAATGGGTGGAAACTCATCAAGGAGAGAAGCAACTTAGAAATAAGGAGAAATTTCCTGACAGAACAATTAACCAGTGGAACAGCTTGCCTCCAGAAGTTGTGGGTGCTCCAACACTGGAAGTTTTTAAAAAGAGATTGGATAACCGTTTGTCTGAAGTGGTGTAGGGTTTCCTGCCTGAGCAGGGGGTTGGACTAGAAGATCTCCAATGTCCCTTCCAACTCTGTTATTCTATTCTGTTCTAAGTGGAAATTGGTTTGAAAGTTGGCAATTCTCTTCAGAGGCAGAACAACTCACCTGAATCTTCCAAGGCAGACTTGGCCTGAGCTAGTTTCACAAACAGCTGAAAAGGAAGAAAAAATAATTGGGGAAGATAAATCACAGTAGGCAAGGAACATGTTAATTCTGAAAAGGAGAAAAAAGAGAGAGAAATTACTTCAATATTTTGATAGGAAAAATATAGACTCCCTTATAACTGGATTGAGCATAATGAAATTAATACAAGTAGTCCTCGACTTACGACCACAATTGAGCCCAAAATTTATGTCGCTAAGCGAGACATTTGTTAAGTGAGTTTTGCCCCATTTTACAACCTTTCTACCCACAGTAAGTGAATCACTGCAGCTGTAAAATTAGCAACACGGTTGTGAAGTGAATCTGGCTTCCCCACTGACTTTGCTTGTCAGAAGGTCACAAAAGGGGATCACATGCCCCAGGACACCATGACCGTCATAAATACAAGTCAAGCATCTGAATTTTGATCACGTGACCATGGGGCTGCTGCCGCAGTCGTGCGTGTGAAAAATGGTCATAGGTCACTTTTTTCAGTGCTGTTGTAACTTCGAACAGTCACTAAACAAACTGTTGTAAGTCGAGGACTACCTGTAGATAAAGTGCAGTATTGCAGACTCAGTCTGCCCAAAGCCAGAGTTCGATCCTGACGGGACTCAAGGTTGACTCAGCCTTTCATCCTTCTTAGGTCAGTAAAATAAGGACCCAGATTGTTGGGGGCAGAGTAAACCGCTTAGAGAGGGCTTGTGAGCCCAGGACTACCTGTAAATGTCATTTTGTGTTGTGGCCTGTCAGCCGCCGGCCCCTCCAGCAGCCGAATCAGAGGAGGAGGAGGAGGCGTGGGAGTCAGGCAACCTGAGAGCTCCGAGGGGGAAGAGAGAATGGAGCTGGCAGAGAGAGAGAGACAGAGGTGGAGCCTGGGCCGTCCATCAGCCTTCAGAGTCAACAGCCCCCAGGTCTGGAGGTGGCTGATGAGGAAGAGGAGGAACAGCTGGGTCCAGTGCCTGACGTGTGGATGTGCAGAAGGCAGAGGAGAGGAGAGCAGTGGAAATCTATGGGCCGGTCCTTGGGACGGAAGAGCCACCGCTGCTAGCGAAGCCCCACCCTAGCTCTGGGGAAAAAAGGCAGGGGGCAGAGACGAATAGATGTGGCAGACAACTATTCATCTTCTGGATGGACGGACTTGTTAGCCTGCAGTGAGAGAGAAACTTTTTTGCCGGGGCTGCCGGCGCTCCTAAATAAAGGAATCTTTGAGTTAACTTCAGAGGGTTTCTCGTGTTTGGGCAGCTGGGTCAAAACATTTTGGGGCAAAACGGTCATTGAATTGAAGCCCAAAGCCATATTGGAGCTATTCACACGTTCCGCTTGGCCTGCATGGATCCCCTCTACCTTTTCCTGCTGCTTCGGTGTGACCAGGTTGGTGCTTCGATGAACGGCTTGCTCTGCTTCGTCTTTGTCTCTGCATCGTTGTTCGTAGAGCCTCTTGGCCTAGGGAATTGCAGAAGAGAGCAAGCTGACAGGGACAGACAATTATCACATATTTTAATAAACAGAAGGGAGGAATCACTCACTTCTGAGGTCTTCTTGTATTGCAGATTCCGGTTTTTATGAATGGCGTCCATTATTAGTTCAATCTGTGAAGAAAAATAAAAATAAAAGAACCACACTTTGTTTCCAGGCAAAACATTTCCCCCTTCTAAAAATAGAAGACCGCACATCAAGAATGGAAAAACCACTTTTTTTATTTTTAACCTTGCAAAGCACAATTCTCTGTTAACCCTGGAGAGTTTCAACTTACAAGGAATCCTCGACTTTAGGACCGCAATTGAGCCCAAAATTTCCATTGCTAAGCGAGACAGCGGTTAAGTGAATTTTGCCACATTTTTCCCCCGCGGTTGTTAAGTGAATCACTGCAATTGTTAGGTTAGTAACACGGTTGTGGAGCGAATTTGTGAAGTGAATCTGGCTTCCCCGTGGACCTCGCTTGTCAGAAGGTCACAAAAGGGGATCACATGACACTGCAACCATCATAAATATGAGCCAGTGGCCAAGCGTCCGTCTTTTGATCATGTGAAGATGGTTGTAAGTGTGAAAAACGGTCATAAGTCACTTTTTTCAGTGCTGTTGTAACTTTGAACGGTCACTAAACGAAGGGTTGTATTTGTAAGCCGAGTTGAACCGAGGCATCTATTGTGCGGGAAGTAATGGTTCCATGAGGACTAGAAAGCTGATTTCATTTAACAGCCTCAAGCCCGTTGGGGCAGGCAAATCCAGGAAACAAGAATCGGCTGGATTTCTAAAATGAAATTTATTTCTAACTGGGTAAGATAACACAATCTTAAATACCTACCAAAGCAATTCTCCAGATCATGTTATACCTTGCGTAATGAAGGGATCAACGAATCAATTGTTTGGGAAAATAAAAATGTGCCTTCTTTCATCTTTAGTTCTTCTTTTCTAGTTTTGTGCTATCTGCTATGGTCATGATTCTCAGGATCCAAGATTAAATTCTAATTTACGGTAAGTGGAACAACTTGCCTCCAGAAGTTGTGGGTGCTCCAACACTGGAGATTTTAAAGAAGAGATTGGACAACCGTTTGTCTGAAATGGTGTAGGGCAGGGGTGTCAAACTCGGTTTCACTCAGGGCCGCATCAGGGTTGTGTTTGACCTCAGGGGGGCTGGGGTGGGTGTGGCCAGGGTGGGCGTGGCCAGCTCGACATCACTAGTGTCGGGGGCACCTGTGATGGCCAAGTACTAAGGCAGGATTTCCTTCAGACCTTCCCTCACTCTTATTATAATCTTCCCTTCCTTCCTCCTTCCTCCTTCCTTCCTTCCTTCCTTCCTTCCTTCCTTCCTTCCTTTTCTTCTTTTTCCTTCCCTCTTCATTCTCCTTTCTTCGGTGGGCCCGCGGGTCAGATCTAAGCACCCCCACGGGCCGGATCTGGCCCGTGGACCTTGAGTTTCACATCTCTGGTATAGGGTTTCCTACTAGAGCAGAAAGTTGGTCTGGAAGACCTCCAGCTCTTCTGTTATTCTATTCTGGAAACCTGTTAAGGAGAGATCCAAGCTAGAAATAAGGAGGAACTTTCTGACAGTGAGAAGAATTAATCCATGGAATGGCTTGTCTCCTGGAGTCATGGGTGCTCCATAACTGGAGGTTTTCAAAAATAGACTGGACAACCATTTGACCAGTATGGTATAAAGGGCTCTTGCCTTGGGGAGTGGGTTGGACTACAAGACCTCCGAGGTCCCTTTCAGCCCTATGGTACTATGTTCTATCTGTTGAGTTACACTGAGTTTCTTTTTTGTCTTTCCCCTTCCCGTAAGCCAATGTTTCTCAACCTTGGCATCTTGAAGACCTGTTGACTTCAATAATTCCCCAGACAGCCATGGGCATCCCCCTGTGGGAACCTGCCTATGTTTGCTGGGGAAGTCTGAGACTTCCACACCTCTTGAAGCTATCAAGGTTGAGAAACACCACCATACACTAAGGAACATTTTCTGTAATAGTTCTGTTTCTTCCTCTACTCTGTGCTACGTTCAAACTCAATTTTTGTCTATTGGAGGAGGGGAAAAATCAGCCCATTGGGATGTCCTTCGACAGTAAAAACTAAAAATTGGCAGCTTTTAATTCTGAACTTTGAAATATAACCTAAGCATCACCTTAAGAGGTTAACAAAACAGATTAACAGAGTTGGAAGGGACCTTGTAGGTCATCTAGCCCAACCCCCCCCACCCAAGCAGACCCTACACCATTTTTTGATAGATGACAGTCCAGTCTCTTCTTGAAAGCCTCCAGTGATGGAGCTACCACAACTTCTGAAGGCAACTTCTGTTCAATTGGTTGATTGTTCTCACTGTCAGAAAATTTCTCCTTATTTCCAGGTTGAATCTCTCCTTCTTCAGCTTCCATCCATTACTCCTTGTCTGGCCTTCAGGTGCTTTGGAAAATAGCTTGACCCCTTCCTCTCTGTGGCAGCCCCTCAAATATTGAAAGACTGCTATCATGTCTCCCCTGGTCCTTCTCTTCACTAGACTAGCCATGCCCAGTTCCTGCAACCATTCATTGTATGTTTTAGCCTCCAGTCCCCTAATCACATTTGTTGCTCTTCTCTGCACTCTTTCTAGAGTCACAACACCTTTTTTATAGTGTGGTGACCCAAAACTGGATGCAGCATTCCAGGTGTGATCTTACTAAGGCTTTAGAGAGTGGTATTAGTACCTCCCTTGATCTTGATTGTATCCCTCTGTTAATGCAACTTAGGATTGCATTGGCTTTTTTGGCTGCCGCCGCACACTGCTGACTCACATTTAATTGGTTGTCCACTAAGACTGCAAGATCCCTCTCACAGTTCGCTTAGTGACCATTCGAAGTTACAACAGAGTTCCTCAGCCAGCATGTCCACAAGGCATAAAGTTACCCAGGTTGGTGACCCCTGGAATAGATCGACTATTCAGAGCATGGCTGGCTGAGGAATTCTGGGTGTTGAAGTTCACCAGTCGTAAATTTACCAAGGTTGGAGATCCATGCTATAGAATGACTCCCTGGATGGGCTGGGAAGTTGTCCAGCAACCTTGGTCATAACCACCACATTCAACCAAGGAGACCTTGTCATCATAATCTACAATTTCAATTCAGATTTATTGGCGATATTCTGAAATATACTGTAGGAAGACACACACACCCTTGCCCAGATTAAATATTCTTCGTTCTTAATATTAAGAGAGGCAGGATAGAATATTTGCTCAAAGGAGAAATGGAGAAACATGTTCTTAAAGGCAGAAAGCAGCCCCAGTTTTCCTGCATAGTAAAACAGCCTCCAGCAGATGCCTGAAGACTTTAGAGATGAATATTTTGTACCTATTAAGAAAGACTGGGATAATCTAATCATAAATAAAACACCTTCAGCTCCAAATCATGGGATTAAGAATTTACATCCCCCACCCAAATTCTAAGAACAGGACATGACCTTCAGGACATAATAGGATTTATCCACCACCATTAGAATAGCAAAAGGCACAAGGCTCACTACATTGCACAACCCCCCTGGAGCATCTCAAACACAAAACCCCAGAAACCTATAAAGATCCATCCACACTCATTCAGCCATTTTGTCCCAGAACTGCATGCTGTGGTTGGATCTGTTCATCAATAAACCTTCATTCTTAAGCAGCCTCCATTTTATTCCCAGCTTGGAACTGGAACTGGATTTTTCCCCAACAATATACCCCCCCCCCAATTCCTCACCTTTTTACGATGGAGTTTTTGTTTTTCTCTGAAATCCTCCATTTTCTTTGCTTCTTCCCTGAGATTCTGGGCTAGCTGCATATGGATTTGGCCAACAGTCTCCACTCCTAGGAGCAAGAGCATCAACTCAGGTAGGAAAACCACTTTTATTGTCATTTTACCGATGAGAAACCAGTTGCAGAAACTCTGCAACTGGACTTGTGCCTTGTGCAAAGCTAGAATTTGCTTAAGCATGATCCATTCCTTACGCTGCAATTACCGAACTTCACAATTCACAGTTAAGCATAAATCTGGCCGACAAACCACAATGGCTGGATTCACACCTTTTAAATCAAAGTCCAACTCATCCAAAGAAACCATGGTTTACCTTCAATAAGATTCTCACCAGCTCAAGGTTGACTCAGCCTTCCATCCTTCCGAGGTGAGTAAAATGAGGACCCAGATTGTTGGGGGCAACATGCTGACTCTGTAAACCACTTAGAGAGGGCTGTAAAGCCCTGTGAAGTGGTATATAAGTCTAAGTGTTATTTCTATTTCTATTTCTATTCCTCTATCTATCTATCTATCTATCTATCTATCTATCTATCTATCTATCTATCTATCTATCTATCTATCTATCTACTCTCTCTCTCATCTAGCAGTTCAAGTCTCACCAGGCTCAAGGTTGAGTCAGCCTTCCATCCTTCCAAGGTCAGTAAAATGAGGACCCAGATTATTGGGGGCAACATGCTGACTCTGTGAACCACTTAGAAGGGCTGTAAAGCCCTGTGAAGTGGTATATAAGTCTAAGTGCTATTGCTATTTACTACACAAACCAAGCTAAACAATAGCTCCTGCTTGCCTTAATTGTCACTGGCTGTGCTAGGAAAGAAACCAGATTGAGTGATATTATTTGCTAAATCAAGCTTTAGAGTGAATCCAAGAAAGAACGCTTTATTTGATTTGTTAGATGCAAACCTAGAGAGGAGGACAGAGGTGACCTTGCAGAAATAATGCGAAGACCTGCTAGCAAAATAGGAGCTCAGTCTGAGAAAGTAATTTGAAAGAGTGAGCAAATTTTTTAATTTTCTTCTGCACATGCCCAGAAGCCAAGCTTCTGGCACTGCGCATGCACTGCCTTCCTAACCCACAGTGAGTCCAAGCAGGGGAGGATGGCTGAGGGAGCGCGTGAGATGCTGAAAGAACGGGTGGCAGGAGCTATCTCCATTCCCCTCCCTTTAGCAGTCCGAGAAGCCACAAACACGCGGTGATGATCCCAGGCATTTTCGCACGTTCGAGGGTTCTCGAGCTGCTGAGGGGAGGGGGAACGGGCGGCAGGAGACTAGGATCATCGAATGGGGAGAAGCATTCATGCCGGACGGAGCCTCCTAGAAGAACCGCTGCCGCGGTCTTGCTGCTCCCGCTGTGGGGGGCTGCGTTGCGGGTGGGCAATGCCCCCCTGCTTCTCCGGCTGCTGCCAAGCTCCCGAGGCCCACGCCCACCCGGTCACATGGCTGGCAAGCCACACCCACAAAATAAGTCACACCCACAAAGTTGTAGTAAAAAAATTAGGAACCCGCCCCTGCTTGGTGGGGAGGGCAGAGTGTGGGTGGCCAGCTCGACATCACTCGTGTTGGTGGCGCCTGTGGGGGGCCAAGCATTCTGCAAGTGAAAACAAGCTCCCAAGCTGTTTTCAGCTGTGGCGGTGTCCTGCAACCCTCTGCCAGCGAAAACAGAGCTCAGGAGGTCCACCTGCGCCCCCCGCAAGCTCCATTTTCGGCTGCAACAGCCTCCTGCAACCCTTTGCCAGCAAAAATAGAGCTCCATTTTTGCTGGCAGAGGCACTGCGGGCCGGTCCTTTTGCTGTTTTCAGGGCAGTCCCGCGGGCCAGATTTAAGCACCCCGCGGGCCGCATCCGGCCCCTGGGCCTTGAGTTTGACACCCCTGGAATAGAGAGGCAGTTTCAATTCTTTGGTTTGTCTAGCTTAGCTTTCTCCACACTGATCTACCCTTCTACCATATAGGACAGTGGTTCCCAACCTTTCTAATGCCGCGACCCCTTAATATAATTCCTCATGTTGTTGTGACCCCCAACCATAAAATTATTTTCGTTGCTACTTCATAACTGTAATTTTGCTACTGTTATGAATCATAATGTAAATAATATGCAGGATGTATTTTCATTGTTACAAATTGAACATAATTAAAGCATAGCGATTAATCACAAAAACAATATGTAATTATGCCAGATCAGAAATTCTTGGGCCAGTCTTTGCAAGAGCACAAGGAATATCATCTTCCACAGGATCCAACCCAGCTGTCCTCCTTCCTGCCGTCGTGCGCTGTGAAACTTAAGTGGTTGTTGGCTGGCCGTTCCCTCCCGTGACTCCCTTTCCCTTCGACACCAGCGGGAAGAAACTGCCGCTGTGAGCAGGAGACAGGGGTGGTCACAGATGTCTTAAGCACCGCCTTGTACTCTCCAGCACGCAATCTTGCGACGCCCCGCCCCTTAGCTCGGCCGCCAGCATCACAAACGCCTCTCACTGAATGGCACCTCTCCCGACCAATCGAGGGCTCGGCCAAGTTGAGCCGATATGGCCAGGCTTGTGGCGGGGGGGGGAGCTGAGGATGCCAGGGCGACCCCTGGGAAATGGTCATTCGACCCCCAAAGGGGTCCCGACCCCCAGGTTGGGAACCACTGATATAGGACCTCAACTACTTTTATCTTCAACCATCATGTATGGTGACCACCTTATCTGGGTATTATGGGAATTGTAGCTGGTGCACAGGGAGAATCCACAGATAAAGCTGATTTATTTCCCCACAGACGAAGTTCAACTTTTGTAACCATTAGACCCCCGCAGATGACTTACGTTGTTTGAAAACCTCCAGGGCTCTTCGGAGGGTGCTAAAATGAAAGGAAAACAGACAATGAGGTTGAGCAACCGTGAAACTGTGTTGATGTCAATGAAAAACACACAAAAAAACCCCAAGACTTTGTTACGGGCTTCCAGAAATTAGTCCAATTTCAACATCTGATTAGGCAAGTTATGAAACTCAAAACATAGCTCCACAAGTAGGATAAATTTCTGAACTTCTCCTTCCTCCTTTGCCGGTGACTTCTCTGAGTGGCCCAGTAAACGTTTCTCAATCATTCAAAGGACACTTGAAGTGCGAAATGCAAAATCCAGAAGACACGTTTAGTTCAGGCAATGAGAAGAACAATACCTTGTGTGCCTCATGCACCTGGTCAAGTTCATACAATGCACTAACCCACGACAGTTGAGTTGCCTACCTTCTTAGTTGGGGTACACCCAGAGATGACCTCTGCCCTCCTGTTAACACCGACTGCATCCCGTCGGCGAGATAAGAGGAGAACCACCGTAAAACAGTGCCTCCCACTCCCAACTCGCCGAGACGATGCAGAAGGATACCATGGTCGATGGTATCGAAAGCCGCTGAGAGGTCAAGTAGCACCAGGATGGAGGAATTTCCCCCATCCCGGGCTCGCCAGAGATCATTCATCAGGGCGACCAAGGCAGTTTCTGTACTGTAGCCGCGCCTGAAATCCGACTGATAGGAATCTAGATGATCAGTTTCCTCCAATAGCCGCAGAAGCTGAGAAGCCACCACCTTCTCCACAACTTTACCTATAAAGGGTAAGTTGGAGACCGGATGAAAGTTCTTCAAGTCCGCTGGATCCAGGGAAGGCTTCTTAAGGAGGGGTCTCACCACCGCAACTTTTAACGGCTGTGGTACGGATCCCTCCCTAAAAGAAACATTGACCACCGCCTGGATCCAGCCGCGTGCCACCTCTCTGCTGGCCGAAACCATGGGTCCAATAAACAGGTGGAGGCACTCATCGCACCCACGACCTTGTCCACGTCCTCAGGAGAGACAGGCACAAACTCCTCCCACAACGCTGGACTAAGACTCACCCCTGTCAGCTCAATGGACTCTGCCCAGCCGGAGTTCAGATTTGACCGGATCTGAGCAACTTTATACATCAGAAACTGCGCGAATTCCTCAGCTCCACCTTGCAAGTGTTCCTCGCTCCCCCCTTTAGCAAGGAGGGAGCGAGTCACCCTAAACAAGGCGGCTGGGCGAGAATCTGCGGACGCAATAAGAGCGGAAAAATGAGACCGTTTGCCGCCCCTATCGCCACTAAATAAGACTTGATGTAGGTTCTTAGAAGTGTTCGGTTGGATTTGGGGCCAATCACCAGGAAACTGTGAGTTCTAGTCCCGCCTTAGGCATGAAAGCCAACTGGGTGACTTTGGGCCAATCACCAGGAGACTGTGAGTTCTAGTCCTGCCTTAGGCATGAAGATTGACTTTGGGACAGTCCCTCTCTCTCAGCCCAACCCACCTCACAGGTTTGTTGTTGTGAGGAAAAAGAAGAATTAGTTATTTTCGCTTCCTTGATTTATTTATACAGATAAAGGCGGGATATTTTAAATATAGCTATAGCTATATGAATTCGTTCCTGCATGGATGCAACCGTTGATATGTGAGTCATTATTAAAAAAATAAATAAACCATCAAAGCAAGGGTGTCAAATAGGATTTCCTTCCCATTTCCAGAACTTCATCTGGATTTTTTTTTTTAAACTAGAGATAAATTGCCAGGCTGAAGTCTAGGTGAATAATGCGGTATCTGACCGAGAATGATGGCTAAGAGATTTCTCCAACCCCCTTCCCCCCCCCCCAACAAGTGGGCTTGGCTTACTTTAGCTCTGTCTGCCCACAGGGCTTCTTCCGTGACAAGCTGATCAGCTCCTTCCCATATCTCTCTTCTACAGAAGCCCTGAAACAGACAAAGATTGGCGTAAAATTCAGGATCTAGGCAAGCCGAAGACCTCTGGCCCATGGTTTCAACCTGCCAAGGATCACCCACTGAAATTCAACTCAAAAATAAACAAACTTATTTATTTATTTATTGCATTTGTATGCAGCCCAACTCCCAAAGGACTCAAGAGATCTGCTTTTCAAAAAAAATAAAGGAGGTCAGCAGAGAGCTCTGTAGGAAACCAACTGCTCCTGTTTTCAACCCTAGTTCAAATCTCCAAATTTGGTGGTTAAAGCGGGTGAAATTTGTGCTCTACGTGGGATTGCCTTTGAAAACTCCACATGGAAACTACGTCTGATGCAGGATGTGACTGCACAGGCAGTGGTGGGCATGCCAAGATTGCGTCCATGTGAAAATTGCTGCTTTGTGAGCTGGATTGCTTGTGGTTGGGTTTTGGTGCAATTCAGCGTGTTGGTTGTTACTGATCAGAGGTGTCAAATCTTGGCAACTTTATGATGTGTGGACTTCAATTCCCAGAATTCCTCAGCCAGCACTTCGATTCCTACCATGGACGAATGGTTGCAGAAGTTGATGGAGTTGGCTGCAATGGCAAAACTGACTACTTTGATTAAAGAAAAGAATATACTGTATTTTTCAGAGTATAAGACGCACCTTTTTGTCCCCAAAAAGAGGGTGGAAATGTCGGTGTGTCTTATACACCGAATACAGCCATTTTTTGGCCTCCCGAAGCCCTGCCCCCGCATACCATTTTTACAAAAAACGGGCCATTTTTTGCAAAAATGGGGGTGTTTTTGCCTTACCCCACCCCCTAGGAGTACTCTGCAGGCTTCCCAAACCCTTTGCATGCCCTGTTTTTGCAAAAAAAATGAGCTAAAAACGGACCGTTTTTTGCAAAAATGGGGGCGTTTTTGCCTTCCCCCACCTCCTAGGAATGCTCTGCAGGCTTCCCAAACCCTCTGCATGCCATTTTTGCCAAAAAAAAAAAAAAAAAAAAAAACGAGCAAAAAATGGGCCGTTTTTTGCAAAAAAAACCGAGTGAAAAACAGGCCGTTTTTTGCAAAAACTGGGGTGTTTTTGCCTTCTAATTACCCCATCTAGCATGACTGGAGGAGGAATTCTGGGAGTTGAAGTCCACTAGTCTTAAAGCTGTCAAGTTTGAAGACTCCTGGGTTAGGGGTTAGGGGTGCAAGGGTCTTCAAACTTGGCAAGTTTAAGACTTGTGGACTTCAACTCCCATTCCTGAGCTAGCATGACTGGAGGAGGAATTCTGGGAGTTGAAGTCCACTAGTCTTAAAGCTGTCAAGTTTGAAGACCCCTGGGTTAGGGGTTAGGGGTGCAAGGGTCTTCAAACTTGGCAAGTTTAAGACTTGTGGACTTCAACTCCCATTCCTGAGCTAGCATGACTGGAGGAGGAATTCTGGGAGTTGAAGTCCACAAGTCTTAAAGCTGTTACGTTTGAAGTTTGTAAAAAGTGTACATGGTTGTAAAAAGGTGTACATGGTTGTAAAAAGTATTCTGCTACACTGGTATTTTATTAAATAATATATTACTACACCATTTGGTTCAGAATACTTTTTTCCTTGTTTTCCTCCTCTAAAATTGAGGTGCATCTTATACTCCAGTGCGTCTTATACTCCGAAAAATACGGTAAGTACTTTTATTTCTACATGGGGATCCCTTCTGAACTTCATGCTCGATGTGGAAAAGAATGAAACTTTGATTTTGGGTTTTACTGATTAGATTGCTAGATCTTTATAGAAATGGCTTGTTCATATTATTATGAAAAAGCAAAAAGTTGTGATTTGATGTTAATGCCTTATTTTATCTCAGGGGCTGCCACAAAGAAGAGGGAGTCAAGCTATTCTCCAAAGCACCTGAGGGTAGAACAAGAAGCAATGGGTGGAAACTAATCAAGGAGAGAAGCAACTTAGAACTGAGGAGAAATGTCCTGACTGTTCGAACAATTAATCAGTGGAACAGCTTGCCTCCAGAAGTTGTGAGTTCTCCAACACTGGAAGTCTATATGTATACTTTTGGTTTTTCTTGCCTAAGTCTAAGACTTTACTTTGCGATCGATGTGTGACCAGGGGTGTGTGGCCAGCCATCAGAAGTTTGAAAGCAGATCATAAGCAGCTCTGCGTAAGTCCGTTATAATTTCAAATGTTCGCTAAGTGAGTGTTTGTAAGTCAAGAACTACCTGTATTGGAGCTAGAAAGTTCATGAGAACATTCAACAACCTTTCACCATTTCAAGAAAGCAGTAATATGCACCTTTCTCGCAAAAAGTCTTCAAATTCTTTGCAATTCTTCCTGCCGTCATTCAAGTGTTGGACAATGTTGTCATATCCGGCTGTGCTGACCAAATCTGTTGTCTAAAAAAGAACGTTTAAAACTTGGTTAGGTAAATAACATGCACAGTATTTTCCATGTTGGTAGCTAGAAGCAACCTCTTGTGGCCTGTTAGCCGCTGGCCCCTAAGCAGCCAAATCAGAAGAGGAGGCGTGAGAGTCAGGGTCAGCATCAAGGCAACCTGAGAGCGCCAAGGGGGAAGAGGAAATGGAGCTGGCAGAGAGAGAGAGAGAGAGACAGAGGTGGAGCCTGGGCCGTCCATCAGCCTTCAGATGGAGAGTCAACAGCCCCCAGGTCTGGACGTGGCTGATGAGGAAGAGGAGGAACAGCTGGGTCCAGTGCCTGACGTGTGGATGCACAGAAGGCAGAGGAGAGGAGAGCAGTGGAAATCTGTGGGCCGGTCCTTGGGATGGAAGAGCCACCGCTGCTAGCGAAGCCCCACCCTAGCTCTGGGGATAAAAGGCAGGAGGCGGAGATGAATAGATGTGGCAGGCAACTATTCATCTTCCGACTGGACAGACTTGTTAGCCTGCGGTGAGAGAGAAACTTTTTGCCGGGGCTGCTGGCACGCCTAATCATTGCTTCAACTACAGAGGGTTCAACTACAGAGGGCTTGTCGTGTTTGGGGAGCTGGGTCAGAACACAGCCCAAGGTCATATTTGAAGTCCACACACATTTTAAAGTGGCCAAGTTTGAGAAACACTACGCTAGAGGCCCAGGACATAATAAAGTCAGCGAAGTAAATTTAGCTAATTTTCTTCACCGATTCTAAGAATCTCGTTAGGACTTTTTCCTAATAGGCTATCCTGCAGAAAACGTGGACTGCCCCTTCCATCGTTCTCAGTCAACATGGAATTGTAGTCCAATACATCTGAGAGGACAAACTGGGAAAAACTGATAAGGGCCAAGATAAGGGAATGAAAGCTGGTTCTTCTTGGAGACCGATTCAGCAAGAATCAGGAGAAAACCTGCAGAGAAACACAGACCTGACCTTGGAGAAAATATGCAGAAATGGTTAGAAAAAATAAAAGTATGATTTAACCCCAGGAAACATAGAAAGTGTGGGAAAGAAGCCCAGACTGGCTTCTCCAATAATTCAACTAGACTGAGCATGCTGGCTGGGGAATTCTGGGAGTTGAAGTCCACCCATCTTAAAGTTGGCACGGATGAGAAACACTTTGTTGTGACCCAGCTCCCCAAACACGACAAACCCTCTGAAGTTAACTCAAAGATTCCTTTATTAGGAGCACCAGCAATCCTGGAAAAATGTTTCTCTCTCACCGCAGGCTAATAAGTCTGTTCAGCAGGGAGATGAATAGTTGTCTGCCACACCTATTCATCTCCACCCCCTGCCTTTTATCCCCAGAGCTAGGGTGGGGCTTCGCTAGCAGCGGTGGCTCTTCCGTCCCAAGGACCGGCCCATAGATTTCCACTGCTCTCCTCTCCTCTGCCTTCTGCAAATCCGTGCGTCAGGCACTGGACCCAGCTGTTCCTCCTCTTCCTCATCAGCCACCTCCAGCCCTGGGGGCTGTTGACTCTCCATCTGAGGACTGACAGACAGCCCAGGTTCTGCCTCTCTCTCTCTGACAGCTCGATTCCCTCTTCCCCCTCGGAGCTCTCAGGTTGCCTTGATGCTGACCCTGACTCCCACGCCTCCTCCTCCTCCTCCTCCGATTCGTCTGCTGGAGGGGCCGGTGGCTGACAGGCCACAACACACTTATACATGTGTGGGAAACCCCCTCCCCCCACCAGAGAATGAAATATTTTAAGGAATATTAAAAGAGGCAGAATATTATATTTCCCGAAAGGAGAAACGGAGATAAATCTTAACAAAGGCAGAAAGCAGCCCCACTCTTCCTGCCATAGGAAACCTAAGAAGCTTGAAGAGGCTGGTCTTCAGGAATGCAGATTTTGTATCTATTCAGAAAGACGAGGCCAATCTATTCACAAACAAAACACCTTCAGCCACAAGGTCCCCCAGGCTGGATCTGGTGGGATTAAGAATTTACATTCCCCCACCCAGCTCCAAGGACAGGACAGGACCTTTAGGACATAATAGGATTAACCCACCACCATTGAAATAGCAAAAGACACAAGGCTCACGACATTGCGCAACTCCCTGGAGCATCTCATATCACAAAACCCCACAATCTTATAAAGATCCATCCACTCTCTGAGCCATTTTGTCAGCCACCCCAGAAACATTTCTGCTGTCACTGAAGTTTCTGGAAAACCAAATAAACAGAGACCTTCTTTCCTTGTAGCCGGCCTCCATTTTATTTCCAGCGTTTTTCTTCCAGACTGGATTTTTCTCCCCATATATGAAAGAGAGGTTCAGGAAGCCAGGTGTCTTTTGCCCCCAAAATGCACTCTCTTAGGATCAAGGAGGGAGGCCCAAAGATTAAAACACTCTTTTTCAATTTGGCCAGTTTTCCAGACATGTCGACTTCAACTCCCAGAATTCCCAGCCTACGTAGCCCCAGCTGGGAATTTTGGGAGGCGGAGTCCCCCTACTTGGAAGCGCCTAGGTTGAGAAACACTAAAGATTAAACTATTCATGGCATGGCCCGTTTGGGGGATTATTGCTAAGTTTCTCGGTAGTGTGGTGAGTCGGTCCTCTCCTCCCTGAGAAGTTCTCTTTTAAAATTTCAATTTCCTCAAAAGTTTACATAAGAAACGCAAAAGGGCTACTACCGTTTGGAGTACTTCCCTGCCAGCGTGAGAAACAGGCAGTTTTCATTTGAGAATCAAGTCTTAATCCTTCAACGGATTGCCAAGAATCAGAAACAACTGGTACTCGTTTCAGAAGAGGAGATCTCAACGAAGGTTCTATCTTCCACCACAAAGTCATTTATTCCAAATTCAACACTTCAGGCTCAGTAGAATAAAAGAGAAATGGAACTTAATAGAAACATTTGGGGGGGAAAGGAACAGATGCACACAAAAGAGGCAGAAGCAAGCATGTTGTACAGCAGAGGTCTCCAACCTTGGCAACTTTATGAGGTGTGGACTTCAATTCCCAGAAGTCCTCAGCCAGCATAGCAAAACTGGCTGAGGAATTCTGGGAATTGAAGTCCACACCTCATAAAGTTGCCAAGGTTGGAGACCTCTGTTGTACAGTATAGGACAGTGGTGGCGAACCTTTTTCGGCTCGCGTGCCGAAAAAGGGGGCGCGCGCTCGCTCACATGCCCACACCCATTCCCTCCCCCCCACACATGCGCACAACACCCCCCCCATGCTGCCTCCTGCGCATGCGCACCCCCCCACCCCCGCACAGGCCCACTTACCGGAGCCTGGAACGACGAAACGGAGCCTGGAACGATGAAACCGGCAAACCGGAAGTGCGAAAAAACGCATTTCCGGTTTGCCGGTATGCTGTTTTTTGCACTCCGGAGGGTTCAGGGAAGCTCCCTGAAGCTCCGGAATGCAAAAAACTACAAAACGGACAAACCGGAAGTGCGGAAAAGTGCACTTCCGGTTTGTCCGTTTTGTAGTTTTTTGCATTCCGGAGCTTCAGGGAGCTTCCCTGAACCCTCCGGAGTGCAAAAAACAGCACACCGGCAAACCGGAAGTGCGTTTTTTCGCACTTCCGGTTTGCCGGTGGGAACCCTCGCGTGCCGGCTTCTATGGCTCCGCGTGCCAGCTCTGGCACGCATGCCATAGGTTCGCCACCACGGGTATAGGAAGTCCTCAAATTATGACTACAACTGAACCCAAAATTCCGGTTGCTCAGTGAGACCTTTGTTAAGGGAGTTTTGCCCTGTTTCACACCTTTTCTTGCCACTGTTGTTAAGTGAATCGCTGCGGTTGTTCAATTAGTGACATGGTCGTTAAGTGAATCTGGCTTCCCCATTGACTTTGCTCATCAGAAGGTTGCAAAAGGGGATCACATAACCCCGGGACACTGAAACCGTCATAAATATGAGTCGGTTGCCAAACATCTGAATGTTGTTCACATGACCATGGGGATGCTGCCATGATGGTGTGAAAAACGGTCATGAGTCACTTTTTTCAATGCCGTTGTGACTTTGAACGGTCACTAAACGGACTGTTGTAAATCGAGGACTACCTGTATTTCACACTTGAAATATGAAAACGTCTTTTTGACTCTGAGTCAGTCACCAGGAAAATGTGAGTTCTAGTCTTGCATTGGGTATAAAAGCCAGCTGGATGACTCTGGAACAATCACCAGGAGACAGGGAGTTCTAGTCCCGCCTTAGACATGAAAGCCAGCTGGGTGACTCTGGAACAATCACCAGGAGACAGGGAGTTCTAGTCCCAGCTTAGACATGAAAGCCAGCTGGGTGACTCTGGAACAATCACCAGGAGACTGTGAGTTCTAGTCCTGCCTTAGACATGAAAGCCAGCTGGGTGACTCTAGAACAATCACCAGGAGACAGGGAGTTCTAGTCCCAGCTTAGACATGAAAGCCAGCTGGGTGATTCTGGAACAATCACCAGGAGACAGGGAGTTCTAGTCCCATCTTAGACATGAAAGCCAGCTGGGTGACTCTGGAACAATCACCAGGAAATAGTGAATTCTAGTCTTGGCATAGACACAAAGGCCAGATGGGGGATCTTGGGCAGAGGTGGGTTCCTCTCGGTTCGGACCGGTTCAGCTGAACCGGTAGCGACCCACTGGTGATGTCACGATGACATCACGGAACCGGTTCGGTCGGTGCCGGTCCGTGAGTGCTGCCATCTTTTTTTAAATTTTTTTAAATCTATTTTTTATTTTTTATTTATTTATTTATTTTCCTTCTGAGCATGCCCAGAAGCTTAATTTCCGGCACTGTGCATGCAGTCGCCATCTTGTTTTCGGCTTTTAGGGGGGAGTTGGATTTTTTGCCACTGCACATGCGCGCGCACGCCCACAAGGCGCAGCTACGCAGTGCAGGATGAAGCGAACCGGCAGCGAGGTAAGTTAGAACCCACCCCTGATCTTGGGTCAGTATCTTTAGCCCAACCCACCTCACAGGGTTGTTGTGGGGAAAATAAGAGGAAGAAAGAGTCTAAGCTATGTACGTTGCCTTGAGTTACTTGTGAAGTAATAAAGGCAGGGAAAAAATCTAATAAATAAGCAAGCAAGCAAACCTGTTTGTAAGCCATCCCCAATTCAGGAATTGAGAATGTCAGTGTGAAGTCGCTGGTGCCCATTAGAGTTTGAAATAGTCACAAGATGTGGTGGGATATAAATGCATTTAATAAGAAATTAGCATCCTTTGGTATTGATCAGGTGGCTTTATGCTGATGGAAATTAGTCCAAATTCTGGAACAGTCCAGCTTGGCCTTCACTGGAGTGGATAATATAAAGGCTATATAGTCAAACATTTTGATCTGGTGTTATTAGCAGAGTTGTTCTGAAAGACTTAAACAGATGCAATAAATCACAATTCTACCAGAGTCTCACAACTGAGTGCCCTTTCTTGCAGCCCTTTACACACTTAGCACCACAGTTGTCAAATATTGGTAATTTTTTTTTGTCTATCATTCAATCATGTCCGATTTTTGGAGATTGCTAGGTCATCCAGAAATATTTCACTAGAAGAGTCCTCCACTCCTCTACTCGCAATAAAATACCTTATTCCACCAGACTTGAAATATTGGGATTAGACAATTTACAACTACGCCGCCTCCGATCTGATCTAAATGTAGTTCATAAAATCATATATCAAAAAGTCCTTCCTGTCAATGATTACTTCAGCTTCAACCGCAACAATACACGAGCACATAATAGATTCAAACTTAATGTAAACCGCTCCAAACTCGACTGCAGAAAATACGACTTCAGCAACAGAGTGGTCAACGCCTGGAATGCACTACCTTACTCTGTGGTTTCTTCCCCAAACCCCCAAAACTTTAACCTTAGACTGTCTACAGTCAACCTCTCCCCGTTTCTAAGAGGTCTGTAAGGGGCGTGCATAAGCGCACCACTGTGCCTACCGTCCCTGTCCTACTGTCCTATTGTCCTCTATTATCGGTACTTTTTACTTATGTTATGTTTATACAAACAACTACTGTCCTGTACATGTTTGACAAATAACTAAATAAAAATAAATAAAATAAATAAAATAAGTTACTGAAGTGTTCTTGGCAAGGTACAGATTAGGCGAGACATGGCTCACTTTATAATGCCTTGGTAAGACCACACACTGAGAATACTGCATCCAGTTTTGGTCACCGTATTTTTAAAAAGATGTAGAGACTCTGGAAAGAGTGCAGAGAAGAGCAACAAAGATGATGGGACTGAAGGCTAAAATATATGAAGAAAGTTCCAAAGGTGCTTTTTCAAGAGGCAACTGGATTTTCTGGTTTTTCTTTGAAGACGTTTCGCTTCTCATCCAAGAAGTTTCTTCAGTTCTGTAGATGTTTCGCTTCTCATCGAAGAAGCTTCTTCAGCTCTGTAGATGTTTCGCTTCTCATCGAAGAAGCTTCTTCAGCTCTGAGCTGAAGAAGCTTCTTGGATGAGAAGTGAAATGTCTTCAAAGAAAAAACAGAAAGTCCAGTTGCCTCTTGAAAAAGCACCTTTGGGACAACCATGACCTAATAATAATAATAATAATAATAATAATAATAATAACAGAGTTGGAAGGGACCCTGGAGGTCTTCTAGTCCAACCCCCTGCTTACGCAGGAAACCCTACACTACTTCAGACAGATGGTTATCCAACATCTTCTTAAAAATGTCTAGTGTTGGAGCATTCACAACTTCTGGAGGCAAGCTGTTCCACTGATTAATTGTTCTAACTGTCAGGAAATTTCTCCTTAGTTCTAAGTTGCTTCTCTCCTTGATTAGTTTCCACCCATTGCTTCTTGTTCTACCCCCAGGTGCCTTGGAGAAAAGTTTGACTCCCTCTTCTTTGTGGCGACCCCTGAGATATTGGAACACTGCTATCATGTCACCCCTGGTCCTTCTTTTCATTAAACTAGACATACCCAGTTCTTGCAACCGTTCTTCATATGTTTTAGCCTCCAGTCCCCTAATCATCTTTGTTGCTCTTCTCTGCACTCTTTCTAGAGTCTCAACATTCTTTTTACATCGTGGCGACCAAAACTGTATGCAGTATTCCAAGTGTGGCCTTACCAAGGCATTATAAAGTGGTATTAACACTTCGCGTGATCTTGATTCTATCCCTCTGTTAATGCAGCCTAGAACTGTGTTGGCTTTTTTGGCAGCTGCTGCACACTGCTGGCTCATATTTAAATGGTTGTCCACTAGGACTCCAAGATCCCTCTCACAGTTACTGCTGTTGAGCAAGGTACCACATATACTGTACCTGTGCATTTTGTTTTTCTTGCCTAAATGTAGAACCTTACTTTTTTCACCATTGAATTTCATTTTGTTTGATAGCGCCCAATGTTCAAGTCTGTCAAGATCCTTCTGTATCTTGAGCCTATCTTCTGGAGAGTTGGCTATTCCTGCCAGTTTGGTGTCATCTGCAAATTTGATGAGTTCCCCATCTATCCCCTCGTCCAAGTCATTGATGAAGATGTTGAAGAGTACTGGGCCTAAAACAGAGCCTTGGGGTACTCCACTGCATACTTCCCTCCATGTAGATGCAGTTCCATTGAGCACTACACGTTGAGTGCGGTTGGTTAGCCAATTTCGAATCCATCTGGTGGTGATGCTGTCTAACCCACATTTTTCTACTTTATCTAGTAGTAGGTTATGATCTACTTTGTCAAATGCCTTACTGAAGTCCAAGTAAACCACATCGACAGCATTCCTCTGGTCCACTAATTTTGTCACTTTATCAAAGAATGCAATAAGATTAGTCTGGCATGATCTGTTTTTGACAAACCCATGTTGGCTTTTGGTTATTACTTTGTTTGCTTCTAGGTGTTCATTGATTCGTTGCTTGATTATCTTTTCCAAAATCTTCCCTGGTATTGAGGTCAGGCTGATAGGTCTGTAGTTTCCTGGATCTGTTTTTTTTTCCTTTTTTGAAGATGGGAACTACATCAGCTCTTTTCCAGTCCTCTGGCAGTTCCCCGGTGCTCCAGGATCTTTGAAAGATATAGTTCAGTGGTTCTGAGATCTCGTCTGCCAGTTCCTTCAGAACCTTGGGGTGTAATCCATCTGGTCCTGGTGATTTGAATTCATCTAGGGTAGACAGGTGTTCACTTACCATTTTCTTCCCTATTTTAACTTGTGTTCCTAATATGTTTTTTGTGATGCTGTTTTTGATAGGTTGGACTGTTTTCTCCCTTTGTGTAAAGACAGATGCAAAAAACGTGTTAAGTAGCTCTGCTTTCTCCCTGTTGCTTGTCATCTTCTTGCCACTTTCTCCCTGTAATGGACCAATTGTTTCCTTGACTTTTTTCTTGTTTTTAATATGTTGGAAGAAGCTTTTTTTGTTACTTTGTACTTTTGTCGCAAGCCTTTGTTCATTGTGAGCCTTAGCTTTCCTCACTTCATCTTTACAGGCTCCAGCTATTTGCTGATATTCTGCCTTAGTTATTTCCCCTTCTTTCCACTTTTTATACTTGTACCTGAATGACTGAGTATCTCTACAGACTTTTTGCAGGAATTGAGTTTGTCTAGTCTAGTGAAAAGAAGGATTAGGGGCGATATGATAGCAGTGTTTCAATATTTGAGGGGCTGCCACAAACAAAAGGGGGTCAATCTGTTTTTCAAAGCACCTGAAGGCAAGATAAAAAAGCAATGGATGGAAACTAACCTAGGAGAGAAGCAACCTAGAACTAAGGAAAAATTTCCTGACAGTGAGAACAATTAAGCAGTGGATCAACTTGCCTCCAGAAGCTGTGGGTCTCCATCCCTGGAGGCTTTTAAGAAGAAATTGGATAGTCATTTTTCTAGAATGGTATAGGATCTGCCAACAGGGGGTTGGACTAGAAGACCTCCAACATCCCTTCGAAGTCTGTTATTCTGTTCTATTTTGTCAAGGTTTCTGCAGAAGAGGTTTACATTGCTTACTTCTTAAGGGCTGAGGGAAAGTGACTGGCCGAAGGTCACCAGTTGCCTTTGCGCCTGACATGGGACAAATGTTCAGCAGAAAACATTTGAATCTGGTCATTTGTTCATCTTTAATTTCCAATAAGGTTTAGAAAAATGTAGCTTTTGTGGGTCTTCTTTTTATCCCTCCAAACTGACCTCTTCATCTTTGAGGGAAAGGATAAATGCAAATAATATATCCAGAAGCTCAGTCCTTTGCCAATTTCCTGCTTTTTGCGTATTCAAATATTTTTGAATATCATTTGCAGCTTCCTTTTTTTGCATACCACACTGGATATTTTGCGTTTCAGTTTTTGAGCAAGACAATATTTTGGTTTGGTTTGGTTTTTTTTAATTTGGAAGAACTTTGTTCTCTGCAGAAAAGCTCGCTTTTACTTCACAGATTTGCTCCTAAACTCCCTGGCAACCTGCGTGACTTTCTTGTGCCCTTCCTGCCTTTATATTTTTCTGGAGAGTTTAAAGTTGGTATGGTTTAAAATAATTTTTGGGTGTCCTGGCTTCTTGTAAGTGGCTTCCTTTTTTAAAAAAAAACCCAAATCCTGTCTTTTGAGGAAGTTTCTCTGGAACTCAAATGTGACTTCGCTGGTCTTCTGAGGTAATTTTCCAAGCGATTTCAATAGAAAAGAATATTTGTAACTCAGGGTTGAATTGCAGAATCCTTGGTATTTTCTGAGCTTGGATTTTTTTTTTTTTTGGCAGACGTTTGATTACCTAACTAGGCAACATCATCAGAGCTAGTGAGTGTAAGGTTTGCTCTCTGTTCATATACAGTAGTTTGCCCATAACGTGGCTTGACCAATAGGGACATATTACCACCTATACCAGACTGCATTTATATGCTGGGTTTTTTTTACTTTGAAAGCCTTAAGCATCAGACACCGCCCTGAGTCCTACGGAAAGTTGGGCGGCATATAAAAACGACCAAATAAAATAAATAAATAAATAAATAAATAAATAAATAAATAAATACAGTAGATTACCTGAAAGAAGACTGTCTCTGTGTATGGACTTTTTAAGATCATTTTATGAGGTCCTCTTCCAGAACCCACCACCACCAAAGGAGTTGAGAAGGCCTTCTTCAAGGAAAAAAGCTTTTTCTTGTGATGGCACCGCATTGTCTAAAATAAAATGCCCTCCTCGGAGAATCCAACCAACAATGACATTAGCATTGTTTCAACATCAGGTGAAGAAGACTTTTCAATTTTCCTATTCTCTTTCATTACCATTCCATTGTATTTTAAGTTTTTGCTTCTGAACGAACACTAGGCATAGTTTTGCATGCTGCTTTGATTGAAAATTTTATTTGATCATTTTATTTTATTTTTTGGCATTGGTCTAATACAAATGGCCCAGAGCGCTTCAGCAGTTCAGCTATTTATTGCCATAGGCTAAATAAATAATAAATAAATTGGGTGGTTTAAAAGAAGGAAGGAAGGAAGGAAGGAAGGAAGGAAGGAAGGAAGGAAGGAAGGAAGAAAGAAAGAAAGAAAGAAAGAAAGAAAGAAAGAAAGAAAGAAAGAAAGAAAGAAAGAAAGAAAGAAAGAAAGAAGACATAGTACAGGTAGACCTCGATGTATGACCACAATTGAGCCCAAATTTTACGTTGCTAAGCGAGACACTTGTTCAGTGAGCCTAGCCTCCTTTTATGACCTTCCTTGCCTCTGTTGTTAAGTGAATCACTGCAGTTGATCAGTCAGTGACACGGTTGTTAAGTGAATCTGGCTTCCCCATTGACTTCGTTTGTCAGAAGGTTGCCAGGTGACCTCGGGACACTGCAACCGTCATAAATGTGAGTCAGTTGCCAAGCGTCTAAATTTTGATCACGTGACCACGAGGATGCCACAACAGTCAAAAGAGTGAAAAACGGTCATGTCACTTTTTTCAGTGCTCTTGTTACTTTGAACGGTCACTAAATGAACTGTTGTAAGTCGAGGACTGCCTGCATTAGATAACAATTCCATCAAGTCAACTTCTGGCACAAAACATAGATGAATTCAAACGTATTTTTTGGCAAAAAAAAAAGTAAATATTTCTACAAATGGTTTGTGTTCATTCTCTTGCAGGAAAAAAATTGTACGCATTCTAAACTCCAGAGTCCAATTCACAAAGCTGAAACATCTCATTTTACTGCTCATAATAAATTTAAATTTCATGCTTTCTCTACACCTGCCTGAAAGTTTATACCAGGTGTGTCCAACCTGAGGCCCACAGACCACATGCAGCCCTGGGCAGCTAGTAACGTGGCCAGACAAGATAATAAAAATGATATTTAAAAAATAAAGCAGGTTTGTATATTTATTATATTATTATATTGTATTATTATATTATATTATACTATACTATACTATACTATACTATACTATACTATACTATACTATACTATACTATACTATACTATACTATACTATACTATACTATACTATACTATACTATTATATTATATTATTATATTATATTATATTATATTATATTATATTATATTATATTATATTATATTATATTATATTATATTATATTATATTATATTATTATATTATTATATTATATTATATTATATTATATTATATTATATTAAATTATATTATATTATATTATATTATATTATATTATATTATATTATATTATATTATTATATAATTTTAATAATTTTTTAATAATATATTAAATTATATTATATTATATTATATTATATTATATTATATTATATTATATTATATTATATTATATTATATTATATTATATTATATTATTATATTATATTATATTATATTATATTATATTATATTATATTATATTATATTATATTATATTATATTATTATATTATATTATATTATTATATTATTATATTATATTATATTATATTATTGTATTAATTATATTATATTAATTATATTATATTAATTTTATATTATATTAAATTATATTATTTAATTATATCATATCATATCATATCATATTATATTATATTATATTATATTATATTATATTATATTATATTATATTATATTATATTAATTTTATTATATTATTATTATATATTATTATTATTATATTATTATTATTATATTATTATATTATATTTATTATCATAGCATATAATATAATATAATATCATATCATATCATATCATTATATATTTTACATGTGGACACAGACAATTCCTCCTCGGCCCACGTAAGCCAAAACGTTGGGCAACCACTGTTTATACAATTTGAGTTTTACTCAAAATCAGAATTTTGGAACCCAAAAAGGCACTGAAGCTCCTGCAGGTTCCGACAGACCAACCATACAACCTTGGACGTAGAGAGCTGAATTTTTGATGGATGGGTATTAGATTGTAGAGTATTTTTTAGTTCTGCACGGCTGACTGAGGAATTCTGGGAGTTGAAGTCCACATGTCTTCAAGCTGGTAAGGAGTATTTGTTTGTCCGTTTCTTTTTTCATATCCTGCCTTTTTGTTACTTTTATAAATAACTCAAGGCGACGAAAATAGGCAATGCATCTTCCTCCTATTTTTTCCACAACAACCCTGTGAGGTGGTTTTGAGTTGAGAAAGAGAGTGACTGACCCCAAAGTCACCCAGATGGCTTTCGTGCCTATGACGGGAGTAGACAACTCATGGTTTCCCACTTCCTGCAGTAGTCTGGTGCTTTAATCACTAGACCAGGTTGAGAAATATTGGTGTAAGGCAGTGATGGCGAACATTTTTTTTGCTCTGGTGCCAAAAGGATGTGCACGCATGCGATAACAATGCCCTCCCCCCGCGCATGCGCACACAATCCCCCCCCGCGCGCGCGCGCATGCGCGCAGACCTCACTGAAGCCTCCGGACTTCCGGTAGGCCGGATAGGCTGTTTTTTGCCCTCCCCAGGCTTCAGGAAAGCCTCCGGAGCCTGCGGATGGAGAAAAACAGGCCCAACGGGTCTACCAGACATCCTGAAGCCAGGGGAGGGCGAAAAACGTCCAAATGGGCCTAATTTCCAGTAGGCCCGTTTGGCCTGCTTTTCGCCCTCCACAGGCTCCGGAGGCTTTCCTGAAGCCTGGGGAGGGCGAAAATGGCCTCCCCCTGCCCTCCGGAAGGCCAAAAATCAGCTGGCAAGCGCCCACATGCATGCTGGAGATGACATAGGGCAACGACTCGCATGCCCTCAGATATGGCTCCGCATGCCACCTGTGGCAAGCGTGCCAGAGGTTCGCCATCACGGGTCTAAGGAGTAAAATATATAAAGAAGCTACCATCTTTCCCCAATCCATGCGCTTAACTGAATCAGGAGAGCCTGACTGAACCGTTTATATAATTTCTTATTTTCTTCTGAACATAGAGGAAATCAATGTCCCTTTAAACCTAGAAATGCCACAGGTAGTACAGGTTGTCCTCGACCTACGACCACAAGGGAGCCCAAAATTTCTGTTGTTAAGTGAGACATTTGTCCAGTGGAATTTTGCCCCATTTTACAACCTTTCCTGCCGCTGTTGTTAAGTGAGTCACTGCAGTAGTTACACTACTAACACGGTTGTTAAGTGAATTTAGCTTCCCCTTTGACTTTGCATGTCAGAAGGTCACAAAAGGGGATCACATGACTCTGGGACCCTGTCATAAATGTGAGTCTGATGTCAAGCATCTGAATTTTGATCATGTGACCATGGAGATGCCACCAAGGCCTTAAGTGTGAAAAGGCCATAAATCACATTTTTCGGTGCCACTGTAACTTTTGTCACTAAATGAACTGTTGTAAATCGAGGACTACCTGTACTTTCAAAATAATCTGGAGAGCCTCTGTGGGAGAGACCCCCAGAGGCCACAACCCAGACCAAGCATAATGTCATTGGAAACTAAGCGACACAGCACACACAGAGCTGGGATTGCGGTACATACATATCGCAACCCAACCCATGATTGGCATAACCCTTAATTGTCAAATAAAAGCCCCTTTAGATGTAAACCATGATTTGCACATCCTTCAACCCATAAGCTCACATCTACACACCTGGGCCTCCTTCCCCTGTTTGCTGCATCAACCCACCTGCAGGCTTCGCTACCAATCGGAAACTCAGTTCAGAATTAGAATCAAGCTGGAAGGGACCTTGGAGGTCTTCTAGTCCAGCCCCCTGCTCAAGTGGGAGATTCTATACCATTTCAGACAAGTGACTGTCCGGTATCTTCTTAAAAACCTCCAGTGATGAAGCATCCACAACTTCTGGTGGCAAGCCGTTCCACTGGTTAATTGTCCTCCCTGTTAGGAAGTTTCTCCTTAATTCCAGATTGCTTCTCTCCTTGATTAGTTTCCATCCATTGTTTCTTGTCTTGCCTTGTGGTGCTTTGGAGGATAGGTTGACCCCCTCCTCTTTGTGGCAGCCCCTCAAATACTGGAAGACTGCTATCAATGCAGTACTGCAGGCTACTACTACTGCTGGCTGCCGGCTGCCTGCAATTTGGCTGTTCGAATCTCACCAGGCTCAAGGTTGACTCAGCCTTCCATCCTTCTGAGGTGGGTAAAATGAGGACCCAGATTGTTGGGGGCAAGAGGCTGACTCGGTAAACCGCTTAGAGAGGGCTGTAAGTACCCATCTTATGTATATAAACAATGTTATATCTATGTATATTACCAACACGTACTTGACATAAATAAATAAATAAATAAATAAATAAATAAATAAATAAATAAATAAATAAATAAATAAATAAATAAATAAATAAATAAATAAATAAATAAATAAATAAATAAATAAATGTCTAAGTGCTATTGCTATCACGTCCCCCCTAATCCCTGAGTCCCTCGGGAATAGGGTGGCATAGAAGAACCAAGAAATAAATAAATAAATAAATAAATAAATAAATAAATAAACAAACAAACAAATAAACAAATAATTCTTCTTTTCTCTAGACTAGCCAAACTCAAATCCTGCAGCCGTTCTTCATATGTTTTTGTCTCTAGCCCTTTCATCATCTTAGTTGCTTTTTTTTTGCACTTTTTCCAGTCTCATCTTTTTTTCTTTTTTTCTTTTTTTTTCTTTTTTTTCTTTTCTTTTCTTTTCTTTTTTTGTTATGCGGTCCCCAAATTCCCACGACACAAGGTTAAAATTCCCCCCAAAGCATCGTAAGAACCAGTTCCCGAGCCGCCAAGTTGCCACCCCGGTTCGGAAACAGCGCCTCGTCGTCCCGTTCCCACCCGAACCAGGGCGGCGCTGGTTTCCCACCCACCCCCGGCGCAACCTTCCCCAACCGGGCGCCCCGCTGCTTCTCTCCCCACCCCACCCCGCCAGCCGCTCCCCGAGTCCCTCCGGAGCAGCCTTCCGCCCCCGGCACCAGCAGCCACGGCCGGCGGGGGCTCCTTCGGCGATCCCCGCCCGCCAAGGCGCAGGGTCTCCCGGACCCCGGTGGCGGCGGGTGCAAGCGGCGTGGACCCCCTGCCCCGGTGCTCACCCAGAAGTTGTCCTTAAAGAGGGTTTCCCGCATCGCGGCTGCTGAGCGGCCCGTGGGGCGAAAGGCGAGGCTGGGATCCAAGGTCTGGCCGTCCTGCCCTGGACGACGGGGCTCCCCGTTTCCTCCCTCCGGGACGAAGGGACGGGCCGCCGGCCGAGTCTCCGCCCGCCCACCCGCTTGCCACCGAGGCGCCGGGTGGCCGCAGGGGGGAACTGCCGCGCCGACGATCGCGGGCGAAAAAAAAAGACTCCTGTCTCGCGTGGGGCTGGGGAGGGGGTCTTTTCCTCGCGACCACCCTGCGAGGGAGGCTGGACGAAGCGGGGGGTGGGGGAGAGAGAGAGAGATAAGCCGGGGCAGACACCCCCAGCCCTCCGGGTCGCTGGCGAGGGAAGGAGCGGGGCGGCCCTCCGGCTGCCTTCTTCCTTTGCGAGTCTGCGGCTGGTTTTACACAATCGCAAATCGCAACACATTTTGGGGAAGACTTGTTGTTCAACCTTGACTCAGCAGCCTGGGGATCGAGGCTCTGCGATTGGGGGGGGGAGGGCTGGGAGGGGGGGAGATCAGTGGGCTCGAAGGTTTTAAAAAAGTTTTTAAAACTTTTTTTTAATTTGAATTAAGTTTTTTTTTACATTTAAATTTTTAATAAAGGAGAATGTTTGTCGTTGAATTGTGGTGCTCTCTGAGCTTGGTGGTTTTCTTGCAGACGTTTCATAACCCAATTAGCTAACATCATCAGTGCTAGAAGTGAGTGGGGTTTGCAGGGAGGAGGGGGGGAGGAAAACT
>JALIGW010000002.1:1055819-1165819 GCA_023053685.1 Diadophis punctatus similis
GAGAAAGGGAGGCAGTACAATTGTAATTAAACACACACAAACACACACACACACACAGTATCCATGTGGCTGCAATAGGCAGGCGCTTCTGCATTGCTCTTTGTAAGATCTGGAAAAGGGCAGGTCGCAATTAGCCAACCACACTCATTAGCATAGAATGGAAACTCTACCTGTCCTTCCTGTAACAAGGATTAGCAGCGTTACTAAAAATACAGCTGAACAACGCGGAAGGTCACCCAGGAGAATGTTGGTTCCATGTTAAAGAGTCATGAGGAGGAGCTCCCTCGGGCCTCCTCTCTCTGGTTGCTGATCATGGAAAACAGAATATCAGAATGATCTGAATATGAAAAAAAAAAGGAGGCTAGGGGAAGCAAGTAGAGGAATACAATCAAGATCAAGGGAGGTACTAGTACCACTCTATATAAAGCCTTAGTAAGACCACACCTAGAGTACTGCATCCAGTTTTGGTCACCACACTATAAAAAAGATATTGAGACTCTAGAAAGAGTGCAGAGAAGAGCAACCAAGATGATTAGGGGACTGGAGGCTAAAAACATATGATGAACGGTTGCAGGAACCATCCCGATCATGGTTGTCCCAAAAGTGCTTTTTTCAAGAGATAACTGGACTTTCTGGTTTTCATCTGAAGACATTTCACTTCTCATCGAAGAAGCTTCTTCAGCTCTCACAGCTAAATTCCCACGGGTGTTTGCAAGATGTGGAAAAATTAAGTCAAGATCATGGGCACAAGGAGGTGATTGGAGTTTCACCCATTTTTAATTTCCTTTTAATGTCCTTCAAGGACCTTCTGTAGCTCATGAGGGACTGGACCTTGGGTTACCATCCTAGTCATCATCTAGCAGTGTTTCTCAACCTCAGGGACTTTAAGATGTGTGGACTGCAAGTCCCAGAATTCCCCAGCCAGCATAGCTGGCTAGGGAATTCTGGGAATTGAAGTCCACTTTCTGGGAATTCTGGGAATTGAAGTTCACAGCAGTGTGCTACAGCTGCCAAAAAAGCCAACACAGTTCCTGGGCTGCATTAACAGGGGGATAGAATGAAGATCACGTGAAGTGTTAATACCACTTTATAATGCCTTGGTAAGGCCACACTTGGAATACTGCATTCAGTTTTGGTTGCCACGATGTAAAAAAGACATTGAGACTCTAGAAAGAGTGCAGAGAAGAGCAACAAAGATGATTACGGGACTGGAGGCTAAAACATATGAAGAACGGTTGCAGGAATTGGGTATGTCTAGTTTAATGAAAAGAAGGACTAGGGGAGACATGATAGCAGTCTTCCAATATCTCAGGGGCTGCCACAAAAAAGAGGGAGTCAGGCTGTTCTCCAAAGCACCTGAGGGTAGAACAAGAAGCAATGTGTGGAAACTAGCCAAGGAGAGAAGCAACCTAGAACTAAGGAGAAGTTTCCTGACAGTTATAACAATTAACCTGTGGAACAACTTGCCTCGAGAAGTTGTGAATTCTCCAACACTGGAAGTTTTTAATAAGAGATTGGATAACCATTTGTCTGAAATAGTACTGGGTCTCCTGCCTGAGCAGGGGGTTGGACTAGAAGACCTCCAAGGTCCCTTCCAACTCTTGTTATTCTATTCTATTCTATTCTATTCTATTCTATTCTATTCTATTCTATTCTATTCTATTCTATTCTATTCTATTCTAATTCTATTCCATTCTAATTCTATTCTATTCTAATTCTATTCCACTCCACTCCACTCCATATTTTCTATTCTATTCTATTCTATTCTATTCTATTCTATTCTATTCTATTCTATTCTATTCTATTCTATTCTATTCTATTCCACTCCACTCCACTCCATATTTTCTATTCTATTCTATTCTATTCTATTCTAATTCTATTCCACTCCACTCCATATTTTCTATTCTATTCTATTCTATTCTATTCTATTCTATTCTATTCTATTCTATTCTATTCTATTCTATTCTAATTCTATTCCATTCTAATTCTATTCTATTCTAATTCTATTCCACTCCACTCCACTCCACTCCACTCCATATTTTCTATTCTATTCTATTCTATTCTATTCTATTCTATTCTATTCTATTCTATTCTATTCTATTCTATTCTAATTCTATTCCACTCCACTCCATATTTTCTATTCTATTCTATTCTATTCTATTCTATTCTATTCTATTCTATTCTATTCTATTCTATTCTATTCTATTCTATTCTATTCTATTCACTTATCTTAGTTGAAAAACCTTCATTTAAAGCCTTCACTCTAAGCAGAAAGTATACACAGAACCAGGAAAGGCAGCATTTAAAAATTTATCTTGAAATATATGATTTATGATCCACTTAACAACCATCCTATCTTTATGGAATTGCAGGCAGGAGGGGTACTTAAAACAAACCTCAGAGGTTATTAGCTGGGTCAGAATTAGCCTTCCGTTTTAACCTTCGTGGACCACGGGTAGTCCTTGACTTACAACAGTTCATTTAGTGACCGTTCAAAGTTACAACGGCACTGAAAAGAGAGACCTATGACCATTTTTCACACTTAACAACCACGGAAGCGTCCCTATGACTACGTGATCAAAATTCAGATGCTTGGCCACCGACTCACATTTATGACGGTTGCAGTGTCCTGGGGTCACGTCATCGCTTTTTGCTACCTTCTGACGAGCAAAATCAATGGGGAAGCCGGATACAGTTTATTTATTTATTTATTTATTATTTATTTATTTTATTATTTGTATTTATTTTATTATTTGTATTTATTTTATTGTTTCTATTTATATGCCGCTCAACTCCGCAGGGACTCTGAGCGGCTAACAACAATACAAACAACATTAATATAAAAAGCATTTAAAAACAGAATTAAAAAACAATATAACAATTCAAAAAAACAAACACTCAATCATCCAATCATTTCATTTCATGGGCCAACATCAATAAATCATTCATTGGCCCCAGGCTTGCCGAAAAAGCCAGGTCTTCACGGCTTTTCTGAAGGCCAATAAGGTGGGAACCATCCGGATCTCGGGGGATAGTTGGTTCCAGAGGGTAGGAGCCGCCACAGAGAAGGCCCTGCCCGCGGGCCCGCCAGCCGACACTATTTAGCTGACGGGACCCGGAGCAGGCCGTGTTACTAACTTAACACGTGTTACTAACTTAACAACCACGGCGATTCACTTAACAAATATGACATGCAATGTCGTAAAACGGGGCAAAACTCACTTAACCAACGTCTCAGCAACAAAAATTTGGGGCTCAATTATGGTCGTAAGTCGAGGACTGGCTGTGCGTTGTAGAAATAATCTCTTGCTGGGAAGATGGAGGAAGCCAAACCTCCATTTCAGGGGTGGCTGTCTGCTTGCTTTAAATCTTAACATTGACGTCTGGCTTTCAATCCCTTCCCCCTTAAATATTGAAATTTACTATATTTGCTTCCCTCTTACAAAGATGTTCGGCCCGTTGTGTATCGGCCGTGAAAGATTTCTTCTTGTAAAGGATATTTGGGGTGTTGTTTCACTAGATCTCAAGCCTATCACCTTCTTTGCACAGGTTGTGGGTGTCCTAGACAAGCCCAGACAGATACACAGTGCTCGAAATTAAATTCTTCATCCAAGATCAATTGTAGCTGTTGCTTACCTCCTTCGGTAAAGCTGTCTCCTTTGAGAACGTCCTTCCCGCCACAGAAAATGTACTCCAGAGTAACTCCATGCTTCCTTTGCTGTCTCCTCTGCCTCCTGCAGTTGAGACGTTGTGGTGGGACATCAGCAACGGGTGTGAACAGAGCTGTGCTTGGGGCTCAAGGTGATTTATCCACTGGTAAAATACGACAGCGGCCTCCAGTCTTGTCTATGGAGAAAGACCGGAGATGGGGAAAACCCAAACACGCTCCCCGCTTATAATTTCCTGCAACCTCTTTGACAATCCAAAAAACTTCGTCACAGAGAAATGGGAAGGAGAGGCACGTCCCAACCGAAACTCTTGGAAATCGTACAAAAGGGAGGGACATTTAAAAGGCGCATCCCCAGCCCACGATATACTCAGCGGAGAAAACACCATGTGAGGTGGGATGAAAACGTCATGGAAATGCAGCGCGTGTGTAAAAACAGTGAGGGCGTTGACAGCATGGCTGTGGCCGCCATCTTGAATTTTCTGACCCTACCCTCGCTCATATTATCAGGAAAAAATGATGTTCGTCCATCGTATTCGAAGAGGACCTTGACATCTATCAATTGGGGGGGATGTCAAGACTTGCGTGTGAATTGGATTAAAGTGAGGGAGAGGTGCGCATAGTCAGCCTCACTCTCTCTTCCCAGATTCCATCTTGCTCCAAATATCAGGACAAGAGTCGAGACAGTTGGAGATGGGCTGGGCGCAGTGGTTGACCAGGGCGTCTTTCGTGTCTTGCCGTGCTCTTAGCGTACCACATCACTTGCAGAGACCGCCTTCATGACCGTTGTCCTTTTCTAGTAGGTTTCATCCGCTCAGTCCGCCGGAATCTGACTTCACATGCTCGGGATAGACAAGTCCCTATCTCACCGAAGATCAGTGACCCAACGGCTACTCTCAACCTGGTTTGGCCAGCCTGTCGAAGCTGTTGCCCGGAATGTGGCCGCTGCGCATGCTACAGCTGCTAGAAGCCACAGGTGAGAGCTGAGTGACAGGTGGGGACCAAAGGTGAACGAGCTGCCCTAAAAGCTGCCCTAAAATGAGCTGCTGTAAAAGGACACGACATGCCCCTACACCAGAGTTGCTACCCCTCCCTGAGCACCCCATACACCCCAGGAAAAAATAGAAGGAAGGAGTACTGGATATAATGGTTAAAGTTCCTGTATGAACCAAGATGTCCGTTTCTATCTTGGTTGTGTGTTTATGTGGGTTTTCACCACTACCATTCTTCAATGACCGTGGCTAAGCGGACGTTCTTCAATAATATTAAAGGTATCATTGTAGGAGGTAAGTTGTTCCAAATCAAGCTACCTTTTGCACTTATGACCAGTTGCAGCATCCCCCGTGGGTGAAATTGATCAAAATTCAAATGCTTGGCAACTGACTCGTATTTATGACGGTTGCCGTGTCCCGGGGTCATGTCATCCCCTTTTGCAACCTTCTGACAAGCCAAGTCAATGGGGAAGCCAGATTCACTTTGCAACCATGTTACTAACTTAACAACTGCAGTGATTCACTTAACAACTGTCTCGCTTAGGAAGAAACATTTTAGGCTCAATCGTGGACGTAAGGATTCAAGGACTACCTGTACTTGAAGCCAACGTACCATTGTTTTACCACATGCCCAAAACATGGGGTATATTCCAGTAGTGGGTTCTAAAACCTGCTACCGGTTCACGCGCACACATGCGACACTTTTGCGCATGCGCAGAAGCGTCCCAGGTGGGTGGGCGGAGCCTCCCGCTGCTGGCGCTACCAGTTTGCAGAACCGGGCCGAACCGGGAGCAACCCACCGCTGGTATATTCTCTTTTCCTTCTTCTCTATGATTAGTATAGTATGATTTGATTGCTTATTTAGTATGCTATGACTATCCCTAAGTGTTGTATCTTATGATTCTTGATGAATGTGTTTTTTATGTACACTGAGAGCTTATGCGCCGAAGACAAATTCCTTGTGTAGCCAATCACACCTGGCCAATAAAGAATTCTCATTCTAATTCTTTTACCTGGCTCCTTAAAAAGACAGCTGCACATTTTGCCCAAATTGTACCAACCACAGCTCAGGTGATAAACCATGGAAAGATCTCTTACATGCAGCTGTGAAGGAAAGAAGGAAGGAAGGAAGGAAGGAAGGAAGGAAGGAAGGAAGGAAGGAAGGAAGGAAGGAAAGGAAGGAAGGAAGGAAGGGAAGGGAAGGGAGGGAGGGAGGGAGGGAGGAAAGGAAGGAAGGGAAGGGAGGAAGGGAGGAAGGAAGGAAAGGAAGGGAAGGGAGGAAGGGAGGGAGAGAGGGAGGAAAGGAAGGAAGGAAGGGAAGGGAGGGAGGGAGGGAGGGAGAAAGGAAGGAAAGGAAGGAAGGGAAGGGAGGGAGGGAGGGAGGAAGGAAAGGAAGGAAAGGAAGGGAGGGAGGGAGGGAGGAAGGAAAGGAAGGGAGGGAAGGGAGGAAGGAAGTGAAGGGAAGGGAAGGGAGGGAGGAAGGAAGGAAGGAAAGGGAGGGGAAGGGAGGGAGGAAGGAAGGAAGGGAAGGAAGGAAGGAAGGAAGGAAGGAAGGAAGGAAGGAAGGAAGGAAGGAAGGAAGGAAGGAAGGAAGGAAGGAAGGAAGGAAGGAATGGGAAAACTTGCTTGCCAGCACATGGAACGTGTCTCTCAATGCTTTGCAGGGTGAGTCAATGACAAGATATTTTTTCCTCCCACGGCTGACTCTGTTCACCTTTTGGGATTTCATGCGTCATGTGGTCATTTCTGAAGCACATGGTCTTTTGCTCATCAATGGACCCTATCGGAGATGACTTGGGTGGGAAGAGAGGAATGGTACAGCTGTCACTGAATCACTTGAATTTGCATCTCAAGTAGGCAGGATGAAGACTTCAGACCCTCAAACTCACGTCCTTCATTCCCAGCAGGAGCCGAGTTATAGACTTACGACAAGTGAGCCCAAAATTTCTGTTGCTAAATGAGACAGTAGTTGACAGTTATTTTGCCCCATTTTACCACCTTTCTTGCCACCGTTGTTAAGTGAATCACTGCACTTGTTAAATTAGTAACACAGTTGTGAAGTGAATCTGGTTTCCCCATTGAGCTTGCTGGCCAGATCGTGAAAGGTGACGACGTGAACCTGGGACGCCTGCAACCGTCATAAATATGAGTCGGTTGCCAAGCATCTGGATTTTGATCACGTGACCATGGGGATGCTGCAATCATCATCTCCTTTTAACGACCCCATAATCCCTTGCGGGGTGGAGTCTCGGCAACTAAATAGAGCTGAGTGTTTACTGGCCGGATGCCATTCCTGTTGCCAATGCAGAGTTTTGTCAGCAGATAATATTCTCATGGTGCCGAGAGAAATATCTGCCTCTACCTAGGATCGAACTCACAGCCTCCTGATTGTGAGGCAAGAGCTCCACCTCTAGGCCACCACACCACTCGTGAGGATGCTGCAATGATCATGTGAAAAATAGTCACAAACCACTTTTTTCAGTGCCATTGTAACTTTGGTCACTAAAGAAATGAGGATAACTATATTATTATTAAGTCAGAACTAAAATCCCATTATATTTGGTCTATGTGTAAACTAGCTAAATGTGCCTACTAGGTGTTAAGTGTGCTATTGTGGTGGAATCTGGAGCTAAAGGGAGGGGAGGAGTTAAAAGACTGAGTAGGCTGGAATAGCCGAGGGAGGAACAGCAGAAAGCAGACCTCCCTAAACTTTGGAAATACTTATCTAGTTGTTCTGTAGTGAGTGCATTTTGTCTGGTGAGAGTAGCAATAAACATACCATGCTGGTAAGTTATCTATGTGATTGTGGTTCTTTGCACCTACTGGTAACAGCTACAGAATAAGAGTAACAGAGTTGGAAGTCTTTTAGTGCAGGGGTCTCCAACCTTGGCAACTTTAAGACTTGTGGACTTCAACTCCCAGAATTCCATTCTGGGAGTTGGAAGTCCACAAGTCTTAAAGTTGCCAAGGTTGGAGACCCCTAGTCCAACCTCCTGATCAAGCAGGAGACACCATATACTATTCTGGACAAGTGGCTGCCCAATTTCTTCTGAAACACTTCCAGTGAACAAACACCCACAACTTCTGGAGGCAAGCTGTTCCGCTGATTGTTCTGTCAATAAATTTCTCCCAAGTTTTAGGTTGGATCTCACCTCGATTAGTTTCCATCCATTACGTCTTGTACTACCTCCAGGTGTTTTGGAGAATAGCTTGACTCCCTCTTCTTTGTGGCAGCCCCTGAGATATTGGAAGGCTGCTATCATGTCACCCCTAGTCCTCCTTTTCATAAACTAGACATACCAATTCCAGCAACCCTTCATATGTTTTAGCCTCCAGTCCACTAATCATCTTTGTTGCTCTTCTCTGCACTCTTTCTAGAGCAAGGCTGTCAAACTCCCGGCTCATAGGCTGGATGTGACATGTGCTGGCCACGCCCACGCCCGGTGTAATGAAGTGGGAAAAATTCCCGATATGTCACGTGATGCCGCCATGACGTGAGTTTGACACCCCTGTTCTAGAGTCTCAACATCTGTTGTATATTGTGGCAGCCAAAGCTGGATGCAATATTCCAAGCGTAGCCTTACCAGTGCAGTATAAAGTGGTACTAACACTTCACATGATCTTGATTCTATCTATTAATGCAGCCTAGGACTGCATTACCCCACCCCACCCAAAAAAGCTACGAAGTTTTCTCCGGTACCAATACAAAATATAAAGAAAAATATTTTCACACATTTAAATACTGCAATACTCTTTTTTAAAAAAATCAGAGCAGTGTTTCTATGGTTTGTAAGATTTTATTTGCCATGTGGTTTCTACACAATCCTGCCAGCGGTCCACTAGATCCCATCACGGTGAGGACTATGTCCTCGAGGGCTAGCATGGAACCATAAATTCTCAGTGAGACCTGGACACTCAACTCACACACATATTTTTTTTTAAGTCTCTGGAAAAATGGAACTCAAGCAATACCAGCAGTCAGCGACAGAGGTATCCTGGTGCACAGAACTTTCTAAAAGTTTATGCTTCAAATGTAGACAGAAAACTTGTGACAATTTCCTTCAACTTGGCATCTGTTTGCTCAGAGATCTTCCCTTCGGTCCTGTCAAAGCAAAAGAAGAAATTAATTTCGACTCTCACCAAAACAAACTGGAATAGAGGCCTTGTTCAGCCCCTTTCCCCTCCCACTATATTCTGGAACACTAAAGTCTTGCAATTGTCAAAATCGTAAATGAATGACTGGTGTACCAGGAAGCAAACATTTTTTTAGTTTTCACTCCTTTTCTTAACGTTTTAAGGATCCATGTTGTCCTTACCTGATTGTGGTGAGCATGGGCTGCTGGCTGCTTATAATATGAGCAAGGAAAGCCTGTTCAAATTTGGTGATCTTGCTAGGTTCCAACTTGTCCAGATAGCCTCTGACCCCAGCATAGATAACAGCAACTTGTTCCTCAATGGCCATGGGAACTAAGAGAGAGAATATCAAAGTCCTTAGCAGCTCACTTGACCACAAAGCTACATCTTTAAATGTGACTGGATGTAAAGGTGATACATTGTAAGGCACAAATAACCAGGAATATTTGTTGAGTTCAAAGCAGAGTTTATTGCTACCTATACCCCAAGAGGCACCAGGTCTTATTTTCGGGGGGGGGGGGGGTGTCGTCTACTGACTCATCTCACTTGTGTGCGTCACCCCCAGCCTCGTTTTCGCTGTCAGAGGCCTTCAGGAACTTCTTCGGCCGGCAAGGTTTTCCTGAAGGCCTCTGCAGCTAATAACAGAGCTCCGGATCGATCCAGAGCTCTGTTATCGGCTACAGAGGCCTTCAGGAAAGCCGGCTGCAGCAGAAGAAATAGGCCGAGGTATGCGAGGTCTGGCTGCAACTATCCAAAAGTAAGTAGTAGGGCAGCTCCACCCCCTCCCCATCCTAGCTTAATTTTTACCGCTGCACCCTGGAGTCTTAATTAGGGCTTATTTTGGGGGCAGGGCTTATATTGGGCGCACGTGTAAAAATCAAGCTAGGACTTCCTTTCTGAGTAAGTCGTATTTTCGGGGAAACATGGTAACAGTCAAAGCTAAATTGGCAGTAGGTAAGGGTCAATGTAATTCATAGGGGGGCTGGACTTGGGTCTCTTGGGGCATTGCAATGACTCCAAACTGATGACACGTTTAACTCTGCCTTCCAGCTCAGCCTGCTCTTCTCCTACATACATAGTGCTCACAAAAGTGATCAAGAGAATATCTTACTCTTCATTGACCTGAGTTTTTGTGGCTGATCCCTTTGTCACACGGGTAACCAGAAACTGGCTTACGTATGTAGCCAGGTTGTGTCTTATTTATAATTTATTTATTTATTTATTGAATTTATATTGCCGCCTATTTGCCCATGGCGACTCAAGGCGGCTTACAGAATATAAAACCACATTTAAAACAACAAAAACAAAAAGAATTAAATAAATTAATATAGTACACCCCACACACCCCACCCCAGCATCTCACATGAGCCATTTCCCCAGGCCCGCTGGCAGAACCAGGTTTCCAGAAGAGTGTCAGAGTGGGGGGCCATTCTAATCTCGGGGGGGATGATGTTCCAGAGAGAGGGAGCCACCACGGAGAAGGCCCTTCTTCTGGGTCCCACCAGGTGTATCTCCCTGGGGGATGGGACCCGCAGCATTCCCTGCCACCCTGCTCTGATTGGTCGGGTAGATGTGACTGGCAAGAGACGGTCCCTCAGATAACCTGGTCCAAAGCCATGAAGGGCTTTAAAGGTGACAACCAGCACCTTGAATTGCACCTGGAAGCAAATTGGCAACCAATGCAGCTCCCACAGGAGAGGTGATACATGTGCACACCGGGGTCTGCACAAAACCATGCGGGCTGCTGCATTTCGCACTAACTGGAGCTTCCGGATGCTCTTCAAGGGCAGCCACATGTAGAGCGTGTTGCAATAGTCAAAGCGGGAATTGACTAAGGCAGGAGTGACTGTGAGTAGGGATTGCTGGTCCAGGAAAGGGCGTAACTGGCGCACAACCCGCAGTTGCGCAAAGGCCCTCCTGGCCATGACCGCCACCTGCTCTTTGAGTAGGAGTAGTGAGTCCAGGAGAACCCCTAGATTACGCACAGGGTCTGTTTGGGGTAGTGCCACCCCATCCAAGACCAAAGGTGGCAATTCACCCTGAGCCAACAAACCCCAAACCCAGAGCCACTCGGTCTTGCCAGGGTTTAGTTTCAACCTGTTGCTCCCCATCCAGCCCCTAACAGCCTCCAGGCACTGCGAGAGGGAGGACACGGCACAAACCCACAAGGCAAAAATCACAAATTATTTGGAGTCAAGCAACATATTAAGCCGGACATAATAATAGAGAATTGCACAGAAAGGATAAGGATTGCATATAGGTAGTCTTTGACTTACAACCATAACTGAGCCCAAAATTGCTATTGATAAGTGAAACAGTTAAATGACATTTGCTCCATTTTATGGCCTCTTTCCTTAGTTGCTAGTAATCACTGCAGTTGTTAAGTTAATGACACGGCTGTTAAATAAATCTGGGTTCCCCCTTGACTTTGCTTGTCAGGAGGTCACAAAAAGTGGTTCACATGGCCCTGGGACATTGCAACTGTCATAAATACATGCCAGTTGCCGAGAGACCAAATTTTGGTCACGTGACCATGGGGATACTTCAACCGTTGTAAGTATGAAAACGATCACGTAACTCTTGTTTCTTTTAGTGCCGTTGTAACTTTGAACAGTCCATAAGCAAGTAAGTTGTAAGTTGAGGACTACCTGTAATCAGTGAAATGTCCTGGACACGTTTGCACGCTTTCTGTTCTTAAGGATTTAAAAAAAAAACGATGACTAGAATTCTGAACGGCAACTTAGAGCCGAGGTGGCGCAGCAGTTAGAGTGTAGTACTGCAGGCCACTTTAGCTGACTGATCATTTGAGTTCAGCTGTTTAAATCTCACCGGCTCAGGGTTGACTCAGCCTTCCATCCTTCCGAGGTAGGCAAAATGAGGACCCAGATTGTTGGGGGCAATGTAAATATATACATTGCTTAATGGTGTAAACCGGTTAGAGCAGTGTTTCTCAACCTTGGCAGTTTGAAGATGTGTGGACTTCAACTCCCAGAATTCCCCAGCCAGTGTTGCTGGCTGTGGAATTCTGGGAGTTGAAGTCCACACATCTTCAAACTGCCAAGGTTGAGAAACACTGGGTTAGAGAGTGCTTGCACTGTGAGGCAGTATATAAGTCTCACTAATAAATAAATAAATACCAAAGGACTCTTACCGTATTGTCCTTGTTTAAGCAGCTCAGTCAAACGGACGCCACGATTGAGCAGCTGCTGAGTGGCAGCATCCAGATCGGATCCAAACTGGGCAAAAGCAGCAACTTCACGGTACTGGGCTAACTCGAGCTTCATGGTTCCAGCCACCTACACAATGGGATGATGCATTTAGAGAGTTTCAGACAGAACTTTGCACGTGTGATCAGCTTTTAATAGCTGCAACTACTTCTGAATTGCTAGCTGATTTAAACGCCCATTCAGCCTTTCCTAACTTAAAAAGACTGTCCCTCTTGCTTTGGAACAATTTCGAAAAACATTCAGCATGTCACGTCTCCTCCTGGCTCACAGTATTTTTCTGATCTGCCTAGAAGAGTCCATTTATACTTTTATGAAAGCAGCTGCAGCAATAAGGGGCATTGCTTGAAGTTTGTCAGAATGTGGACCATTCTCTTCCTTTTGCTTAACTTCTTTTATTGAGGAACCTTAAAAGGTAAAGGTTCCCCTCGCACATACGTGCTAGTCGTTCCCAACTCTAGGGGGCAGTGCTCATCTCCGTTTCAAAGCCGAAGAGCCAGCGCTGTCCGAAGACGTCTCCGTGGTCATGTGGCCAGCATGACTAAACACCAAAGGTGCACGGAACGCTGTTACCTTCCCACCAAAGGTGGTCCCTATTTTTCTACTTGCATTTTTTACATGCTTTCGAACTGCTTGGTTGGCAGAAGCTGGGACAATAACGGGAGCTCACCCCGTTACGCGGCAGTAGGGATTCGAACCGCCGAACTTCTGATCGACAAGCTCAGCGTCTTAGCCACTGAGCCACCGTGTCCCTATTGAGGAACCTTACCTGAAGTATTAAAGGCTGGCCCAAAATCATGCTTGGCACCAACATTTTTATACTGGCCCAGTCATAAGACTCTGGAAAACCTGTTTGGAATGTATGCGTTAATATGTCTCAAACACATGAAGTGGTTGATGACGGTTTTCCACAATACGTTTTATACATACCTGCTTCATGGCTCTCGTCTGGGCAGCAGAACCGACACGAGACACAGACAGACCCACGTTAATGGCTGGGCGGATACCTTTGTAAAACAGTTCTGTTTCCAGGAAGATCTGCCAGAAAAGTGTTTTATTTATTTAGTTCCCACCTTTATGATTTTTATACACAACTGAAGGTGACAAACATATCTAATACTTGTTCCTCCTATTTTCTCCACAACAACCCTCTGAGGCGGGTTGGGCTGAGAAGTGACTGGCCCAAAGTCACCCAATCAGCTTTCACACCCAAGCTGGGACTAGAACTCACCATCTCCTGGGGATTGGCCCAAAATCACCCAGCTGGCTTTCATGCCTGAGGTGGGACTAAAATTCAGTGTCTCCCAATTGCAACAATTATTAGCAAACTGGCCAATTTATTTATCAAGCGCCCCACACATACCTCCTAGTTTATGGAATGTAGACAAGTGTTTAGCTTATAAAATGATCTCTAGATTAGAGCTCCAAAGCATGTATAAAAATAGTGGGAGGGTCCACGCAATAAAACAGGTCTTTGGATGCTGTTATGGCATATTGATCAAAGGGTAGAATAACTGGACACTATTGTCTCTACCATTACATGGGGTGCTATATGCAGCCCTAAGCTAATCTGTATTTTCCCTACATGGAAAAGATCTGATTGATCCAAGCTATGATGCAATTACTGACTGCAACAATGATGGGACTGATGTTGGTTTGAGATGCAAGTATACAAACCGAACAATCATTTTGGTTAACAATCATGGGGTTTGCTTAATGGCTGCCTCAAAAAGGGTAGTAAAATTGAGTCAATCTTAAGAGCGACCCGCTGAACATCACAACTTACAACTGTAATGGGCAGGTTCCATTACGGTCATAAGTTGAGAACTATTTGTGTACAAGACAATATGTTGATAGGAGGGAAGAAGGTCAGCTGGTAAGGGCAGAAAAATATGGAGTGGTGTTGCTGTTGATATGAACCAGATTTAACTATATTTTCTTTTTTTGAAAAAATAACACTTTTAATTTAGCCTTGCATCCTAACAATTCTACTCCAAATGAGAAGTAGTGCAGGTTTTCAAAATAACAACAGTGGACCCCACTCGCTCTTCCTACAGGTAGGCCTTAGTTTGCAACCATTTGTTTCGTCACCATTTGAAGTTATAATGGCACTGAAAAAAGTGATTTATAACTGGTTTTCATACTTCTGACCATTGCAGCATCCTGGGACAGGTGATCACCTTTGGTGACCTTCTGACAAGCGAGGTCAATGGGGAAGCCGGATTCGCTTAACACCTTACTAACTTAATACCTGCAGTGATTCACTTAGCAACTGTGGCAAGAAAGGTTGTAAAATGGGGCAAAACTCAGTAGCTGTCTTGCTTAGCAACAGAAATTTTGGGCTCAATGGTGGTCGTAAGTCAAGGACTAGCTGTATAAACCGGATGTAGCTATATTTTCTTTAAAAAAAATAATGGCTTTAATTTCTTTGACTTACTATTCCTTACTCCCTTACTGTTGGCTTTGCATAACACGGTCTACTCCCATGATGGCGAACCTGTGGCACGCAGAGCCATGTCGGTTGGCATGCACAGCGTCACCCATTCCTCTTCTGGGTTTCTGGTGTGCATGCACCCACAACGATCAGCTGTTTTTTGCGCATGCGGCAGTGCCAGAAACTGGAAGAGCTGGTCTTCCGGTTTCCATTGTGCCCATGCACGCCGGCCAGCTGATTGTCGCGTGCGCATCAGTAACCGGAAGACAAGCTGGCCAGTGCGCATGTGCGCGCCGGAAACCAGAAGTTCATTTCCCGGCATGCGCATGCCCATTTGGCAGCTTCTCTTCTGGGGCGCGTCCCCGATGAGAGCATGCGCACCCTCTTTTCGGCACTTGGTGCCAAAAAGGTTCGCCATCACTCGTCCACTCCAAAAGAGAGGTAGCATAGATTTTAAAAAAGAACACCACCGGGCCCAATTGCTCCTCTTGGAGGCTCTCGTTCCCCTTGGGATCCTACCTGCCCATCAGTGATGGAGATCACGTTCGTTGGAATGTAGGCTGACACATCACCAGCTTGAGTCTCGATGACCGGGAGAGCAGTCAGGGATCCCCCTCCAAATGCATCGTTCATTTTGGCTGCTCTTTCCAGAAGACGAGAGTGAAGGTAGAACACGTCACCCGGGTACGCCTCACGGCCAGGGGGACGCCGCAGCAAGAGAGACATCTGACGGTAGGCCACTGCCTGTTGATCAAGAGAGCACAGATGCTGTGTCTGTCTCAAGAGAGACCTGGCTCCCCGCCCCATAAATTTGAGAGGCCAGCCTGAGGTTCAAACCTGTTTAGATAAGTCGTCGTAGATGATCAAGGCGTGTTTGCCGTTGTCTCTGAAGTATTCGCCCATGGAACAGCCGGAATAAGGAGCCAAGTACTGGAGAGGGGCAGCATCGGAGGCTGTGGCAGAAACCACGATAGTGTACTTCATGGCATCTGAAACAGGGAGATGAACAAGGTTAATGAAGATGGAAGTAGCTTAGCCAGGAGAGAAATGCCTACATTCCCCCCCCCCCCCCGAATGTCAAGCGTTAAGGCTGCTTTGGACTGCACATTTTGGCAAGCACAAAGCTTTGGGCGAATGAAATGCCAGTACCTGCATCAGTAAGCCTCTTCACCAGCTGAGCAACGGTCGATCTCTTCTGACCAATGGCAACGTAGATACAGTACAGTTTCTTCTTCTCATCAGTTCCATCATTAAATCTTTTCTGGTTAATTATGGTGTCAATAGCAATTGAAGTTTTGCTGCAAATTGAATACGTAACAGTCAACATCTTATTGCCCCAAATTAATTCAGAGGTCTACAAATTCGGTGTTGAGGAAAACTGAAAAGGTGAACAATCCCAAAGAGGTTTTCCTACTGCTAATTTTGCATTGCTCCATGGAGGTTTTTGAATCAAATGCCCTCAGGTGTATCCCCATGTAAAGACGATTCCAAAAGCTAAGAATTCATGGTAGCCAGGATCACTTGTGGCAAGGAGAGGATCTCCCTTATTTCTCACCCAGTCTGCCGGTCTCCAATGATCAACTCCCGCTGCCCACGGCCAATGGGTACCAGGCTGTCTACTGCCTTGATCCCGGTTTGCATGGGCTCACGGACAGAGATCCTGGGGATGATTCCAGGAGCCTTCAAGCCAACCCTCCTGCGGGTTTTGGAAGTGATGGGACCCTGTAAAGCAAGGCAACAGAATCATGCTATCGCATCAACTCCTCACCAACAGCCCCACACGTAACAGCAGCCTCTTTTCCACACCTACCTTTCCATCGATGGGATTCCCCAGAGCATCGACCACACGCCCCAGCAGCTCGTCTCCAACGGGCACATCCACAATGGCCCCCGTTCTCTTCACAATGTCTCCTTCCTTAATCAATCTGTCGTTACCGAAGACGACGACACCAACATTGTCAGGCTCCAAGTTCAGAGACATACCCTAAGAAAAGAGAAAACCCATTTAGGGGGTTTCCATTTAGGAAAACCCATATGAGAGAGATCCGACGGGACATTCCCGACAAGCATAATTCATACAAGTAACTACATAATAGGTAGTCCTCGACTTACGACCATAATCAAGTCCCCAAGTTTGGGTGCAAGTCATGAAAGTTATAAAGTAGGACACCGGGTGACCGTGCCCAATTTTATGACCTTTTTTTGTGGCAGTTGTTAAGCAAACCATTGTTCACTTCAGGGAGTCCTGCCCCCCTAGAAAGCGGAGGTATCTGCAATTTCCAAAATCATCATCATAAATTGCAGTCATGTGACCGTGGGACATTGAAAATGGCCATAATGGACACCTATGTATGCCACAACTTCAAATCCAGGTCGCAAGATTCTTTTTCAGGATCTGTTCTAACTTGTAAGGGTCACTAAGCATCGATAAAGGAGAATATCTGTAGCTCAAGGGGTCTTTGATGTTCTGAGCTTGATTGTTTTCTTGCAGGTGTTTCATTACCCAAACTAGGTATCATCATCAGTGCGCCAAGCAACTGGCCATAAGTTAAGGAATACCTGTACATTGTAAAATATAAGAGCACTGCTATGAGGATATAGTTCTGCAAATATATTCTGCACATACTGTCAAATGAAAATATTAATGGTTAGCAATCAGAGATAACTAACACCAAAAGCCACCTTCAGAGGCTAAAGGGGCAGAGCACCTGATTGACATTTGCTTTAAATGGCATTTCCATCACTCATATCTTACAATATCCTTTCACACAGTAATATAATGGGCAGAGAAAAACCGAATCATGACAATTAAGTTTTATTATGCAAATATGGATATGAAGACTGACCTTCAACCCTGATGAGAATTCCACCATTTCTTCTGCTTGAACATTTTTCAAGCCGTACACACGGGCGATGCCGTCACCGATGGAAAGCACGCGTCCAGTTTCCTGGAGCTCAGCAGATGTGTCAGCCCCCAGAATACGTTCCTCAAGAATAGAAGATACTTCGGCAGTGCCTGGAAGAATACAGACCAATATTAAGGCGGTCTTTTTAAATAGCCCTGGTTTAAATCTCACAGTTTGTCAGTCAAGCAACAGGCAGTTCCATCCAGCAAAGAAAACAAAATCTAAGATACAAGCTGGAAAAGTTTCAATTGCAGACAAATTTGGAAGTTTCAGAGTGTGCCATGTTTTGCTTTCAAGCAATTGTTCTACAAAAAAATCTGACAACTGGAGATTTTGTGGCTCTCAGTCCATGACATCAAATTATACAGCTTCAATACAGGTGCATATTATGAAGCTACATACATCTACTAAAATGAATACGCTAATTGAGATCATTCTCATTTACACACACACAAAATTCCAATTCGGTATTTTCAAGACAGCCAAGTTCTCTGTACAAGGTATCCAAATATACAATAAAAGTGAATGTGGGCAAACTGAATAGGGTATTTAAGTTAATAAATTAGCTTTATCTCTTAATTCTACAAAGCTCACAAATATCAGCAGTACTCAGGATGTTTGCCTTGGTCAGCTTTAAGAACTGAAGTACAGTTCTATTCAAATCAGAAATTCAAATAAAGCAGAGTTAAATTCCAGCAAAGTATGGGATGGTGAACAATTAGGTAGTGAACACAGTATGGCAAATTCTGCTTTGCTCTGGTCATTTAAAAAATAGTTTCACTTCACTCTTGCTGGGACATGAATCCAAGTAGCACCCTTAGTCTGCAACATGTCAGGGAAAGTCACTTGGTTGAATAGGGCAGCTATAGAAATTGAATGAATGAATGAATAGCAAAATGTCAAAGAAAAGCTGTAAGAGAAACACATTTAATTTAGAGATAAAGCCAGGAGTATTTTATTATCAAAAGTGGGATTGCACACTGTTTACCAGTTTTCTGTAGAGTTCTTTTGGAGCCATGGAAGTTCCTTGTTGCTACAAATGATGCGCCAAAAGAATTCCGTGACACCTAAGACAAAGAAAAACCACAGGGTCTCCTATCTGAAACTTAGATCTTATTTTTCTTGCAAACTTTTGAGTTAAAAGTTATCATTTATGACCAGAGCTCCTTACTGCAATACATTATTTATATACAAAATTACATAGTAAGCACTGAATGCAGAAGTTGCTTATTTAGGTATCAGTAACTAGCAATACAGAAAATGAACTACTTTTAAAAATAATTGGAAAATGGAGCTCTGTAGGATACACACAAATATCACTCTCCAGCTCTTTAAAGCAGCTGTGTGTTTTATGGGGCTCATCTGTCTGCCCTCTGCCATGGATACCAGGAAAAAAAATGAGGTGATTTTAAAGAGTGGCTTAGGGTTAGAATTTCTCTTCAAAGCCCTTTTCAGGAACCAGAAGAGATGAAAGTTGTATGATTTACTTTTTAAAAGCACTTAATAGTTATCTCTTGTTTCTGCAAAAGCTAGGGATCAAAGCTTTAAGGTAAATTATTTCAAAATGCTGCTCACTCACAATCCTCATCCGGCAGCAGCTTATTCATAGCCCTCATTCTCTGCAATAACCTTCAGGAAAAATCTTAGTAATGTCCAAACAGGAATCTTAAGGGTACCTGTGTCTAAAATCTAAAGTGTGCCTGTGCAGTTTTTGAAGTGTTAGCCCACAGGAGCTTTCATTTAAAGTGCATTCCAAACATCTGCTGCCACTTTAACGATTTCAGAAATAGTGTCTTTTTAGAGATGAAACATCAATTCAATATACTATGTATTGGACTAAACCAGTGGTTGTCAACCTGTGGTCGGTGGATCCCTGAGAGGCCACAATGCCATCACATAAGGGTATCCGCAAAGGCTCGATGCAGTCTAGTGCTTTAAATCTTGAATTAAGTCTTGGTGGTCCATGCCACAAAAGGTTAACAGATTAACAGAGTCGGAAGGGACATTGCAGGTTATCTAGTCCAACCCCCTGCTCAAGCAGGAGACCTTTAAATCTGCCTCTACCTAGGATCGAACTCACAACCTCCTGATTGGGAGGCAAGAGCTCTACCTCTAGGCCACAGCAGCTGGGTTTTTAAAGAGGGTTTGTGGTGAAGAAATGGTTGAGAACTACTGGACTACACAATAGTGCAATAACTGGAAAAAGTAAGGACAGACTCACAGACTTTCAAGCCATGGCACACCTGAAGGAATGCCACTAATACAGGTAGTCCTCAACTTACAACAGTTTATTTAGTGACCGTTCAAAGTTTAAACGGCACTGAAAAGTGACTTTATGACCATTTTTCAAATTTACCATCTTTGTAGCATCCCTATGATCATGTGATCAAAATTCAGACCCTTGGCAACTGGTTCATACTTATGACTGTCACTGTGTCCCAAGCTCATGCAATCCCCTTTTGCAATCTTTTGACAAGCAAAATCAATGGGGAAGCCAGATTCACTTAACAACCATGTTACTAACTCTGCAATGCAATTGCAATGATTCACTTAACTCCGGCAAGAAAGGTCATAAAATGGGGCAAATCTCATTTAACAACAGAAATTTTGGGCTCAATTGTGGTCATAAGTTGAGGACTACTGTAAAACCCTACAAGAACTGACTCAATTGAAACAGCAAAGTCATCGTTGCAAATACTGCATTAGTCAAAACTGCACAAAAAGATGTACCGGATTTTTTTTAAAAAAGGCTTATAATTCTCTTCAATAAAGATTTAAGCCAATGCTGGCAGTTCCCCACTTCCAGATTTTGAAACAAAAGGAGCAAATCCTAAGCAAGGGCTGCAAACTGGCCTTTCAAGGCAGACAGCAAGAGAACAAGCCTGCAGTGCAGAAATGTCCCCAGAGTGCAAGCAAAAATAAAATCCTTTATTTCATTAGAAAATATGGGTTATAGATGATCCATACATACAGGTAGTCCTCGACTTACAACAGCTCATTTAGTGACCGTTCAACAGCACTGAAAAAAAAAGGGATTTATGACTGGTTTTCACACTGATGACCTTTGCAGCGTCCCCATGGTCACGTGATCCAAATTTAGACGGCTGTCACCTGTTTCCTATTTATGACGGGCACGGTGTCCTGGGGGTCACGTGATCCCCTTTTGCAACCTTCTGACAAGCCAAGTTCAGTGGGGAAACCGGATTCACTTAACAACCCTGTTACTAACTTAACAAAATCAATGATTCACTCAACAACCGTGGCAAGGAAAGTCGTAAAATGGGGGGGGGGCAAAGCTCACTTAACAAACGTTTCAACTTAGCCACGTAAATCTTGGGCTCCGTTGTGGTCGTAACTCGGCGGCGGTAGCAGCAACTTCTCTTTCGAGAAAACCTCCAAGGTCATAAAACGCATCAGGCGGTGTTGAGGCAGGTACAACACCCCCCCCCCACTTCAATCGAAAGCCTCCTAAATCCAGATAGCCGGAAACACAACACCCATCAGCCACGGCCAGAGATCAAAAGCGTGGCAGTCCCCACTGAGGATGACCTTCCTCTGACAAGCCGCGTCTCCAACGCCGCAGCCCGCCCGAATCCACCCCAGAAAAGGCACCGGGGTTTGAGCAGGGTTTAAACGGCCTCCGGGCTCGCTTCTCGCTCCCGTCAAGCGGCCTGAGCCCTTCCTTGTCCGGGGTCCCCGGCTGTAGAGGACCCTGGAAGAGGGATGACCTTGCCGGGGTCACCGCCAGGCCGACATAAAAGCCCCGGGCGTGCAGTGAGAGGGAGAAGCGGCGAGCCCCGGAGGAAAGGACCGGAGGGGAAGGCCCGGAGAGGCTCCTGAGAGCAACGGAGGGCGCCGCCGCGTCAATGTCACCGCCAGGCCGGAGCCCAAGATGGCGGCGTCGGCGTCGGCGTCTGCTGCAATGAGACCGGCCCTTCCCGTCCCGTCGCTCACCAAGCCGGCTTGGCGGGGCAAAGCCCGGGCGAGCGCAGCGACTACGCGCACGGACAGCATCGTCGAGGCGAGCCGGGCCGGGCGGAGGAAGAGACGACGCGGTTTCTGGCTCTTGCTGCACCCGCGGCTGCCTCAGGCTCGCGCTGAGGGAGAAAGCAAAATGGCCGCCGCTCCGCCCCCTCCGGTGGGAGGGGCTGGGGGCGGGAACCGCCACAGGCCACGCCCGCTTGCCACTTGAAAGTTACCGCGGTGACGACCCGGAAGCGCTTATTTCATTCACCCGCCTCACGTTCTTTGACCTCGGATTTCAAGCGCTCGCGTCTTCCCGTAAGAATTTTACTTTCCGCTTTTGTTGTTGTTGTTGTTGTTGTTGTTGTTGTTTCGAGGAGAGGGAAGGACGGGTTTTTTAAATAATAATTATAATAATTATTATAATTATTATAATAATAAATTAGCTTTTTAAAAATATAGAATAACGTTCCTTTTAAAAGAGCGCGTGCCCGCCAAGCGTTGTTGGGAGGGGGCGTGGCGGAAAGGAGCACGTGGCCCGCTCATTGTCAACGGCGCGTGCGCCTCTGAGCATGCGCAGAGAGCGACTTCTTCATCGCTGCATGCTCTTTTCTCCAAAAAATGAGCTCTTTTATTCTTTCCATCAAAATTAGGATCTAGCTTAATGCTATGAATCAGAGGTCCCCAAACTTGGCAAACTTTAAGACTTGTGGACTTCAACTCCCAGAATTCTCCAGCCAGCAATGCAATGCTGGCTGGAGAATTCTGGGAGCTGAAGTCCACAAGTCTTAAAAGTTGCCAAGGTTGGAGACCCCTGGTATGCATGATTGAGGTCTGCATGTCTCCTTTGTATGGTAAATGTGCGCTAGACCACTTCATCTCATTCATTCATTCATTCATTTATTTAGTGAGATTTATATACCTCCTCACAGTGCAAGCACTCTCTAAGCGGTTTACACCAGTAAGCAATGTATATTTATATTGCCCCCAACAATCTGGGTCCTCATTTTACCTACCTCCGAAGGATGGAAGGCTGAGTCAACCCCGAGCCGGTGAGATTTGAACCGCTGACCTGCGGATCAGTGTCAGCTAAAGTGGCCTGCAGTACCTGCCTCTAACCGCTGCACCACCTCGGCTCTATGAAGCTGCAATTTATGCAAATTCCCCAAGAAGTAGGTCCAACATATGTACAGCGGAGGTGAATCAAAGGTAGGAAATTCACTCAGATGCCTTTTTCAGAGCAGGCTAAAAGCTGGTGGTCAGTGGAACATTGTCCCCTTGCGCTGGTGGTCAGCAAATTCAAAAGAAACCCCCAGCTGAGAATCACTGCCGTAGATTGTTGATTCAGGGAAGATCCATTTCTTTAGTGTTAACTAATAGTGTTAGCTACTTTTGGTATAGGGATTGATTTGTATTGGGTGCTTCATTATTTTTTTAATGTTGTGTTTTTGTAGACTCCCAAGTCTTGACCAGCCAAAAATGAGTGCGGCAAAAAAAGCAAAAACAGATAGTGGAAGATCATTCCCAGAGGCCTGGACAGAGTCATTTGGAGTGATTGAACGCAATGGGAAAGCGTTATGTATTCTGTGTAATGAAAGTTTTGTGTGTCACGCATCGATTATCAAACGGCACTTTGACACCAACCACAAAAGTGTTGCCAAACTTGATGAAACTGAAAGAACAAATCATCCGACAGCTGCCAGTTTTCAAATTTCACTGTGCATAGCAAAACATGGTAAGTCCCTTTCTGATGGGGATATTATCAAAAAGGCCATGTTGTCTGGGAGTAATTCCCTTTTTCATGATTTCCCAAACAAGGATAAAATTATTAAACGCATCTGTGAGATGCCACTTAGCAGAAATACTATTAAAGATCGAGTCCGGCGCATGGCAAGTGATGTTAGTCAGCAGCTCACCATTGACTTACAAAAGGCAGCCTGTTACTCCATGTGCTTGGATGAAAGCAGAGATATAAATAATCATGCAAGGCTAGCAATAATTTTGCGTTATGCTGTTGGTGACACCATGAGAGAAGAGCTGGTGAAACTGGTGTCTTTGCCTGAAAGAACACAAGGGATAGTTATCTACAATGCTGTGATGGAGGCTTTTTTGTCACAAGATATAAGGCCAGAAAAAGTGGTTTCAATTACTAGTGATGGGGCACCTTCTATAGTGGAGGCAACATCTGGTTTCATACAGTTGTTTGTTAAAGAAACAAAACATCAAGTCATTCAGTTCCATTGTATTATACACCAAGAAGCTCTTTGTGCCAGGGAAAGCAACAAAAAATTTGACGATATCCTCAAAGATGTCACAAAAATGGTGAATTATATCATGGCTCGTGCTCTGAATTTTCCACAGTTTAAAGCACTTCTTGAGGAGGTTCAGGCACAGTATAATTGTTTACTTATGTACAATAATGTCCGGTGGCTGAGCAGAGGACGAGTCCTGGAGAGATTTGTAGCCTGCTTGGATGAGATTAGGCTGTTTATGAATGAAAAAGGACAGGAATATCCACAGCTCACTGATATGGCCTGGCTTACAAACCTCATGTTTTTTACAGATTTTACACTACACTTCAATGTACTGAACAAACAACTACAAGGTATAGGGAAAACAGCAGAAAGAATGTTTTGTGATATCAAAACATTTGAGAGAAAACTGCAGGTTTTTGAAAGGGACCTTCAAAGTGGGCAGCTGAAATATTTTCCAAATCTAAAAAAGCATTTAGAAAAATCTACAACATCTGCAGACAGTCCTACAAGCCATCAGGAAATCTACAAGGAATTTTCTAGCATTGTAGCAGCTGCAAAGGTGAATTTTAGTAACAGGTTTTTACAGTTCCGTAAGATGGAGACAACGCTGTGTTTTCTTACTTCTCCAGATAAAGCCGAATGTGACGAACTTGATCTTTCCTGCTTACACTGGTTAGATTTAGGAAATCTGGAAATGGAGCTAGTGGAATTTCAAGAATCCTCTATGTGGAAAAATAAATTCTATGACCTGCGTGAAACACTTGAGAAGATAGAAGGGATGACAAAGGACAGCACAGTTAGTTCTGAAAATGAAATCCTTAAAGTGTGGAATTCTCTGCCAGTTAGTTTTAAGTCAATGAAAGCACTTGGGGTTGCTTTCCTTACTTTGTTTGGATCATCTTATGCTTGTGAGCAGCTGTTTTCAGCTTTGAATTATATCAAATCTGACACCGGAAACAGACTAACAGATGACCTGAGCGCTGCATGTGTTGCTCTCAAACTTACAAAGTATGAGCCAAGGTTAGACAAATTATCAGCGGGCATACAACAGCAAAAATCACATTAATCGTTCGAAAGCATGCCAAATGGAAACTTTTACCTTTCAATAAAAAGTTGTTTGTATCATTGAAAGCTCTGTTATTGTGTTTTTTTAAGACAAAAGATGTTAATGTAGGAGTTATTTTTTCTGAACAAAAACCTCAGTATTCATGTTAAATTGCCGTGTTGGCACTTTGCGATAAATAAGTGGGTTTTGGGTTTCAGTTTGGGCACTCAGTCTCTAAATGGTTCACTATCACTGCCCTATACTGTTCTGGACAAATGGTTGTCCAATCTCTTCTTTAAAATCTCAAGCGATGAAGCTCCCACAACTTCAGGATTCAAACTGTTCCATTGATTAACTGACAAACCGTACTGTCAGAAAATCCGTACTTGGCTGACAAACCGTACTCAGCGAGTATTCCTTAATGGTACTACATCTACATCAGGGGTGGGTTCTACTTACCTTCCCTACCGGTTCGCATTGCATCGGAAGTGCACATTTTGCACACACGCGCTTGGTTCGCTCGCATGCACGCCCCGGTCACGTCACGCAAATGACCCTCTGTGCATGTGCAGAAGCCTCTGTGCATGCGCAAAGGGTTCTTTGCAAACCGCTTTCAAGGAGCGGCAATGGGAGAACCGGTTCGGGGGCGTGGCTAGCTGGCCATCGCTGCCGGTTCGGCAAGCGGGGGCAAATTTCCACCACGGGTATGGGAGAACCGGTCCAAACCGGCAGCAACCCATCACTGATCTACATGGAGAGAAGTAAGCAGTGGGGTACCACAAGGTTCCGTGTTAGGCCCAGTACTCTTCAATATCTTCATAAACGACTTAGATGAGGGAACAGAAGGGGAACTTACCAAATTTGTGGATGATACTAAGCTGGCAGGAATAGCCAACACCACAAATGATAGGCTCAAGATCCAGATGGATCTTGACAGACTTGAACACTGGGCCCTATCTAACAAAATGAAATTCAATGTAGAGAAAAGTAAAGTCTTACACTTAGGCAAGAAAAACCAAAAGTACACATATAGACCGGGTGAAACCAGGCTTAATAGCAGTAACTGTGAGAGGGATCTTGGAGTCTTAGTGGACAACCTGTTGTGGTCAGCCAGCAGCCTGCGGAGCTGGCAGCAGAGTTGGACAGCAAGGAAGGTGGGGAGGAACATGGGCCAGGCCTGGAGTCTGGAGAAGGCTCTGTGTTGGAGCCACAGATGGGGCCTGGGCGAGGCAGAGGAACAGGGGGAGCCTGTTCCCAATGCGTGCATGTCAGAGCTGCCAGAAGGCAAGAACAGTTATGGAAGAAAAGGGCTACTCAGGAGTAAGGCTTGGAGATGATTGGCCCCTCCCATAGGACTAAAAGAGGAGCAGCTGGATGTGCTCCTTGCAGGAAGCAACTTGGTTCAATACTGGTTGGTGTAATTCAGCAGCTACGTTCTGACTCCGTGCTCTGACTCTGTTTGGCCTTGCAAAGCTCCTTGCCAATTAGGTCTTTGGCAGCGTGTCAAGAGAGATAAAGGTTGGTGCTTATCAGCCTTCTTCCGAAAGACTGCGGCAGACTTCTGTCTGACTAATTAACATTGTTTGGGACTTATTATGGCTGGGAATGAACATAATTCACAGCCATTGAAATAAAAAGATTTTTTGGGACTACGTTTGTGTTTTATGATTTTTGTGTTTTATGATTTATCAGGAAGCCTAGGTCAGAACACAACCAATTAAATATGAGCCAGCAGTGTGTGTCGGCAGCCAAAAAAGCCAATGCAATCCTAAATTGCAATAACAGATACAATCAAGATAAAAGTGAGGTACTAATACCACTCTATAAAGCCTTAGTAAGACCACACCTAGAATACTGCATCCAGTTTTGGTCACCACTATAAAAAAGATGTTGAGACTGTAGAAAGAGTGCAGAGAAGAGCAACAAATGTGATTAGGGGACTGGAGGCTAAAACATACGATGAACGGTTTCAGGAACTGGGCATGGCTAGTCTAGTGAAGAGAAGGACCAGGGGAGACATGATAGCATCTTCCAATATTTGAGGGGCTGCCACAGAGAGGAGTGGGTCAAGCTATTTTCCAAAGCACCTGAAGGCCAGACAAGGAATAATGGATGGAAATTGATCAAGGAGAGATTCAACCTGGAAATAAGGAGAAATCTTCTGACAGTGAGAGCAATCAACCAATAGAACAGAAGTTGCCTTCTGAAGTTGTGGGAACTTCATCACTGGAAGCTTTCAAGAAGAGATTGGACTGCCATCTATTAGAAATGGTGTAAGGCCGTGATGGCGAACCTATGGCACGCGTGCCACAGGTGGCACGCAGAGCCCTCTCTGCAGGCATGCCAGCCATTGCCCCAGCCCAGCTCCACTGCGCATGTGTGCGCCTTCGCCAGCCAGCTGGTCTTCGGGTCTCTGCCGCGCATGCGTGGGATGGGACATCCCCACATGCTGCGCTGGGGAAAGAAATTGGGATAGATCGGAGAAGGCACGGGAGGGAGGAATCCAGGAGGAAACTAGCGCGTGCTGGGGAAAGAAATTGGGGAGATTGGGTATCCCCCCCGTTTTGGTGCTAGCAGGCCTCCCTGAAGCCTCCTGGGACTAAAAATGGGGTGTGAGGGTGTGTGCAGCGCCCCCCTGCACGTTTTTGGTCCCAGGAAGGCTTCAGGGAGGCCTAGCACCAAAACGGGCTGCTGGGGGGTGTTGCCCGTGCATGCGAGAGGGGAGCACAGTCGCCTGCGCATGCGTGCCCCCCCCCCCCGCTGGGCAGCATTGCATTAGGGGGGCGGCACGCCCGCACACGGTGTCGCGCGCATGCACGCTTTTTTGGCACCCGAGGAAAAAACGGTTAGCCATCACTGGTGTAGGGTGTCCTGCTTGGGCAGGGTTGGACTAGACCAGGGGTCCCCAAACTTGGCAACTTTAAAACTTGTGGACTTCAACTCCCAGAATTCTCCAGCCAAGGAAGTCCACTTGCCTCTTGAAAAAGGACCTTGGGGAAAGCATTCAGTGTAGATGCAAAGCATCATCATCATCATCATCATCATCATCATCATCATCATCATGCCATAAAAGGGTGAGTAAAGAAGATAATAAGGATAAATAATAATAATAAATTTAACTCAATCGAGGGCAGTGGGAGGCATCCACCTGGCTCAAAGTGTTTTAAACCAGTTATCCCACTCAGTTCTACTTCCCCCCTTCCGCGTCAGACCCTTGACCTAAAAGGACAAAAAGAAGACACGCCCTTTCTTTTCCTTGCAAGGGGTTATTTGAGGCTGCAGAGAAAGGAAGCACGACCGCTGGCCTACAACTCCCAAGATCCCCTGCTTTCGATGACGTCATTGGCCAGCGACCGAGATAGGAGAAGCGGGAAGTTTGCACCGCAGGGCGGAGCGAAGCCAGAATGGAGGAAAAGTTATCGAAGGTGAGCGAGGCTGAAACCATTCGGGTTTTTGTTTTGTTTAATTTAAAAAAAGTGTACAAAATTACAAGGATCGGAAAGATTTTCCTGAAAACAGGCGTTTCCCTGTGCTCTGTGTTTCCTGGTTTCCGCTAATCCTTTCCAACTGAAAGCTCATTTGATTCTGCAGCTCCAGTATAACAAATAACAATATTTAGCAAATAATATCCTGCCGGGCTCAAAGCTTTTGTGTAGCTGTGGTCTCCTAGAAGATATGTAAACATTTCATTGATATTTGTTAGAGGAGCGATCTCTGTCTTCTCTTCCTTATTATTACAGCTGGGTGACTTTGGGTCAGTCACCAGGAGCCTGTGAGTTCTAGTTCTGCCTTAGGCATGAAAGCCAGCTGGGTGATTTTGAGCAATCAACAGGAGACTGTGAGTTCTAGTCCCACCTTAGACATAAAAACTGGCTGTGTGACTTTGGGCCAATCTCCAGGAGATAGTGAATTCTAATCTCATTTTAGGCATGAAAGCCAGCTGGGTGACTTTGAGCAATCACCAGGTGACTGTGAGTTCTAGTCCTGCTTTAGGCATGAAAACTAGCTGGGTGACTTTGGGGCAATCACCAGGAGACTGTGAGTTCTAGTCCCGCTTTAGGCATGAAAGCCGGCTGGGTGACTGGGACAATCACCAGGTGACTGTGAGTTCTAGTCCCGCTTTAGGCATGAAAACTAGCTGGGTGACTTTGGGGCAATCACCAGGAGACTGTGAGTTCTAGTCCCACTTTAGGCATGAAAGCCAGCTGGGTGACTTTGGGACAATCACCAGGAGACTGTGAGTTCTAGTTCCGCCTTAGGCATGAAAGCCAGCTGGGTGACTGTGGGCCAATCACCAGGAGACGGTGAGTTCCAGTCCTATTTTAGGCATGAAAACTGGCTGGATGACTTTAGGTCAGTTACTCTCTATCTGCTCAATCCACCTTCACAAAGTTGTTGTTTTGGGGGAAAAGGGAAGTAAGAGGGAATATTATGTATGTTTGTCACCTTGAATTATTTATAAAAAAATAAATAAAGGCTGGATAGAAATAAATACATTAATAAAAATTCTAAGTTGCCATGACACTGAAATATTACAGTCACGTCTGCTCACCATTTGAAATGTGTTCGTACCCCGGAGAGCAAAATGGAGGAGAAAAACCGTCATTCTTTTCTTTCTGTAACAGGTCACTTCATGGTTGAAGAACGTTTTTGGGGAGCAGCCGATTCCTCTTTTCGAAGTGAACACACGGACAGTGGATATTTTGTATGGCCTGGCTGAATGCAATGAGTCCAGAGATAGAGATGTCCACTTGTTAATTGAAGATATGAAGCAGAAAGCAGTAGAGTATGAGTCAGATGGTGAGATTAATTTATTCCCTGCCTTTATTGTTTTGATAAGTAGCAATATTTATTGAAAGGATAGATGTGCCTAATATTCTTTCCGCATCCTATTTTCCCCAGAATAACTTTCCTGTGAGGTACCGTATTTTTCTGAGTATAAGACACACCTTTTTCCTCCCTAAAAGTGGCTGAAAATTTGGGTGCGTCTTATACTTCGAATGTAGCCTTTTTTTCCAGCCCTAACTAGGTGCTAACGGATCTTCCCAGCGCTTACCTTGCAGGCTTTTTTCATTGTTACTCTCTCCAAAGAATGTTTTTCCAGCCCTAAGTCTTTGCAGAATTTTTTTTCATTGCTCTACTTGCTCCAATAAGTTTTTTTCTAGCCCTAACCAGGTGCTAGCAATCTTCCCAGCTCTTACTGGCTTGCAGGCTCTTTCATTGTTACTCTCTCAGAAGAAGGTTTTTTAAAGTCCTAACCAGGGGATAAAATAATGTTCTGAAGCTGACCAGACTAAGGATGCTAGCCAGATGAATACCTGGTAGGTAGATTGTTTTCCCCTATTTTCCTCCCCAAAAACTAAGGTGTGTCTTATACTTCGGTGCGTCTTATACTCTGAAAAATACGGTAGTTATCTAGCCAGCTTTCATGCCTAAGGTGGGACTAGAACTCACAGTCACCTGGTTTGTAGCCTAGTGCTTTAACTACAGGTAGACCTCGACATACCACCATTCATTCAGTGACCGTTCGAAGTTACAACAGCACTCGAAAAAAGTGACTTATGACCATTTCCCACACTTAATGACCATTGCAGCATCCCCATGGTCACATGATCAAAATTTAGGGGCTTGGCAACTGACTCATTTTTATGACAGCTGCAATGTCTCAGGGTCATTTGATCACTTTTTGCAACCTTCTTCTTCTTGTGCCATATCCATCATCGGACACTGGCGATCATGTTGGCAATCCAATTTTTTTTAAAAAAATTTTAAATTAATTTTCATATTTCACATATTACAATATTTGTAGACAGATCTACCACCATTTATATATATCGCTGCTATATTTATACAATTTATACATTATTTTATCATATTTTCTAATCCTGTGTCCTCGTCCCACACCGTTTCTTCAAATTTCTATTATTAGTCCAGTTGTACCATTTTTCCCAAACGTCGTAGTTGTCTGAATTTTTTTGTCCTCTGAGTTCAATCGTTAGTTTGTCCATTTCAGCACAGTCGTATATTTTTTTGATTATCGAACTGTCCGTAGGTATATTGGAATTCTTCCAGTTTTGTGCATACACAATTCTGGCTGCCGTAGTGATGTGGAGGATTAGGTATTTGAGGCAATCCAATTTTTATCAACAAAAAAGTGCTGCTGAGTTTTGTCCAAGATTTTGAAGCCCTGATGTTCTCCTCCTGCCTGGACCTCGTTTGCCTTCAATCTTTCCCTGGAGGGTTAAGTAAAGTATGCCGTATTTGCAACCTACTGACAAGCAAAGTCAATGGGGAAGCCAGGTTCACTTAACCATGTTACTAACTTAACAACTGCTGTGATTCATTTAACAACTGTGGCAAGAAAGGTCATAAAATGGGGCAGAAAACTCACATAACCATTGTCTTGCTTAGCCACACAGATTTTGGGCTCCATTATGGCTGTAAACCGGGACTATCTGTACTACATAAAACTGGCTCTCTAATTAGATTAAGAGTAATTGTGTCAGCCTCAGGCCAAGAATGCTTATGCCCTAAGGCAGTGATGGCAAACCTATGGCACACGTGCCACAGGTGGCACGCGGAGCCATATCGGAGGGCACGCGAGGCGTTGCCCTGTCAGCTCCACGGGCAAACCGGAAGTTCGGAAAAATGCACTTCCGGTTTGCCGTTGTGCGGTTTTTCGCAATCCGGAGGGTTCAGGGAAGCTTCCTGAAGCCCCGGAATGCAAAAAATGACGAAACGGGCAAACCGGAAGTTCGGAAAACGCACTTCCGGTTTGCCATTGGGCTGTTTTTAGCACTCCGGAGGGTTCAGGGAAGCTTCCTGAAGCCCTGGAGTGCAAAAAACACCCCAACGGACAAACCGGAAGTGCGTTTTCCGAACTTCCGGTTTGCCCGTTTTGTCATTTTTTACCGTCCCAGGCTTCGGTAAGGTCTTTGCGCGGCGGTGGGGGTGTGTGCACATGCGCAGGGGGCAGCATGGGGGGGGTTGTGCACATGCATGGGGGGGAGGGAATGGGTGTTGGGACGTGGGCGCGCGCTAACGCGCGCACCCCCCTTTTGGCACGCGAGCCGAAAAAGGTTTGCCATCACTGTCCTAAGGTTTCCTTTAAACACATGTGCTGTCTTATCTTTGTTTCCCCAGGCCTCTTCCTGCAGGAACTTCTAATGGAGAGTCTGAACCTTTCCCTTAGCAGCCTATCTAAAGCCAGTACGAGCTACCTAAATAACCTAGTGGATATTGCCTTGGCTCTGGAAACAAAGGACACATCGCTTGCCAGGTGCCGGAACTCTCTTCCTAAAATGTTTCTGAATGCTGCTGGGCCAACTTTGAGGGAGGAATTACAGGCACTTCATGGTCATTAATATTTTTTTAGAGAGAAAAGTTGGGGAAAATTTTAAGTCCTTTCTTTCCTTCCTTCCTTCCTTCCTTCCTTCTTTCCTTCCTTCCTTCCTTATCCTTCCTCTTCCTTCCTCTTCCTTCCTTCTTCTTCCTTCCTCTTTTCCTTTCTCCCTTTCTCTTCCTTCCTTTCTCTTCTCTCTTCCTTCCTTCCTCTTCTTCTCTCTTCCTTCCTTTCTCCCTTCCTTTCTCCCTCCCTCCCTCCCTCCCTTCCTCTCTTTCTTTCTTTCTTTCTTTCTTTCTTTCTTTCTTTCTTTCTTTCTTTCTTTCTTTCTTTCTTTCTTTCTTCCTCCCTTCCTCCCTTTTTTCTTCCTTCCTTCCTTCCTTCCTTCCTTCCTTCCTTCCTTCCTTCCTTCCTTCCTTCCTTCCTCCCTCCCTCCCTCCCTCCCTCCCTCCCTCCATCTCTTTCATCTATTTATCCATACTTATCTGCCTGCCTGCCTGCCTGCCTCCCTGCCTAATCTATCTAATCCAGGGGTGTCAAACTCACGTTGTCATGGCGGCATCATGTGACCTATCGGGACCCCTTTTTCCACTTCGCTAAACCGGGCCTGACGAGCACATGATGCATCCGGCCTGCAGGCTGGGAGTTTGACAGCCCTGATCTAATCTAATTCTGTCTGTCTGTCTGTCTGTCTGTCTGTCTGTCTGTCTGTCTGTCTGTCTATCTATCTATCTGTCTACCTATCTGTCTACCTATCATCTGTCTGTCTGTCTACCTGTCTGTCTATCTAATCTATCTATCTATCTATCTATCTATCTATCTATCTATCTATCTATCTATCTATCTATCTATCTATCTATCTATCTATCTATCTATCTATCTATCTATCTATCTATCTATCTATCTATCTATCTATCTATCTATCTATCTACAGTATCTATCTATCTATCTATCTATCTATCTATCTATCTATCTATCTATCTATCTATCTATCTATCTATCTATCTATCTATCTATCTATCTATCTATCTATCTATCTATCTATCTATCTATCTATCTATCTATCTATCTATCTATCTATCTACAGTATCTATCTATCTATCTATCTATCTATCTATCTATCTATCTATCTATCTATCTATCTATCTATCTATCTATCTATCTATCTATCTATCTATCTATCTAGAGTATCTATCTATCTATCTATCTATCTATCTATCTATCTATCTATCTATCTATCTATCTATCTATCTATCTATCTATCTATCTATCTATCTATCTATCTATCTATCGTATCTATCTATCTATCTAGAGCAGTGATGGCGAACCTATGGCACGGGTGCCACAGGTGGCACACAGAGCCATATCTGCCGGCACGCGAGCCGTTGCCCTAGCTCAGCTCCAGTGCGCATGTGCGTGCCCACCAGCTGATTTTTGGCTTGCATGGAGGCTCTGAGAGGGCGATTTCAGCCTCCGGAGGGCCTCCGGGGTGGCGGGGGGGGAGCGTTTTCACCCTCCCCAAGCTCCAAGAAAGCCTCTGGAGCTTGGGAAGGGCAAAAAACGGGCCTACTGGTCCCACTGGAAGTCAGAAAATGGGGGTGTGGGGGGGTGTCACGCAGGCATGCGCAGGGGGGTGGGGCAAGTGGGGGGGGTTTGAATTATGGGTGTGGGCACGCACGCGCGTGCGATAGCGCATGCACGCACTATTTTGGCACCCGAGGGAAAAAACGTTCGCCATCACTGAGCTAGAGTATCTATCTATCTATCTATCTATCTATCTATCTATCTATCTATCTATCTATCTATCTATCTATCTATCTATCTATCTATCTATCTAGAGTATCTATCTATCTAGAGTATCTATCTATCTAGAGTATCTATCTATCTATCTATCTATCTATCTATCTATCTATCTATCTATCTATCTATCTATCTATCTATCTATCTATCTACAGTATCTGTCTATCTATCTATCTATCTATCTATCTATCTATCTATCTATCTATCTATCTATCTATCTATCTCTATCTATCTATCTATCTATCTATCTATCTATCTATCTATCTATCTATCTATCTATCTATCTATCTAATCTATCTATCTATCTATCTATCTATCTATCTATCTATCTATCTATCTATCTATCTATCTATCTATCTATCTATCTATCTATCTATCTATCTATCTACAGTATCTGTCTATCTATCTATCTATCTATCTATCTATCTATCTATCTCTATCTATCTATCTATCTATCTATCTATCTATCTATCTATCTATCTATCTATCTATCTATCTATCTATCTATCTATCTACAGTATCTGTCTATCTATCTATCTATCTATCTATCTATCTATCTATCTATCTATCTATCTATCTATCTATCTATCTATCTATCTATCTATCTATCTATCTATCTATCTATCTATCTGTCTATCTATCTATCTATCTACAGTATCTGTCTATCTATCTATCTATCTATCTATCTATCTATCTATCTATCTATCTATCTATCTATCTATCTATCTATCTATCTATCTATCTATCTATCTATCTATCTATCTACAGTATCTGTCTATCTATCTATCATCTATCTATCTATCTATCTATCTATCTATCTATCTATCTATCTATCTATCTATCTATCTATCTATCTCTATCTATCTATCTATCTATCTATCTACAGTATCTATCTACAGTATCTATCTATCTATCTATCTATCTATCTATCTATCTATCTATCTATCTATCTATCTATCTATCTATCTATCTATCTATCTCTATCTATCTATATCTATCTATCTATCTACAGTATCTATCTATCTATCCATCTATCCATCCATCCATCCCCCCCATCCCCCTCTATACAACAGAAACTTTTCTACACTGGTTTGTAGAATACCTAAAAATCTACAGTTCTAGATTTAAGATTGAAATTTAGATAATTGCTGGTATAGCATTTGTTTATTTCAACTTAGAGACTGAAATACGTTTGGTAGAATTTAGTACAGATTTATTGATTTATTCATCTGTTTCCATTTAGAGGCTCTCTTTCTCAAAATGATGCCCTATACCCGTGATGGTGAACCTATGGCACGCGTGCTGGAGGTGGCACGCAGAGCCCTCTCTGCTGGCACGTGTGTCATAGCCCCAGGTCAGATCTCCGTGGCGTTTCTTTCGTGAGCTTCTGTTTCCCTGCAAACAATGAAACAGAAGCTCACGAAAGAAAAAGATCTTACCACTTGCTGCGCTGCCGGTGTTGGGATGCGCCGCCTCCCGCCAGCCACCTGGTCTTCGGGTCTCTGCTGCGCATGCACGCACGTCCGAGCATGTGTGTGCACATGTCTGTGCATGCGCATGTTCGCGCGTTCACCTTTCAGTTTGGGCATGCGTACGCGCACAGTTTGGGCACTCTGTCTAAAAGGTTCGCCATCACTGCCCTATACTTTAAAAAATAAAGAACAATAGAGGAAAAAACCCATGTTCAACTTTATCGCATTTAGTTTTTTTTGTGGGGTACATATTAGTCTTTTAAATGCGTCTTGCTAAGCTCATGAATGAGATGAGAATATCCAATTTTGCAAGAAATTCCAAATATTTATCTACCTGTTTGTTTGTTTGTTTATTAGACTTGTATGCTGCCCATCTCACATAGACTTCCTTGGAATCTAATAGTGACCAGTTGCTAAATACTATGACAGCTCTCAATGTAAAAAAACCAAATCCTAATTAACTGGGCTTTTTGTCTGTAGTTTTATTCCTGCCATCAATGACTTGACTTCTGATCTGTCTGGAGCACAATCCAAAAGCAAAGAACTCGAACTCGAACTCAGCACCCTGAGAAGAAAGCTCACATCAGCGCTTGTGCTGGAAAAACGCCTTCAGGAGTAAGCTTTCTTGCGCTTTGTCTTTCCTCGCATTTCTTTCCCTTCTTTGCTCCTAAATTTTTTTTTTTTGCAGAGTTTCAGCTAGCTGGCTCGACTTACGCTTTTTACTTACTGGAGTTTGCCAGCTCCATGGTCTCTCGGCTACTCTCTTTAGGGGAAAAAACTTGCAAACAGACAAGCCGAGAGACCACGGAGCTGCAAAACTCCAGTAAGTGGTGCATCTCTCTTGGCGGGGTGGGGCGGGGCGGGACGGGGCGGGGCAGCCGTACTACCTGGGATTTGTCCCGGGACCTCCATCGCGTTCTTACGGTCTTCTCTCCACGGCAGCCCGTTCCAAAAGAGAACGCCGCGCGAGTTCGAGAAGTTTGAACTCGCGAGACGTTCTTTTGGAACAGGCTGCCGTGGAGAGAAGACCGTAAGAACGCGACCGAGGTATCGGGACAAGTCCTAGGTAGGAGGGGCGTCTCGCGCTGGGGTTTGGCAGGGCGGGAGGGCGTGGCGTGGCGTGGCGGGCGTCCCTTCAAAATGCTTCGAAGTCCTTTGAAGCATTTTAAAGGGATGCGTTTTGCCTGCCATGATGCTTGCCTCCTGTTCTTCGGGGAACATTGGTTCCCTTCATGGCAGGCAAAACGCATCCCTTTAAAATGCTTTGAAGGACTTTGAGCGTTTCGGGCGGGGGATGGGGCGGGGCGCGACGCGACGCGAGTGAGGAAGGCAGCGGCGACAGGGAAGCGGCGAACTGCCAGACGCTGGTAAGATGAGCGTCTCGCAGCCCGGCCCTCCCCCTCCCCTGCCTCCTCTGCCACCCCCAAATTGTGCCTGACGATCTTACCAGCGTCTGGCAGTTCGCCGCTTCTCTTGCTTGGCAGGTCTTTGCAGGGAAACTCCTTGAAATGAAAAGTTACGCGAGTGTGAGAAGTTAATTGCTCGCACTCGCGATAACTTTTCCTTTTCATTTTAAGAAGTTTCCCTGCAAAGACCTGCCAAGCAAGAGAAGCGGCGAACTGCCAGACGCTGGTAAGATCGTCAGGCACAATTTGGGGGTGGCAGAGGAGGCAGGGGAGGGGGAGGGGGAGGGCCGGGCTGCGAGACGCTTATCTTACCAGCGTCTGGCAGTTCGCCGCTTCTCTTGCTTGGCAGGTCTTTGCAGGGAAACTTCTTGAGGGATCTCTCTCTCTCTCTTTCCGGGCCAAAAGAGTGCCGCTGCAAAAAGAGCGGCTCCCGGCATGTCCCCCCCTTTCCCCCGGAAGTAGTTGGGGGGGGGACTTATTTTCGGGGGTGGGGTGGCTTATTTCAAGGCATGTCCCGAAAAGCCTAGTGGGGCTTATTTTCGGGACATGTCTTATTTTCGGGGAAACACGGTAGTTGGGTAATGAAACATTTGTAATAAAAACAATCAAGCTCAGATAACACCAAGGACCCCACAGTCCTCCTCTTCTTCCTTGCCACAAACCCCACTCCCTTCTAGCACTGATGATGTTCCCTAGTTGGGTAATGGAACGTCTGCAAGAAAACAACCCAGCTCAGACAGCACCAAGGTTCCTATAGGCCTCTTCTTCTTCCTTCTCCCTCTCCTCTTCTTCCTCCTTCTCCACCCCACTCCTCCCCCTCCTCCTCTTCCCCACAAGCTCCACTCCCTTCTAGCACTGATGATGTTCCCTAGTTGGGTAATGAAACGTGTGCAAGAAAACAACCAAGATCAGAGAGCACCAAGGACCCTACAGTCCACCTCCCCTCCTCCTCTTCTTCCTCCTCCTCCACCCCACTCCTCCTGTTCCCCACAAGCTCCACTCCCTTCTAGCACTGATGATGTTCCCTAGTTGGGTAATGAAACGTCTGCAAGAAAACAACCAAGGTCAGAGAGCACCAAGGACCCTACAGTCCACTTCCCCTCCTCCTCCCTCTCCTCTTCTTTTTCCTCCTCCACCCCACTCCTCTTCCCTACAAGCTCCACTCCCTTCTAGCACTGATGATGTTCCCTAGTTGGGTAATGAAACGTCTGCAAGAAAACTAGCAAGCTCAGAGAGTACCAAGGTTCCTATAGTCGTCGTCCTCCTCCTCCTTGCAAACCTCTCTCCCTTCTAGCACTGATGATGTCACCTAGTTAGGTAAGGGCATGTCTGCAATAAAACAAGCTCAGAGGGCACCAAGGACCCCACAGTCGTCTTCCTCATCATCATCATTCCCCCCCCCTCCTCTCAAACTCCACTTATTTCTACGGTAGCACTGATGTTGTTACTTAGTTGGATAATGAAATATCTGCAAGAAAGCTACCAAGCTCAGAAAGGGCCCCACACTTTAACCCTGAGGCACAAATATTCTCTCTTCTGCTGCTACTTTGCAGTGATGTCCTGAAAACCGAAAAATTTCTGATAGAGGAAAGAAAAACAGCTGATAGCCGAATGCAGACTATGGAGTTCCTAATGAAAAAATCGGAAGCTATCAAAAGCGAAATTAAATCCACCAAGGTAAGTCGGACAAGACTGCTCAGATTTCTGAGGAATGAAGTTGATTTTTTGGGGGGACTCAAAGAATTTTTTTTTTTAACCTTTAAAAAAAGTATTTATTTATTTATTTATTTTGTGAGATTTATATACCGCCTCACAGTGCAAGCACTCTCTAAGCGGTTTACACCATTAAGCAATGTATATTTATATTGCTCCCAACAATCTGGGTCCTACCTCGGAAGGATGGAAGGCTGAGTCAACCTTGAGTCGGTGAGATTTGAACCGCTGACCTGCGGATCAGTGTCAGCTAAAGTGGCCTGCAGTACCTTAAAGTATGGTTTAAGTTCCTGCAGGTCCCCATTCCCACCATCTGAGATCTGGGAACATCTGTTTAAAGGGGATCACAAAAGAGGAGAAATGGAGGACAAATGATACTATAGCTCTTGTTTGGATTTTGAAGGAAAAAAGCAAAAAGCTTACAGTAAAAATACTTTTTTAGGCCGTCCTGCTTTTGACTTCACTTGCTACCGTGTTTCCCCGATAATTAAATTCCTCTCTACCCATACATGGATATATTCCTGACCTCTTAAGATGTTGATTAAAATCAAGAAATCCACCACTCTTGACAGCGCGTAAGTTGATGGCTGACCATCAGAACATCACACAAAAGTGGACGGAGGCGTGGAATAGCTGCACCCCCCAAGATGTCTCTGGGCACATTAGCCCTAGTAGTATACCTCCAGGATTTGGCCTACCCCGATACATGTGGGTGACATATAATAGCATTAGAACAACTCATGGGGTGTGTGCTGACTCCTTGCATAAATGGGGAAAGACACCTTCAGCACAATGTGATTGCGGGGCTCCTTGACAGACTATTCAGCATATAGTGAGGGAATGCCCTAACAGAAGATATCCAGGAGACTGTAGGGACTTCCTCTGCACAACAACGGCAGCTACTGACTGGATCTCCAAACTTGATATTAAGCTTTGAAATGTTATTTGTTTTCCTTTTTTAGGTTTTTCTTACTGTTTTAACTGTTTTTAATTTGTAAAAATGATATGTTTTAATATTGTGTGTGACCAGCCATACGCTAAATAAATAAATCCCCGATAATAGGACATGTCCTGAAAATAAGGCCAAGGCTAATTTTGGGGGTGGGCATAAATATACGCCCTCCCGCGAAAATAAGCACAGGAGGCAGCCCTTCCCTTCCCCGGTCACCTCAGGGCTTCTCGGCCCCTTAATCGCATCAGCTGAGCCGCTCCGGCCGCCATTCACGAAACAGCTGCTTCGCGGGTGCCGCTCAGGCCGCAGCCTCCAGCAAGCATGGCCGCTTTTGCAGCCAATTGTTTATTGGCTTTTTTATTATTCTTATCCCTGTTGTACGCCGCCCTGAGTCCTACGGGATTGGGCGGCCTATAAGAACTTTTAATTAAATTAAGCCAGAGGCCAAGCGACGCACCCCACACGCCTCGCGCCCTCCTTACCCTAACGGTGACAGTCACAGCAGGCAATTCCGTCCACGGAACAGTTGCCTCGTGGGCGCCGCTCCAGCCGGCGCCTCCAGCATGCGCGGCCGCTTTTGCCATCGATTGCGGCCACAAAAGCAGCAGGAGGCCAAGCGACGCACCCCACGCGCTGGCCTTTCGAAGGGCACTGTAGCAGCAGCTATGCACAATTTTGTTTACCATTATTTTGTCTCGACCCACGTGAGTTGGGATGAAATAACGGTTAAAAAAAGGGCCTCTCGCCCCTCCCCGCCTCATACCAGCGGGGGGGGGGGAATTAGACCCCCCCCCCGAAAATAAAATGAGCCGAGGTGGCGCAGTGGTTAGAGTGGGGTACTGCAGGCCACTTTAGCTGACACTGATCCACAGGTCAGCGGTTCAAATCTCACCGGCTCAAGGTTGACTCAGCCTTCCATCCTTCCGAGGTAAGTAAAATGAGGACCCAGATTGTTGGGGGCAATGTAAATATACATTGCTTACTGGTGTAAACTGCTTAGAGAGTGCTTGCACTGTGAGGCGGTATATAAATGTCACTAATAAATAAAAATAAATAAGGCCAAGCGCTTATTTCGGAGTTCAAAAAAATATAAGACAGGGTCTTATTTTCAGGGAAACACGGTAGAGGTTCGTCTGCAAAGGAAAATCTCCAGGTTGGAAAGAACATGCTTGTCCATTAGAAAGGTTAGCCTCAATGTCATGAGCCCCTTTTTTCCAGTGCCCTTGTAACTTTGAACAGTCACTAAATGAACTGTTGTAAGTCGAGGACTACCTGCGTTTCTACAGCCAGTTCTTTGATTTGATCAAAAGCAGCTTCCTACAGGAGACTTCTCTGCTTTTCCCAGTTCTTATAGGTGGAACTCTCCCCGTTTCCTATGAGTAATTCTGTGTGCTTCCCGCTCCCCCTCCCCGCTAATCTGTCTCTTCTCTCCCTGCAGGACCAGCTGTCTGCGAGTGGGCTGGATGCTTCCCTGACACATGAGTCACTGGTGACCCTCTCGGAGGTGGGTTGGGATGCCACGGACGTTACAGTACGAGACACGAGCCGGCTGGTATTTAACCTGGGCAGCTGGAGGGAATGATAATTCAGCCAGGTGGAACCGGGATCTGAGTCTGCTGTGATTAAGCTCTTAAATGCCTCTCTTTAAAAATGGTCAGGATTCCAGCATCTGATCTCCAAAGGCCTGCAGTGAAAAAAAGGGAGGGAGGGAGAGAGAAGAAGGGAGGGAGGGAGAGAGAAGAAGGGAGAGGGAGGGAGAGAGAAAAGGAGGGAGGGGGAAGGAGGGAGGGAGAGAAAAGGAGGGAGGGAGAAAAGAGGGAGGGAGAGAAAAGGAGGGAGAGAAGGAGGAAGGGAGAGTGAGAAAGCGAGAGAAAAGGAGGGAGGGAGAGAAGGAGGGAGGAAGGAAGAGAGAAAAGGAGGGAGAGAAGGAGGAAGGGAGAGGATGAGGAAGGGAGAGAAAAGGAGGGAGGGTGGGGGGAAAAGGGAGGGAGGGAGAGAAACACAGAGAAACAGCGAGAAAGAGAGAAAAAGAGAGGAGGGAGAGAGAGAGAAAAGAGAGAGATAAAATGATTTGATGGGAAAAAAAAGCCAAACAGAATGCAAAGGTTTTCTATTTTGTAGCAGCAGTCATGTTGATGCCCTTTTGTGACATTCTGACATCAAGAGTCAGTGGGGGAACCAGATTCGCTTTACAACACGGCTACTAGCTTAAGAACGGCAGCGATTCGCTGAACAAAGGTGGCAAGAAAAGTCGTAAAATGGGGCAAAGCCCACTTAACAGATTTGTTCACTTAGCAATAAAAGCTTCGGCCTCAATTGCGGTCGTACGTTGGGGACTGCCTATCATACAAACGAAATGAAACAAAACAAAACAGAAAAAAAAACCAAAATAAAATAATTATTTCCACAGAAACTGGCAGATTTGAAGAACCAGTCAGTTCCTCTAAAGAAGAAAATAGAGTCTTATCTGGATCTCACACCGGTAATTCCCTTCCTTCCTTCCTTCCTTCCTTCCTTCCTTCCTTCCTTCCTCCCTCCCTCCCTCCCTCCCTCCCTCCCTCCCTCCCTCCTTCCTGAGCTTGTCTTTTGTAGATAGGTGTCCTGCACCCATTTTATGGACACTAAAATGTGAGGCCAGAATAGAAAGGAGATGAAGATGGACTAAGGTAGCCCCTCCCCCAAACATTTGGGCACCAGGGACCGTTTTGGCCAGCCAAGGCATCGTGGGCCGGTTCTTTGATATTTCCAGGCCGGCCCCATGGGCCAGATTTAAGCACCCCACGGGTCAGATCCGGCTCATGGGCCTTGAGTTTGACACCCCTGGGGTAGAGTATAGATGGCATGTACCCCCTGCTAGACTGGCTAAAAAAAATGTAAAAAGTTTTTTAAAAGTTCCATGGAGAGGACCGGAGGGGCCGTGGTTTCACGTGCTGACTGAATCCTGCGGATGGGGCTTCACTTGTTTCTGTGGCCTGGTTTCGGGCATGTCTGTCCATGGACCAAGAGTTGGGGGCCCCTACACTAAGGGAACTGGGTTTAAGGAGAGTGGGAATACAGAAGCAGAAAAAGGAGGGACGGCAGCATTTTTAATAGGAAAGGTATGTCCGTATTATGAATTCTGGCACGGTATACCTGCCTAGGGAATTCTGGGAATTGAAGTCCACACATCTCAAAGTTGAGAAACGCTGTGCTAGAATGTAGGGTGTTTAAGCAACACAGTGGAGCTGTCATATTGAATATTTGGGAGGGATACCCTAACCGTAGCATGTTAGCTGTAGGGAATCCTGCTTGCAGCATTACAACTGGGTCTTCCTGTTCTTTCCAGAGTCCTTCTCTTGCTCGAGTGAAGATCGAAGAAGCCAAGAGGGAGCTGGTAGGTCTTTCCCCTCGGCATTAATCTGAACTGAATCTCGGGGCTAACCTGGATGCTTAATTTCAGTCTAGCAGAAGAGATACATAGAAGGGCATGGAAGGAATCGGGCATGTTTAGTCCAAGTCAGTACAGGTAGCAACGGTTCGTTGTCCGGGTTCCAAAGAACACACCCAAAGCAATCAAAACTCCGAGGCAGGTGGATTCCTCAAAGAACAGATTTATTGGACATGTCATATTGGCACCACCTGGTGAAAACCGACTCTAAATGTTCCCGCGGTTTTCACGTAATTAAAGGTTCTGTCGCTTTCTCCAAACAATTAATCACATGGTCCAATCAGGAGACAGTCCAGTTGCTAGATGACACCAGTCCCCTCCTCCTCAGACCAGGGGTCCCCAAACTTGGCAACTTTAAGACTTGTGGACTTCAACTCCCAGACTTCTGGGAGTTGAAGTCCACAAGTCTTAAAGTTGCCAAGTTTGGGGACCTCTGTCCTAGACACCTGGTGGGAATGTTCTTGGTTTCCAAGAGAAAGTATTTTATTTTGGCTACAGCACCCCAACTATCTCTACTCCCCCCTCCCTTTCCCAAAGCTCCAGTTGTGGGAGCACTAATGCCCCAAAATGGCCACAGCCAGGGTTGCCATTCATTTAGTGACCGTTCAAAATTTAGAACGGCACTGAAAAAACCTGACTTCAGTATTTTCACACTTAACAACCATTGCAACATCCCCCAATGGTCGCGTGATCAAAATCCGGGTGCTTCGCCACGTCCTGAATCAGAGAATCGTGAAAAGTTCCTGAATTAAAGAGACATATTTATGACGGTGGCGGTGTCCCGGGGGTGGATGGGTCAGGTGATCCCCTTTTGCGGCCTCCTGACAAGCGAAGTCGATGGGGAAGCCAGGTCCACTTAACAACCGTGTCGCTAACTCAGGGGTGGGTTCCACTTACCTTCGCCACCGGTTCGCATCGCGACGTTCCGCGCATGCGTCCCCTCGTGCGATTTGGCTTCCGCGCATGCTCAGAAGCAGGAATGAGCCCGAAAGACAGCTGAGGAGCTCATCAGCTGTGCTTCGGGCGAAGAAATAAAGGTCAGCATTCACCCGCGGGCGGGCGGCAGGGCCCCTTTTTCAAGCCGCGAAAGGGGAAAAATTCGTACAAAATCCCCAAAAAAGATGGTGGCGTGCACGGAACGGCACCGACAGTGACATCACAAGCGGGTTGCTACCGGTTCGGGCAATCCGAACCGGGAGGAACCCACCCTTGCACTAACTTAACAAACCGCAGTGATTCGCTTAGCAACGGCGGCAAGAAAGGTCGTAAAATGGGGCAAAATGCATTTAATCATGATGTGGCTCAGCGACAGAAATCTGGGGCTCCTATTGTGGTCGTAAGTCGAGGACTACCTGTATGCTCCCATTTTGCAGAAAGCTGTTTTCCTTGAATACAAATCTTACGGGATGCCCTTTTCCCCTTTGCAGGATGCCCTGGAGGCCGAGTTTTCAACAAAGCTGGATATGACGGCGCGTTCAATAACTCTGCCTACCAAACGACCATTTGTGTAATCATTCTGGTGCATGGAGAAAGGGAACAATTGTGGGTGTTCTGGATGCTGATTTCTCTCAACAGAACGTACCATATTGTATATAAATTCATTTTTCTTCCTGGGACTATGTCATAGTATTCAGTCTTGCTGAATAAAATTTTTTTAACATATGGATTTATACAAGCAATTGGGTTAGGTTGTTACCCTATTGTGTGCCCTATTGTGTACAATGTTATTGTATCTAACTCGTTCACAGAAGAATAACTAAGTATCTCGTTACTGACAATAAAGTATTTATTTATTTATAAAATTTATTAGCCGCCTATCTTACCACTCTGTAACTCTGAACGGCTTAAATGATTGAAGATAGAAACCGTATAAAACCTAATGATATAAATGCAATGCTATAAAAATCAACCTAGCTTAAAAGAATTATTTATTAACATTATTAGAACTCATCGTCGTCTTTTAACGACCTCATAATCCCTTGCGGGGTGGAGTCTGGAATGGACTCCCAACTGAATGGAGCTGAGTGTTTACTGGCCGGATGCCCTTCCTGTCGCCTATGCGGAATTTTGTTCAGCAGTGTGCCCAGAGAGAGAAATATCTGCCTCTACCTAGGATCGAACTCACAGCTTCCTGATTGTGAGGCGAGAGCTCCACCTCTAGGCCACCGCACCACTATTAGAACTGTTATAGTTAATTATTAATCATATTGCAAACTATTGAACGGAGGAGAATGGTCTGGAAAAGTCTAGAATAAATAGAATGGTCTGGAAAAATCTAGAATAAATAGAATAGCTTCCATATTGCATGAAAATCTTCCGTGCTCCCTACTCAGTTCTTCCTAGCATAGTTCATCCTGCAAATGGATTCAGAGAGATTTTTCTTGCAGGTGATAGTTTATTTATTTATTTTAGTGTTCTAGATGTCAAGTCAAAATTCTTGATTTTGACAGATTCCAAATGCTAGATATGTGGCCAAGATCATAAGGGTTTTTAAAACACGGTGATCAATCCAGACATAGCAGTCCAGAACTCAAGAGGCGATACTGTGTTCACGTTCCTAAATTAGAGACTTTATAGCTGACAGTGGCCACTGCTGTTCATGCCACTCTCATATTGTCAGATTCATGCTTTGGTTGTACAGATAGTCCTCATTTAGCGACTGCCTCACACAGCGATCCTTTGCACTTACGATGGTAATGAGAAAGTAACTTTGCCACCAATCCTCACATTTACAACTTTCATAGAGCTGTAAAGAAAACTGAAGTCAGATCATAAACACAGTTGCAGTTTCACTTAATGGCCTCTCTGCTTAACAACCAAGTCGTTGCTCCTAGTTGTAATCACTTAGTGAGGACTACCTGTATTGACTTCATTTTAAGATCATGAGAAACTAATTTCACCCACTTTAGAACAACCCTCTGCTGCTTGATCACATAAGGATGCTATAAAGTTGATTGAAGAGGTTGCATTAAAAGTAACATTTTCTGTAATTTCCTTCAACACAAGATAATTAGGTGTTCCAATCAGTGGCTCCAGAACTTCCAAGTAGCATGTAGTAGTATGAGCCACGGTGGCGCAATGTTAACAGATTAACACAGTTGGAAGGGACCTTGCAGGTCATCTAGTCCAACCCCCTGCCCAAGCAGGATACCCTGCATCTGCCTCTATCTAGGATTGAGCTGAGGTGGCGCAGCAGTTAGAGTGCAGTACTGCAGGTCTCTAGCTGACTGTGATCCGCAGGTCAGCGGTTCAAATCTCAGCGGCTCAAGGTTGACTCAGCCTTCCATCCTTCCAAGGTAGGTAAAATGAGGACCCAGATTGTTGGGGGCAATGTAAATATACATTGCTTACTGGTGTAAACCGCTTAGAGAGTGCTTGCACTATGAGGCGGTATATAAGTCTCACTAATGAATAAATAAACTCACAACCTCCTGATTGTGAGGCAAGAGCTCCACCTCTAGGCCATGGTTAGAAGGCTACTTCTGCTGACTGCCGGCTGCCTACAATTTGGCAGATTGAATCTCACCAGGCTCAAGGTTGACTTAGCCTTCCATCCTTCCGAGGTGGGTAAAATGAAGACCCAGATTGTTAGGGGCAATAGGCTGACTCTGTAAACCGCTTAGAGAGGGCTGGAAAGCACTCTAAAGCAGTATATAAGTCTAAGGGCTATTGCTATGTAGATTCAGAAGCAGATGATAGCTGGACCAATGACAAAACTTGGACTTGAGGTGAAGGGAATCTCAAGTGATAAGGCAGACTATCTCCACATGCTTATATTGTTGGCTGCCTGGAGCCCCTGGGAGCTGGCAGCAAACCTAAACAATCTCAAAAGCAGGACGGTCCGAAAAAAAAAGTTAAGATGGCGGCCCCAACCATGCAATACATTAAGTGTGAAGGCTCTAAAAGCATGGTTAAGGCTGCCATCTTCACTTTTTGAAGCCCATTGTTGGGAATAACTTCAGCCAACGAAAGAAACTTGGATCGATTAAAAAAACAGAATTTATTAAAAAGAAATAATTTTAGCAGTTTGCAAAGTGCGGAGGGTCTGAGGTTGAAATTCCCACACACAGGTTCAAACCCAGAGCCACACCTCTAAATTCCAAAACATACGTTATATACAGGTGTCATCTCAACGCCCAATTTCCCGCTCATTGGATATGCCCTGAAGAGTTTGCAGCTAATCCCGAGATGTCTCCAAGGAAAATTATCTCCTTTCTCTACCTATTCCTTTGGCAATGAAGCATTCTGCTATGTAGCATCCCATCCCCTAAGCGTTAAGGAATATACTTTCAGCCTCCCCTCATTGGGCCCCTTTCTAGCTTCTAGAGATAAAAAAATTCAACGTTCAAAGAGATTGTAACAACCCCCCACCACCAAAACATAAAAAGGCATAACAATGGAGCATGTCAAAAGTATAAAAACGAAGCATGCAGATAGAGAGGTATATTTCATTTGATAACAGATTAACATAATTAGAAGGGACCCCATAGGTCATCTAGTCTAACCCCATCATACTTATTTTTGAATTCTTATTTCTTACACCATTAGATTCTCAAGATTTTGTTTCTTTAGGAAATACTGGGACTTCTCCACCTGCTGCTATTCAGGTGTCTTAAGCCGCAACTCCCACTGCATCTTGGGTAGGCTGGCTCCAAGGTGCGTGGGAATTGTAGCGCTGCTATGTAGATTGGTCCTGTGTGCGTGGGAATTGCAGCACTGCAATGTTGACTGGTCCTGGGTGCGTGGGAATTGCAGCACTGCCATGTTAACTGGTCCTGGGTGCGTGGGAATTGTAGGACTGCCATTTAGACTGGTCCTGGGTGCATGGGAATTGTAGCACTGCCATGTTGACTGGTCCTGGGTGCATGGGAATTGTAACACTGCCATGTTGACTGGTCCCAAGCAATAGGAAGAGCATATTACAGCTGACCAGTATCCTGTATTGGTCCTGCATGCAAGATTTCTCTCCATCGAGTAGTTTACTCCCTTTTTGCTTTTTGCAAAAGTGGTCACAGGCTAACAAGCCTTGTTCACATAACCCCTAAATTCGGGTCAAGTTTAAAAAAGAAACAGACTAAGAAAGAAGGGGTTAATCCTTCCCTCCTTCCTTCCCAGCGCGCACGCGCAGTCGGTCGATGCCCGAATAGTCCGCGCGCCGCCTTTCGAACGCGGCGACCGTTGGAAGCATAGCAAAGGTGCCGCTCCTTTTCCCTCGCTTTCCCGCCCAATTGCCTTCCGCCGTTGCAGGAGCAGCCGGGAGCCGCAAGGTGGCGTGGCCAGGACGCCGCGTCACGCCCTCAGCCGTTCTTTCCGGCCGCGCACCGCTTTCCTCCCCCGCGTACTTCCTCTGTCAGCGCCGCTGTTGCTGCCGGAAGTGACGTCGGAAGGCTCGAGCTGAGGCGATCCCAGCGGCCTCCCTTCTGAGGTGACATTTTTTCCCCCTTCCTCCGGCTTCTTCTTTTCGCCCCTCCTGCCCGGGCCGAAGAAGCGGCACCGGCCACGCCAGAGGAGGAACGGAGAGGAGGGGAGGAGGAGCCCCGGCCCCTCATGCTCGAGCTGGCCCTTCCCGCGGGGCCTCAGGCCGGGAAGAGCCTCAGAGGCCGCGGCGGCGGCAGCAACAACTCTGGTGAGTGACCCCCGCTTCTTGGTCGTTTCAGCCTCCCGGAGCGTCTACGAAGGCCGAGCCCCCAAACCGGTGTCCGGAGCGGACTGAGGGGCCCGCTTCCCTTTGGTCGCCTCGCTCGGCCACCCTCGAGTCAGGCAGAGCGGGCCTGTTGAAAGAGACCCCCCCCGCCACCCTCCCCGGACTTTCCTTGCTGTTCTCCCTCCCTCAAAGCCCCTAATTCGGACCGCACAATCTTAGGCCGCAGGAGCAACTCGGCCTGCACGTTGGGCCGACGGGAAAACGGGGATAAGGGCATAAACCGTGGTTAGTTTAAGAAGGGGCAAGCGTGTCGTGCGAAGGGTTCGTGTGGTCCAGTTAGTATGAGACACACCCCCCCCGTTACCCTGGTTGGAAGTGTGTGTGTGTGGGTGAGATTGAACCCTACACCAAACCGAAGCTGCATTAGATCTCGTTATTCCACTCAGTGTAATTTTTGTAATCAGAATAGAGTTTGAAGGGACCTTGGAGGTCTTCCAGTCCAGCCCCCTGCTCAAGCAGGAGACCCTATACCACTTCAATATATGAAATATGTTGAACCTGCAGAAACCATTCCTTCCCCCTTCCTTGTACAAGGAACAAGGAAAGACTTAACTGGCCCTCATCTTAATTCCAGAGGCAAGGGTGTATTCTGGCTTTTTGAATATTTTTCCATCTCATGCTTGGTATTTTTTTAACTACAGTTTTGAGATTAATTTCTCCTAGACATTTTCCATGAATCTCCAGGAGATTATGGTCCTTACAAGGCTGTCCCAAAGGTGCCTTTTTCCCCCCAAGAGGCAACTGGACTTTCTTTGCCTCCTGAAAAAAAAAAGCACCTTTGGGACAACCATGACCTGGATGTCTGAGAATCTCCATAGACTCCTTACAAAGGCTGTTGCAATCCAATCCAGCAGTGAAGATTTAAGATTGGGAAGAAGTAATATTTTCCCTAAATCATACCTGATTAACAGCGGTGGTTTCATCCTTCCTGTTTTTGTTGAAAATTACACTAGATTGGATTTAATTATGTCCCACAATGCTATGTGCTGATCCTTTTTTTCCTACTAAAAGGCTTGAAAATATACTAGACGTTGTATTTTTGTGTTGTATTTTTAATCTCCATGTCATGCTTTGAATATTCTATCTGTTCCTGCTAGAAGCAAAGGTGAAAATAAGCCAGAGATGTAACTGAAATTCAACTTCAAGTAAAGAATTCCTTGGCTGTATTAGTGATAGCAAATGATAAATATTGCTGCATTGAATTTCTGGGATCTGAGACATCGTTCAGCAAAGCTTAATTTCTAGGTTCAGCAGCTATATATCAACCAGTGAAAGCATAGTCATGATTTTATTAATCAGTTTATTATATCTGATGAATTGACACTAGTTTTCAGTAAACACTAAGCTCAATTTTAGGTGAAATGGTTGGTGAAGTCTTTGTTACTAAAACTAGTTTAGTAGCCCATTAGTTTGCTTAAATAGTAATGTTTGTATGTCTTTAGCTTTATCAAATTTAATACAGATGAAAGCCTGCAGGAAAATTTTAAAATCTCTTATACGCATGTTGATTGCATGGAATATGATTGTAATTATTCATCTAATTTCTAGGTCTCCCAATTTCATAAACATCTATAAGCAGCTTTACAACATTAAAAACAAAAAAATGACCAATGTAGTATTTAAAAAGCATAGTCACCCTGCATTAGAGGGCATTGCTTAGTTGATAGGATCTAAAGTATGCAAACTCTGATTGTAAATACTATGAGAGTCAGACAGTCTGTCAGATACACCATGTAGGGCTTATCCCCTTGAATTGTTCCCGAAAGCTTATTAGCAACCAGTGCAGCTCACAAAACGTGTTTCATGGGCACAGCTAGGCTTGCCTGTTACTACATGTGTTGCTTCATTCTGGGCCAGTTATGGCTTTTGAATGATCTTCAGGAGTGGTGTAGACCCCATTGCAATGGTTCACTCATAAGGTGACCAATGCATGAGTAACCGCAAGGAACGGCTCACAGTCCAGGCATGATTGGTGCACAAGTGGGGTTTGCAACAGCATTCCTGGGCACAAGCTGTTTCACAAATGCCTTCCTCTCAAGCAGGTGCTAAGAGTTTAGGAAGACCACCAGATTGCACATTAGACCTAACAGCCCATTTAAGGATGAAGATCCCAAACCCAAGAGTTTGAAGTAGCCATAGCCACTCAATCTTCCTAGGGTTGAGTTTGAATCTGTGTGTCCCTACCCAGACTTCAACAGGTCCCAAACAGTGAGACAAGTCCTTTGCTAGCCAGATAACTGGGTGTTATCCATATACTGATAATACTTGACTTCAAACTGAAAAATTACTTCCCCAAGTGACTTTATGTAGGTATTAAACAGGAGGGATGAGAATGTTGACCCCTGTAGCCCTTGACAAAGCTAGGACTTCAGACCCAATAGTAACTTGAATCTGCCACAGTTATTCCTATCAATCCTATTCCCCCACAGCTGGTCCAGAATAATACTATGACGAAGCTGCTGAAAGATCAAGGAGGGCCAGGAGAATGTGTCAGCTCCATCTTGGCTCCACCATGGGTCATTAACAATGCTGTACTGTGTACTTTATGTGCAACCAATGCTGTCTCAGTACTGTACTGACTACTGTAATCAGCCTGAAACTCAACTGAAAAAGGTCTAGCAATCGTTCACCAGGATGGTCTTGTAAAAATTTCAACTTTAATTTAAATTTAATTATAGATAGATAATAGAATTTTTTATTGGCCAAGTGTGATTAGACACACAAGGAATTTGTCTTATTTATTTATTTATTTGTTTGTTTGTTTGTTTGTTTGTGAGATTTATATACCGCCTCACAGTGCAAGCACTCTAAGTGGTTTACACCAGTAAGCAATGTATATTTATATTGCCCCCAACAATCTGGGTCCTCATTTTACCTACCTCGGAAGGATGGAAGGCTGAGTCAACCTTGAGCCGGTGAGATTTGAACCGCTGACCTGCGGATCACAGTCAGCTAAAGTGGCCTGCAGTACTACACTCTAACTGTGCGCCACCTCGGCTCAAATATATGGTGCATATGCTCTCAGTGTACATAAAAGAAAAGATACATTCGTCAAGAATCATAAGGTACAACACTTAATGATAGTCCGGGTACAAATAAGCAATCAAATCATAATTATGGTAGTGGACAAAACCTTGAGAATATGGACAGGGCCATGTATGAACAGAAAAAACCCTACATATTGGTGATACATATGGGTGGATTCTGCTTACTAGTATTAGCTCTTTTTATTGCATCCAGTGCAATAAATCAGTGGTTTAGAAATTGATGTTTTGGGGAAGTTAGAGAATTGCAGCCAAAGTTACAGCAATTTAGGTAACAAAGGCAAACTCCCTGGACTTTACATTTTTCTTGTTTAGGATTGACAACCATAAGCAATTTGTATTAATGAGAGTCAGAGTGTTAAAGTAAAAATATTAGATTGGGACAACCCAGGTTCAAGTTTAGCCTTCATAGAAACTCAGTGGGTGATCACTATCTCAGCCTAACATCGCACAGGATAAAACTTGGAGAAGGTTGCATACTGTATAGAACAGAATGTTTTGCCTTGAAATCCTAGAGTAAAAGGTATTTAAATTTAATTACCTCTCTATTGCTGCTTATTCAGTGTTTGATTATTCAGGCATATAATTTTGCTCTGGATTTTTTTGAGACATACTTTTGAATTATTCATGAAACATTAAAGAGAAATTAAGATTATTTCTATAAAATTTAAATTTTAGTAATAATTTGGTTTGAACAAACACTGCTATTCTGCACAGAGTCCATTGGAGTTGAGCAGCTATAAGAAACCAAATAAAATTAGTGAAGGTGTTTTATAGTTATTATCTTAAGTTGTTTCAGTTATACTCTAGCCTACATTCAGATATTTTCAGTTGCATATCCTCAATTGTGTGATACTTTTTAGTGTCCATGGCACAGTATTAATAGTTTTATATCTCAGAAAGAAGATCTCAGTAGATTTTTTTCAAGAATGGCTGAGAAATAAACTTGAGCAATATTTCCATGGGTGGAGTTCATATGATGATGACTATGTGTAAAAGCTCTCTAGATATGAAATCTGTGTGAAAAACATAGATACATGCATCTGTGACCTTTCTTAATGATTATTATGTTTTTAATATAAGAATGGATTATAATATTTTTGGTATTTTATACAAATTGGTTGTATAATTTGGACATCATAGAACAATAGATATATAGTTTTCTAGCTACTAAAGTGGACAAATATTAAAATTTAGGAAAATTTAGAAGACAAGGAAAGTTTAGGAGCTTATTAGTTAATATGTGGATAGCAAATAATACTATTTTTTAAATTTTAACTATTTTGCCATCTAAATAACTAAATAACACCTATCTCTTGATTCTAATTCTGCTTTTTTTTGTCTGCTTGTTTATCAAATACACTACCCATCTTTCTAAATGATTCTAGGCAGATTAGAACCATGAAACCATATAATAAGAGACACAGTTAAAAAGAGAATTAAAAACAGAGCTAAAAACAAAAAGGTGGAAAGAGCTCTCTCAAGCCACCAACCTCCCCCAGGGTCATGTGATCAACTTTTGCGAACTTCTGACAAGCAAAGTCAATGAGAAAGCCAGATTCACTTAACAACTGTGGCAAGAAAGATCGTAAAATCCACTTAGCAAATGTCTCTCTTAGCAACAGAAATTTGGGGCTCAATTGTGGGTCATAAGTCGAGGACTACCTGTATTGTATGACTACAATATTTCAGTATGTTAATCTGAAGCCCTCAAATGCTTTTTAACATGGATGAAGGCCTAATATGATGTCATTCACAGGTGAAACCACACAATATAGGCTTCAGTCAGAGAAATATGATTCTGTTGTATTTGAGAGCAAATAAACATAAGCTTTTGCTCAGTTGCTTACTGCGTAAGGAGTATGACCAAGATCAAGGTTTTAAAACATTGAGCAGAGTTCAAACAACACTTCTCTTATGGAAGGTTCTTTTTTCCAGTGAGTTTGGAATAATCGCTTAGCAGCATGACCGAGCCCATAAGGAGAAAGGTTGAAAGTCACAAGTCCCTTTTCACAGAAATTCTGTGTCTGCCTACCATTGCCCTGCCTGTGTGAAATAATTGCCTGTTTACTTCCAGCAACTGGAAATAATTGCCTGTCTTTTATAAATAGGTGGCTCACCTGGCATTGTCCGCCATGGCCCCAACATGATGGCCCCCCATAACCAATGGTGCTCCTCTGGCAAACTAAAAAGTAAAGAGAATGAAAATGGTAGAAATTCTTCAGTGCACCTCCTGGCACTATAGTTGTTGGGAGTGTTGAGGTGCCCAGCTAGGGATACTAGCTCTTCTTTTTCTCCCCTTTGGGAGACAGACCGATCTTATAATAACAGGTAAACAGAATCAAAGGAAATGAAATAATGTATTTTAACTCTAGGTTGTCATATGAAAATATTCAGCACTGGAGGAACAAAATAAACTTAACACGTAATTCCCAGCTAGGCGTCTTTGTTATTTCTTAGAATAAAGTGCTACTTGAATGTTCCCTGCTAGCTTTCTTGCATTTTTATCTATCTTTTAAATATTTATATTTTATATTATAACTTCTTTACTCAGCCCCCGTACTTAGCTTCCATCTTAGTCATCCATGTTTTAAGGATCAAAACATTTCTGTCTCACAGAAAAGGAGTGGTTTGGGAATAGTCTGCCTGTCCACAAGATCTCAAGCCAATCCTCACTTGAGAACATTGTGCAGAAACAGAGCAACATGAATTCCTTGTCTGGAAAGCAAGCAAGCTGTTATTCCTGTCAGTACCAGGTGGCATCACAAAAAAAAGGGTACTGCTGATAAAATTAAATTTAAATGATGTCAGATGAATGTATCAGATTCTGGGGAAAATGAGTAATCTATAGTTTCCTCTGTAAATCATCAGCAATGGACTGATTAGGTGCTGTTTCTCAACTATTTTGATAGCATCAGTTCTAGCTTGACCTCTCCATCATGTTACCGTATATTCTCATTTTTTCATTCATTTCTGAATTATTAGAATGTTACAGTTTTCAGTATGTGTTAAGTAGACATTTGGTGCAGACATCATAGGTAGATGAGAATAATTTCAAAAGCTAAATTTAAGAGATCAAGATTGTGTGACATTGTGAAAAGACCTTTAAAACGTAGGCCAGTTTGACACACCATTTAGAAGCAAGAGAGATGTACGTAGTTGGTGCAGAATTGTATATGTATTCTTGTAGCTGTGTCTGTGTACATATCCAGTTCATTTTCTTAACTGAACTTTGAAAAGGCTTTCTGGCATTTTATGGTAGATTAGGCAATTAGTTCCATGTTGGTTCAGAAATTATGTCATTCCTCTTAGCTAGCATTCATCATTTGATATGATGGTTTGAATCTTTTGTTCAGTGTTTGATATGGTGTTATCCAAGGAAATTCGAAAAAAACCCTTTACCTAAAGGGTATAGTTCAGTGATGGCTAACCTTTTTGTGGTTGCATGCTGAAAGTGTGTGTGCTGTTGTGCGTGCGCCTGCACCCATAATGCAATGCATGTGCGTGCCCCGCCTCCCTGTGCATGCACGCTTGACCCCCCCACTCATGTGCACATGACCCCCCCCATGTTCCCCCTGCACCCCATTTTGGGCCTAGTAGGCCTCCCTGCAGCCTCCTGGGAGCAAAAACAGGCCACGGGGGGCCGTGCCGCACCCCCCCCCCCCCCGTGTCCCATTTTGGGCCCAGTAGGCCTCCCTGCACTTATAACCCATAATGTAATCCACACGCAACCCCCCGCATGCCACATGCATGCGCATGACCCACGTGCATGCGTGCGCATCTCCCGCATGCACGCATGTGCGGCAGAGACCCAAAAATCAGCAGGAGGTGTGCACACATGTGTGGTGGAACTGAGCTGGGGTCATGGCTCGCATGCCCGCAGAGAGAGCTCTGTGTGCCACACGTGTGCCATAGGTTCGCCATCACAGGTATAGTTTGTCTTTGATGAGTTGTGTTTGAAATAGCAATAGTACTTATATACCGCTTCACAGTTCTTTACAACCCTCCCTAAGTGGTTTACAAAGTCATTGTATTTCCCCCAACAATCTGGGCCCTCATTTTATTGACTCCGAAAGGATGGAAGGCTGAGTCAACCTTGAGCCAGTCAGGATCAAAAGAATCAAACTCCTGGCAATGTGAGCAGAATTACCCTGCAATGCTGCATTGTAACCACAGTGGCACCACGGCTCTGGTGGTTTTATTATTATGTGAAGTGGTAGTTTTATTATTAAGTTAATTAAGAAACATGGACACGTATACATCCTGCCTGAAATTAATGAAATTAGATCCATGCCTAATTCATTAAGCATAAGTGCTAAAAATATATATATAGTCAGGAGGAGAGCCTTCTTATGTTTGCATTATTTCCAAAAAGATTCCCGCAGCCAAGAAAACAACCAAGACTGCCTTCTTTTGGGGTGTTTTTTAATTTCTCGATTAAGTGTATAGCCCTGAAATGATAATACTTCCCAGAAGAGTTTATGGTGATAATATAAATACTGGCAGCCTATAAAATAGTTAATACAGGTAATGTGATTAAAATGCAAAGCTTTATAGTTTAAACCATAAACATAAAGCTGAGTTGTTACTGAGTAATCTCCAAGTTGTTATTCAGTAATCTGAACTTTTGTGATGCAATTTGGAAGGCTAAAATGCTGTTTCAGTGAGTTTTGAATGCTTCCCTTCCTGTTTTTTCCTTTAATTATGGTTATAAACCATGATATATTAATACAAATACAATAACATCTGTACAGTATTAAAAATATTTCCTTTTCCGATATCCCAGTCAATTGTAAAGGTGGGTAAATTGCCAAGTGGCCAAATTTTGTCGTAATTTCAAACAGTTGCTGTTTGAAGGACTACTTGTATTGGCAGCTCAGGTTAAATAATTGCAGGTTGTACTCTTTTTGTGAGCTGTGAAGCCCTCCACGTTTCTCTGTTGTCCAACTTTGTCGGGCAGCAGTAACATATTAGTTTTGAACTGCTAATAGCAATGGAAAAACAGATATAAGAAAAACAAATACCAGCTACGATTATTGGAAGGGGACAGGCAAAAATGGATCTTCTAAATCAGGATTTCTCATCCCTTATTTTGATCATAGTCCCCTTTCAAGCCTTATTTAACTTATGATTTTTCTCCAAAATCATCATAAGATGTTTTGGGGAAAAGTGACTAAGAATTATAGTAGCTAAAACTAATATAAAAATCTGATACAAAAATACATTAAAAGAAAAAAATATTGACAAGTGTAGAAAAAGTCCCCCACCCCGCAAAAGGAAGTAGTAAAAAAAATTAAACTTCTCCCTTCATCCCTAGCAAATATATTTAACATTAATAATTTATCACTGCCTCTTAAAATACAGCTGTCAGACTCAAAACCAAGAATGACACATGGAAATTCTTCCAAGCTGAGTTTTTCTTTAATTGTTTTATACCATAGAGAAAACCTTACCAGACTAACCTGCATCTGCAATATACAGTACTCTGTGAATATATTAGGGAGGGGCTGTCTTCACCCTCTTTCTCTCACACATGAGATCTGGGCCGAGTTACCTCTTTACTTCTCTGGAATGTGTCCTCTGACTCCCAGGATCCATCTCCTCCTTACATTTCACACAACAACTGAATATATCTTCATTCTTTCCCCCCCAATAATTTTATTAAGAATTATATTAAACATATAAAAGATGCAAAAACCCCACAAACCTAATACAAAAATGCATTAAAATTATAAAAAGTGCAACCCTCCCCCCAAAGAAAATAAAAAATAGGAAAAAGAAACTTCTTCATCCCCATCAAGTATGTTCAACCATAATTTATCATATCTCTTAAAATATACCCAGATACATCTTCATTCTATATCTCTTCCCATTTTCTGTAAACTCATCTCTAAATCCTCAGCTCACTTTATTATTTTGCAAATGTCCAATAAAAGTTAACAAAAGTATCTAACAGCATAAATATATATTCCCATTTTTATTTAAAGCCTAATCCCCTAATACCTCATAGTAAGCAGAATTAAATCTCAATTAGCAATTAAACATCACAAAGATTAAAAAATTTCAAACATTACCAGAGGTCAGTAATCACTGATTTATATACGAAAAGTACTAATATAGATATTGCTAACCAAGCATTATTCTAATTGGATAATTTTTGCTTTGGAATTATACTAAGTAACCATTAACCACCAAATATAGCAACCATTATTATAATAACCTCTTATTTATATACCAAAAGTAATAATATACATATTATAGACTAGTCCCGTGATGGTGAACCTATGGCACGGTGTCGGTTCCTCTTTTGGGTTTCTGGCGCGCATGTGCGCGCGATGATCAGCTGGCCTTTGTGAGTGCAGCAGTGTCGGAAACCAGAAGAGCTGGTCTTCCGTTTTCTGGTGTGAGCATGCGTGCCGGTCAGCTGATCATCATGCGCGCCAGTAACCGGAAGACTAGCTGGCCACTGTGCATGCGCGTGCCAGAAACCAGAAGTTCATTTTCCGGCACACACATGCCCCCTGGGCAGCTCTGCTTCCAGGTTGCCTCTCAGATTAGTGCGTGCGCGTGTGCTTGATTTGCTTGGTGGTTTGCCATCACTGGACTAGTCCATTACACCCAATCAGTCCAAATATCCATTGAACAGAATCAGAAATAACCCATTTTAACCATTATCAACAAAACAATTTTGCATTTTTTTCCTCCTTCCCAGTCTTTAAATCCCATATATCAACTTGTTAACATCTGTTTTCTTTTGTTATCATTATCTCTCCAAATCCGTGTCATCTTTATCAAATTCCAGTTGTACTTTCAAGTGCAGCCTCTCCAACAAATCTCTCATATTTTAATTTTAATAATCCATGTCATCCTTTTGGTATCTTATTTGTGTATCTCTATTGTTTCCTCCAGTTCATTTTGTAGATCCAATATCTCCATCTCTTTCTTATAGATTATTGTTTTAGAGTCCTTTATAATATCCTTTTAAATTTTATTCAGAGCAGCCTGATTCTCTTCAACATTTTTGGTTGCAACATAGAGTTAACTAATTCACACGGTTCTTGAGTCCATTGGTTGAAAATTTTCTTTAACAAGGCCATCTGGCGTTTTCTAATGGGTAGCCAGCCTTCAAAGCCTTCTTCTCAGCAATTTATAAACACAGACACTCTTTCCCATAAGAAAGGATATTTTTAGTTGACTTGCACATCTTTCTATAAATCAGTTTCATCCATATTCTTAGTCTTTACAAGCTAAAACAACACTATAGTTCCCTTCGCTGTATACTGTATTAGAAAAAAGAAAATCTTAGTCTTGGAGACACATATTTTTCTTTCTCTTAAAACAGATTAACTCACCCAGCAAATACCCATCTGACAATTTTTTCAGAGCCTTTCAATCTTGAAGAGGTAGTAAAAAGAAGATTAAACTCCAAGGTCGTTTAAAAAGTGAGGCTAGGACAAACCTTGGCTATATTAATGGCTCAGAGCATAATGGAACCTGTGATTTCCAGCTGAACATAAGCAGCTGCAAAAATCTGTTTCTGCTGTCGACTCACAGACCTCCCCCACCCCAGTTGTTTAGAACAGGGGTCTCCAAACCTGGCTGAGAAATTCTGAGGGTTGTAATCCCCAAGTCTTAAAGTTGCCTGGTTTGGAGACCCCTGGTTTAGAATACATGGGGGTGATCTCAGGATCTCTCTTTCCTCCAGAGAGAATTATCCGTTGTCTGGATTCCACACCCAAACTACTTTTTTGCCACAGTTATTCTCTACAAAATGCAGAGCCTCTTTCTCCCCACCTTACTCAATGCGTTTTCATTCACCCCATTTTGTATAAACTAATCTCTCAATCTTCAACTCTCCTCATTAATCATCAGAGGTCCAATAAAATTAACAGGAATACCTAACAACATAAGCATATAATCCCCCTTTCCATTTAATTTAATATAAACCCCTCTCATTCTTCTCTTTAGTAATAAAGTCTAATTCCATTTAACAATTAAACAACAGAAAAAATTAATTAAACATTACAGGAAATAGTAATCCCTTATTTACACACTAAAAGTACTGTAGATAATGCAAAGTAATCCATTAAGCCAATTAAACATTTCCATTTTAAAAAACCTATCCAGTCAAGATGACCATTAAGTTTCAGACATAGCAATTCATTATTTAAACCATAATCAAATAAACCAATTTTATATTCTTCTACCCAGCCATTTCTAAGTCCCATAGATTACATTCTAACTCCTGTTTTCTTCTTCTGTCTTCCGAAGTTTTAACTGGATGGAATTATTGTAACCTGCATTTGTCGAGGACAGGTAGTCCTTGACCTATGACCACAATTGAGCCCAAAATTTCTGTTGATAAGTGAGACATTTGTTAAGTGAATTTCTTGCTACAGTTGTTAAGTGAATCACTGCAGTTGTTAAATTAGTAACACAGGTGTTAAATGAATCTGGCTTTCTCATTGATTTTGCTTGTCAGAAGGTTGCAAAATTTGATCACATGACCCTGGGACACTGTGACTCATAAATATGAGTCAGTTGTCGAGCATCTGAATTCTGATCACATGACCATGGGGATGCCACAGCGGTCATACGTGTGAAAAATGGTCATAAGTCACTTTTTCAGTGCTGTTGTAACTTTGAACGGACACTAAATGAACTGTTGTAAGTCGAGGACTACCTGTATTAGCAATACTTTAAAAAGGGTTGACCATTTAATATCTTGTGGTGTGACATTCCTGAACTGCAGGTTGTTTTCGCACTAATGCCACACTTGAACTTTGCTAGTAGAAACAGATTTCTGTTTTTAATTGCAGTATGCATAGCAAGGATAATTGGAAATAGCTGGGAGTAGAGGAAGAGATTATACTGAAAAAGCAGATAACTCCTACTCCTGCTGTGTCATTGCCTATGTAAATGTTTCTCTGTGTCAGACATTCTGTATTTGCCACATTGGGTTCCACTATAAGATATTGATTTTTTAAAAAAATGATGCTTGTTCCCAAAGATGTCAGTTGTATAATACAGGTAGTTCTCGATTTATGATCACAATTGAACCCAGAATTTGTGGCTAAGTGAGAAATTTGTTAAGTGAGTTTTGTCCCATTTTACGACTTTTCTTGCCACATTTGTCAAGTGAATCACTGGAGTTAGTAACATGGTTGTTAAGTGAATCTATCTTCCCCATTGACTTTGCTTGTCAGAAGGTCGCAAAAGGTGATCACATGACCCGAAACCAGTTGCTAAGTGTCTGAATGTAAATCACGTGACCATGGTGATGCTACAACAGTCACGATGAAAAATGGTCATAAGTCACTTTTCAGTGCTGTTGTAACTTCAAACGGTCACTAAATGAACTGTTGTAAGTCAAGGACTACCTGTAGATAGTCCATTTCATCAAAATTTGAATGTTCATCATCTTGTCATATGATTTTTTTTCAGTTTTAAATAAACATCTCTCATCTAGCCTTTTAATGGAACACAACAGTTTGAGTGTTGCTTCCCAGCCTAAGACTAATACAACTAAATAGCAGAGGTGCCGATTTCCATGTGTCTCATTGCTACGAAATATAATCCTGTGTATTTATAGCATGTTTTCAAAAATAGACTAACAAATCAGGTGAAATAAGTTTACCCAACATAGCTATTTATTTCTTCTAGTAAAAATTACAAAACCATTGAAATGATTATATAGGATTACAAATATTGCACAGTATCTTGTGAAAACTGGTAAGAAGTATTTGTATCCAATTGATCTGCGATTAATTAGTAAGGTGATCCTCCTTCCTTCTGTACTAGCACAAAAGCAAACCACTTTATTAGCCTTAAATTACAGAGTACAGATAATTTATAGTTGTAGAATTTTTTTTCTTGGTTACTCCAGATACTGAATTATTTCATCATTTGCCCTGGTGGTTTGCAGAATATACAGCAAAGGAAGTTAACGTGGTTTAGTGTTAACCTGGCTTAGAGTTCTGAAGTTTTGACCTTTATATTCCACAACTTTTCTTCTCAGGTGTATTTTCTAAGAGTGCTATATTGTTTTCCTTTTTGAGAGGAAGTAGTCAACTTGGGTGAATCTCCCTGTATTTTCAGCTGCTGCATTTTCATTGGCTGCCTTACAGATGAGTGCTCTAGCCTGTGTATTAGTTGAAATAAGAAAGTTTGATCGATTCTGTACTGCCCATAAACTATTCAGATTAACTGAATGCTGCCTTTGATTGCTCAAGTTCCTTGCTGCTGTAAAATTTTGCCTACTTCTCATCCTTATAGGTGGTTATGCACAGTTAAGCTTACCTAATTTCATACTTTCAAAGTTTATAAAATTAAGATTCAGAGTCGATGCTGATTCAAAAGTATGTATTTCATTGTATCAGCTCAGCCAGCCACAATTGGACTATCATACTTTTGGAAATGCTGTCTTTAAAAAAATACATTGAAAATGGGGCAGTTGATTATCAATTTGGCAGACACCTAAACTCCAGGGGTTTAACTAATTCATGAAGCTGCGCTGGGCTTTCTCTTTCAAAACTACAGCAGTCACTCATGTTGCCTTCTGAACCTTACACTTCTAGACTGCGGAAAGCTATGACTGATATTTATTGTGGTTAAAATGTTCTACATAAACCAGGGACATCTGGATTGATTCATCCTGATGAACTTGGATAGTATAGAAAAGTCTAAGTGGGAAAACAAGAGATTATTTGTGACTACTTGGAAATGAAGACAGGCAGCCGAAGCTCTGTTCTAAATGGCCTGTAGTAAATCGAGATGAAAGGCAAGTGGCATTTCATCTACTCCAAAAATATGATTCTCGTGTTGCCTTTTCCAGTCATGTCCGTAACTTCCTCTTTTGATTGTGGAGTGGATTGGTATAAGAATAGTATAATAATAGCCCTCACATATTGGACAATCAATTATTGCAACATTCTGTTTCCAGCAGTCAAACAGATCCTTCTAGGCAGCCAATGTTGGTATAAGGTTTCCCCTGTCCAGTCGTATCTAACGGCAGGGCACGGTGCTCATCTCTGTTTCTTGGCCAAGAGAAAGCCAGCATTGTCCGAAGATGCTGGCCGTGGTCATGCAGCCAACATGGCTATATGCAAAAAGTGCACGTGTGCTGTTACCTTCCCACCAAAGTGGTACCTATTAATCTTCTCGCATTTGCATGCTTTCAAACTGCTAGGTGAACAGGAACTGGGGCAAGTAATGGAAGCTCACCTGTTGCATGGCGCATGGGTCTCGAACCCAAGCTGTAGGCTTTCCAGCTGACAAACTCAGCATCTTTAACTGCTGAGCCATCGCGGCTCCCAATGTTGCTATATCTAATTTAATGATGGTTATTTTGAGGATCATAGTCTTTGTGTGATATTTCACTGGGAAGCATGAGGTGGAGAGAGAGAGAGAGAGAGAGAGAGAGAGAGAGAGAGAGAGAGAGAGAGAGAGAGAGAGAGAAACCTAACCACCTCTACTTAATTTTTTTCAACAATCTATTGGATTGGAAATAATAAAAAGACTGAATATTTTGATGCTTCCTAAGAAGTATCAAAATCCTTATTTCATATTTTCTAATTCCATGCTGTCATGTTTTGGGATGGGATAACCAGAACTTTGAGTGATGGGGTAACCTCAGTTATGATACAGAGTGATACCATTTGATGATTGGAATCACAGAAGACCAAAAAATCCTTTGTTAAAGTTGAAAGAAGAGATTATAAAAACCAATCTGTTGCTCAGAGGTTGTTGTTTTTTAAACCCTCAGATTACGTAAACGGGCAAAGCTAGCCCAGTGAAAATACGGAAGACGGAAAGGAAACTGAAGCAGTAATAAACCTAGCCTTCCTGAATTACAAAATTCACATGGATGGTGACTGTGGCAATAAAATATAGAGAAATACATTACTTGAGGGAAGTGCTATGATGAAGCTGAATGAAATATTGAAGTTAAAAGACATCACAATTGCAACAAAAATTACACATTTCCAACAATAATCTTTTCCCACTTTACCATGTGGTTGTCAAAGCTGGAGCATCAGAAAGCCCAAACAAAGAAAAATTGATTACTTTCAATTCAGATGCTGAAGGAAATAGTTGAGAATACTTTGGACTGTGAAGAACAAATAATTAAATATAAGATGAAGTAAACTTGAGTATTCACTGGAAGAACTAAACTAAAATTAAACTGAAGGTGAAATAACTTGGACGCCTAATGTGAAGGCAAAAATCATAGGAAAAGACCCTAATAATTGGAAATAATCAAAAGCAATTAGAAAAGAGGCAAGCAAAAGACAAAATAGTTAGATACAATCATGGACGACATAAATATGAACTGATAGAGTTCAAAGAAGCAGTTATTGACCAAAAGAAGTTTTCCTTTAGATCACAAAGAACTGGAAGCTACAGAAGGACTTGAAATCAAAAACAGCAAAGCTGTTTCCGAAGATCACTATTATTCTATACACCATTATATGCACTTCAGTTTTTTAAATCTCCCTGAAAAGGATATAGGTTTTAAAAACAGATTTTGACTGTAGTATATACATTTTTAAATTATAAAAAAAATACTTTCAGTCCATTAACCAGAATAGTAACATGATCTAGTAATAATAGATCCCACCTCCCCTACATCCCATCCCTGTCCACCCCACGTGTCATCCGATTTTAATGTTTAGTTTTAATTTATGTTTTAATGTACTGTATTAATACATTTTTATGGCTGTAAGCCACCAAGAGTTACCCTGAGGCAAGGGGAGCGGCCAATAAATTTTATGAATAAATGAATGGATGAATGAGCAAGTAAGCATGAATTTACTTTCCTTCTCCCTAGTTCATATCTTCTTTACCCCTATACCAGTGATGGCTAACCTTTTTGTCATTGCATGCTGAAAGCGGGGGAGGGGTTGCGCGTGTGCGTGCCCACACCCATAAGGCAATGCCCCCAGGTCATACGTGTATGAACTCCCGTGCTCCCCCCGTGCATGCGTGCCGCACCCCCCCCCACAGCCCGTTTTCGGCCTGGCAGGCCTCCCTGAAGCCGCCTGGGACCTAAAATGGGCCATGGGGGGGTGCAGGGCCTGAGGTTGGAAGGGAGGGCAGGTGGGCGGCCCTCAGGAGACTGCTGTACTGGGGTGCTTTTTGCTCTCGGGCCTCCTGCCCATCTCTGCTTCTGCGAGGCAGAAAGCCGTAAAAATCTTCATCTGTGCCTTTCGGGCCTGCCTCTTGGCTTCCGCGGAGCCTCCAGACGCCTGCTGCACGCTTGCTCTCCTCTCTGCCTTGGGCCCCACATCCAGCCCGCGACCAGAGGACACGTCGCCCAGTGCAGCGCTCTTCTCTGAGGGCTGCCTGCTTGCCCACCCACTGGCTGGCCTGGCCTGGAAGCAGCGTGTCACCTTGTGCCCGTCCTTAGCTCCTCCCACCCGGCCGCCAGCTTTCTGACGCGAGCAGAGGCTGTTGGTTGGAGCGAGGGGAATTGCAGTGCTGGGCTCCCGTGACTGCAAGTGCCAAAGCGTAGCTAGAATTTGAAAGAGATCCTCTTGATTCCTATGCATGACTTTTCACTTTTCGCTAAGTGTAAAGCCGAGGTGGCGCAGTGGTTAAAAGCAGCACTGCAACCTACTTCAGCTGACTGCTAGTTCAGCAGTTCAGCTGTTCAAATCTCACCGGCTCAAGGTTGACTCAGCCTTCCATCCTTCTGAGGTCAGTAAAATGAGGACCCAGATTGTTGGGGGCAATATGCTGAACTCTGTAAACCGCTTAGAGAGGGCTGTAAAGCACTATGAAGCGGTATATAAGTCTAATTGCTATTGCTATTGCTAAATGTGTGTGTGAGAGAGGGGGGGGGCAGAGCTCTTCCCGAGTCTTCTCGCTGCCCTGAAAATACACAGCGATCGCCGTATCTCTTCTCGGGAAGAGCTCCGCCCCCCACCATCACGGCCCTATACTCTTTTTTTTCTTCACATTATATAAATTTACCCTGTGTATTGTGGTATCTACCGGTACCATAATAATATTCTTTTCATGTTGCCACATGTTTTCATGTGTGTGTGTGTGTGTGTGTGTGTGTGTGTGTGTGTCTGTCTGTCTGTCTGTCTGTCTGTCTGTCTTATACAATTTATTCTTTTTCTTTTTTCCATTTTTTCTTCTTCTCTGTACCTTTTATTTTTGGTTCTTTTAAGTGTACTAGTTTTTATTGTAATTTTAAAAAATTATAGATAAGCATTATGTACAGCTCTTTTTTGTTTGTGAAACACAGCATTTATTGTTGGGGAGGTTTTTGTTTTTGCTTTCATTACTAAAAAAGGAAGTAATGTGCATGTCTGCTTACTGTAACAGGGAATTGGATTGAAATATTTTGTAGGTTGCAACACTGTTTATTCTTACCTTATAATAGCATTTTTAAATTGAATTTATTGTAACTTTGAACACATTTTATAGTACAGAGTTGACTTATGAGGAAGAAAAATTAATTTGTGCTGAATTCTGCCTATAAGCATTACAAAGGACATAACATTTAGAACTACCTATATCTTCTTTTTTTGCTAATTTTATTTTCTCTATATAAAATAGGAAAAATGTGAACAACACTCATAAGCATTAGCTAAATCTTCCACGTGTATTTATTTTTAAAGCATTTTTCTAAGTTAATTTATGTGTGTGTGTGTTTGTTTGTTTAGAGAATTTGGTGGGAAACAGCCAGAATGACAACTTTGGATTCTCAGGTCTTCTGTCTGCAGAGCAGTGACAGCAGAGGCTGAAAGGTAAGGTATTAATTCAACAATATATTCATATTTAAATACATGCAAAATTTTACTTGCAAAAGTTTTTATTGGTTCACAGTTAATTTAAAGCAATCATTTGGATATGCATATATGTACATGCATCTGCCAGGAATCACTAAGTAATTATCAAATTTAGATACTGCCCATCTCACTCTCAGAGTTACTCTGGCCAGTTCATAGGTAAAAGCATAAAACTGAGATAAAATAAAATAAGTCAGTTAAATGGGAGCTGGGTAAAAAAAACAAATATTGAATAAGTTAAAAGTTTAAAAAGACGGGGCATCTTCAAGGTGCTTACCACAACCCCAAGTGTTACGTGTCACTCTGTGAGCCCCACCTGAGTTGGCAGAGCAAATGATTCAGTTAGCAATAGCACTTTAGACTTATATACCGCTTCATAGTGCTTTACAGCCCTCTCTAAGCGGTTTACAGAGTTCAGCATATTGCCAACAATCTGGGTCCTCATTTTACCCACCTCAGAAGGATGGAAGGCTGAGTCAACCTTGAGCCGGTGAGATTTGAACAGCTGAACTGCTGAACTAGCAGTAGCCTGCAGTGCTGCATTTAACCACTGCACCATCCCGGCTCAGTTAACCAGTTGTTCCCCACCTACATGTGCCAGCCATTCCCTCTCTGACAGAGAAAGTACATATATACATACATACAGGTAGTCCTCAACTTATGACCACAATTTAACCAAAAATTTATGTTGCTAAGTGAGACATTTGTTAATCTAAGGGAGGCCACATGGTTAATGAGGTTGAGAGACAAAAGTGAAGAGAGACTAGTGAATGAGAACAAAGTAGTCCTTGTTTTATGACCACAATTGAGCCCAAAATTTCCATTGTTAAGTGACACAGTGTTAAGTGAGTTTTGCCTCATTTGACGACTTTTCTTGCCAGAGTTGTTAAGTGAATCACTGCAGTTGTTAAGTTAGTAACACAGACGTTAAGTGAATCTAGCTTCCCCATTGACTTTGCTTGTCAGATGGTCGCAAAAGGGGATCACATGACCACAAGACCGTCACAAATACATGCCAGTTGCCAAGTGTCCGAATTTAGATCATGTAACCTTGGGGATGTTGCAGCAGTTGCAAGCATGGAAAATGATGATAGGTCACTTTTTTTCAATTCCATTATAACTTTAGTCACGAAATGGATGGTTATAGGTCAAGGAGTACCTGTATCCATCCAGCATATTCTTTTCCTTCTTTTTGCCAAGCAGTGAAGAGAGATATTACTCCTTACCAGAAATCTAATCTGTTGCAGAGGAACTTTGAAATTAAACTTAAACCTGCTTTTGGTATTTGGAGAATACTACACCTTGAGCCTCTAAATGTCACCAAGGAATCCTGATTAGCAATATTAGTCGAAACAAGTGTAGAAATTATTATTAATTTAATACTTTTGATGAGTGAGTAGTTAATTGGAAGGACAATGTTTTCTTTTAATTCTTTTGGCAGTGGAGGAAAAGCCTACTCATGTAATTATTCATTTGGTTGCCTCAGGTCTACACATTTCTTCTTAAAACTTTTTCTGCATGTGATATTATAACAGTTGTTTCTGGATATGTTGCTTGAAAATAATTGTAATTGATGAACAAGGAATGGTTGCAATTGGCAGAGAAGACAAAGGCTCCCCTGGCCACTTGCTCTTGTAGCAGGGGCTGTGAGTCTAAGAGGAACCCTGAACTGTGCACCAGACCTGTATGGTGGTGTGTTATCCTGCCCAGAGTCTGAGTATGTTAATTCTCACAACCTCAAGGGCCCCGAAACTAGAACCACTCCATCTTGCTAGGGTTGAGTTGCAGTGGTTTCTCTCCATCCTTACAGCCTCTTAAGCACTGAGCCAGCACCCAAATGGCATCCATTGACCCAACATGGGGTAGAGATGTGTAATTGGGTATCATCAGCATATGGATGACACCAAACCCCATGCCACCAGATGACCTCTCCCAGTGGCTTCTTGTAGATGTTAAATAGGAGAGGAGAAATAATCAAGCCCTATGGCACCCTGCATAATAAGAGCTTGGGGTTTTGACCTTGCCTTCCCCTCCAGCACTGACTGATAATGGCCACAGAGAAAGGAGAACCACTGTAAAACAGTGTCCCCCACTTCCAGTTCCTGGAGCTGGTCCAGCAAGGTACCATAGTCAATAGTATCAAAAGCTACTGAGAGATCAAAATATTCCAATTTATCTCTGGCTTTTTTGTTCTCCCAACCCATGGTTTTCTGCACCCACAGAGCATTTACGTTGGACTCCTTTGTTCACAATATCACCATAAGATTCTTCTATTTTTACAAATCTTGGGTTCTCTCAGTTTAAAAATATCTCCGTTGTTTGTCTGTAGCTCCATTTTAACTACATTACCACTGTGACCAGGTACCTGAAATTAGATTTTGGAACTATTTGCTAACTCAATTCAAGTTGCAGTTGTAGCTTTATTATTGGCTTTAATTCTTCCGTTCCACTTGCCTTATACAACTGAATTGTGGCTTTTACAGATCTTTTTTCTTATGAAGGTGCTTCAGAAGACTTGACTGAATATAGAGCAACTACATCCACTTTATATTTTTATGTCCTTTTTTTTGTGTTGGGCCAAAATGGTATGCAAATATTCCCAGATTCAAATCATGGCATTTTAAAGCAAAGATTAAAAAACACTGCCTGAAGTTTGGAATATATTTGCCAGTGACAATAAAGTTCCTAAATAAAGTTTGTTGTGATTAGTATGACAATATAATCCAGGAATAGCTTAGACAGGAACAAGTTGCACTGAAGAAAGAAAAAAAAAAACCCAACCAAAACCCAAATGTCTATGCTCTTGTCTATGTAAATGAAGATTTTCTTCTCAATACAACATGCTGGCATTGCCAGCAATAAACAGAGAATGTCACGTCTTTTGCCACACAGCAAAACAAGATTGTCTTTACATTTTTAGGATGTATTGTGATAGCTTAACATCAACTACAGAATGAAGTTAAATAAACTAATAATTTTTACACTAGTAACTCACAACCTGTAAATAGTTAAAAAGAAATCTAAAAACCTTAATAACATTATTAATAATATTTATGTAATGCATATAGTTTGTTCTCTCCCTCCCTCCCTCCCTCCCTCCCCCTCTTTAAAATTTAGTATTTTACTAATACTAAAATCCTAGCAAACCTTTAAAAAAGCAGGAAGCTTATCTATATGGCAGACAAGCACTGTATAAAAACATGCTATCTTATATCCACTTTAACCCTGGTGGCATTCATAATTCTCATGCCCCGTCTGCATTATTATTGTAGACAGAAGTGTGAATTTTATTGCATTGATTGATCATACTTTGAAAAGACAGCATGCTCAGTTCTAAGATTTCGAGGCCTCTAAGATTTTGAACCATTCTGTAACTGTCTTTTCAATGGAATAACTTCGTTACTGACAGATTGACAATGGAGTGGGGTTGGGTGAAACATTTATTGATTTGTTATGCCATGATCTGGAAAGAAGAGTCCCTCTGAAGCAGATAGGTGGTTTAAAAATGTAATAACAAACAAATAAATAAATATAAATAAAAGTACTTGGAACAATTTCCAGTTTTTATATCAGATGAGAATTGTGTATTAATCCAAATTATTTAATGGGTGATTGTAGCTTCCATTGCTCACTTTTCTTCTAAAAGACCAAGGTTTTCCCCAATTTTTCCCCCTATTCTGCTTCTCAAATGCTCCTGGCAAGAGAATCTAGACTAAAATTAATATCTGCTCACAAATTGCCAAAATGAGAATCTATGAAAATAGGGATAATGGATAAATTAGAATTTCTTCAAATGAATATCTGACAAACTCATGGGCTATTAGAGTCCATGAGGGAGTGACTTTTTGTTCTGGTTGTAGGTTTCTAGTCGTTATGCGGTTAGCTCCCAGGGAAACTGAATGGAATAGCTGATAGTACTGTAGAACTTTTTAATGGTTACACATTAAAAATATGGGAATATTATGGCGGGAATAGATTCATATGATGAAATTACAAAAGCAATATATTTCTTGACTTTTAAGCACCACTCCACCCCATTGTAAAAATAGAGGTAAGTGTGGAGAGTTAGTATTCAAATTACAAAGTGTAGAAACATGTCAGCAACGATCAAGATAACTGGGAGGGTTTTTTTCCTCTTTTTGATAAATTTATAGACATTTCTAAAATGCTGTTTTCACTTTGTCATTATGGGATACTGAATGTAGATTAATGAGGGAAAAAATGAATTTCAACAACTGTAGAATCAGGCTGCAGCATAACAAAATGGACAAAAGTGAAGGGGCACTGTACATCCTCCTAGATTTGCCGTGCTCTGTGGCATAATCAGTATGCTGCTTCTGTACTTTACAAAGCTCTTCACGAAATATTATCCAAATATGTCCTCATTACCAGCTCACTCATGTGCTGTATGTGTTTTCCCCTTAGGTTGCTTTCCTGCTGAAGCCCTAGGTGAGTTTGCACTTCCACAAAGCTCTGGGTCCATCCTCTGAGACCAGGAGAGACTTAAAAGTTCTGAAATGAAGATGGAGGCAGCAGACAGAACAGAAGATCTCATTGACCCAGAAGTCCCACCCAAACTCTCAGAGAAACAGGAGCCAGCTCTGGGTGAAGAGGGATCTATAGAACTGGATATGCCTGCTCAGAAAGAGAACCGAGCGCTGGGGGAGGATTCGGCAGTCCTCGCCTCGATGCCCTGCTTGCTGATGGAACTGAGACGGGACTCCTCTGAATCTCAGCTGGCCTCGACGGAAAGCGACAAGCCGACGGCCGGCCGCATTTATGAGAGTGACTCTTCCAACCATTGCATGCTGTCCCCTTCATCCAGCGGCCATTTGGCCGATTCCGACACGCTCTCCTCCGCAGAAGAGAACGCTCCCGGCCAACCAGAGACGGCGGTCGAGGGAGACCCTTCCGCCGTGTCCGTGTCGACCGTCGGGAGGAAATCGAGGCGGTCCAGATCTGAGAGCGAAACCTCGACAATGGCTGCAAAGAAAAACCGGCAATCGAGCGACAAGCAGAACGGCCGTGTTGCTAAGGTCAAAGGTCACCGGAGCCAAAAGCACAAAGAGCGCATCCGGCTACTGAGGCAGAAGCGGGAGGCTGCCGCCCGCAAGAAGTATAACCTGCTGCAGGACAGCAGTACCAGCGATAGTGACCTAACCTGTGACTCGAGCACGAGCTCATCGGACGACGACGACGAAGTTTCAGGGAGCAGCAAGACAATCACTGCGGAGATACCAGGTAGAGGATGTTTTTTAAACTGAACTGGCAAAAAAAAAAAAAAAAAGCTCCTGCCATCGTTTCTCAGCTGTCGGGCTAAATTTAGAAAGGAAGGAGCAAAAAAAAAAAAAAGTAAATAAATTATTTGCTAGGAGAACCAGAGCTCTGTATAAATACGAGGGGCTGCAGCGTATTTTAAAATGTGACATGTTTCCAAGGCGGGTAAGGAGGGTTTCTCAGTGCTCTTATTTGCACGATAGTTCACCTTAAAAAAACAATAATAATCCAGACAAATTGTGATAATGTTGAGTTGTCCATTATTCCCCCCCCCCCGTACTCCTGCCGGTTGGCATTAGTGCACCTTAGATTGTAATCTTTAAAAACAGTCTACTTTGCTGCTATTTCATTCTGAATGGGCTGTTGTTTTAAAGTGCTGCAGCTGCTCCTCTCTCTGCATCTGAAATTTCAGGAGGCATCTTACTGCTTCTACGACAAGCCCTCCTCCCTTGTTAATGTTGCACTTTCCAGCTCCGTTTCAATGCATGATAAGCTGGTTCAGCTTTGCTGCAAGTTTTCTAATAACGGGCAACTTGGTTATTTCAGAGCCTGTGTAAGGTACATTTTGCACACAGGTTGCAAATGAGTGTCCCCCATGCTATCCCACAGTTTCAGAAGAGAGAGCATGCTCCTCCACTGTGTGGATTGCGCAATTATCAATACTATTCCCCCCACCCCCACCCCACTGCATTTAAATTGAGAAGAAAAATATTTTGGCTGCTCTCATAAGATAACAGGTGTGTTATTTAAAAAAAAAAAAGACTGTTAAGGCCTACATTATTCCTCTAGCTGAAATAGCATGATCAGGAATATGTATCAAACTACTCCGCATATGGTATTCAAAAATAATTGCATTTATAGCAACCTTAAAATAAAATACTGTTTAAAAATCCTTTTGGTTTGCTAATCTTTTATGGGTGAACACGCATTTATCTCTTTTACACAAAAGGAAGTGAGTTTTTGTAATTACAGTCGGTGTTCTAAGTAAATCTGCTTCTATGCTGCGTAGGAAGGCTTGGAAGGCTACAATGTTGAGCTCAGAACATGGGCCTTCAGTGTTCTTTCTGGCGCGTGTGGTGGATTCTGCCTTTGCACAATACATGGAAGTTTGCATTTGTGCTCGGGTTGCGAATTGCAGACACTGTAGCCCTCCAATCTCCATTTTAATTTGGATCTCATGAAGGCTCTGTCCAAAGCATTTGAAATTAATGAAAGTTGTCACAGCTGTGTGTGGTGGATGCTCTGGACATCACATTTATTTTAAAACAATAGTTAATCCTGCGGGTTTCTTTTGAAATGGTTATTTATTTGATGGCAGACTATGCACAAGTATTTACTGTTGTCTTGATTAGAACAGACTAGCAAAAGCTACACCAGTGTATCTCTTGCTGGGCGTCACTATTTCAGGCAGTAAGCTATGTGCTTCTCCACATAAATTGTTGGTAATGCAACCAGTGTGGTACAGTCTCAGATGTTACAGCCCCATCACAAATAAAATTCAGTATGGCTTTTGCTGGACTGATTTTGTTTGAACATAATTCAGTGCAGCCTTCATTCAAATTGCAGGTCAGGCTAGCTAACTTTCTCTTTGGCTATGTGCAAATGTTGGCTATGGGGAAATTATGTGCATCAGAAAATTATGAATAGGAACAGATAATTTTTTGCCACTGAGTAAGGGATTCTATTCAAACCTGTTACAGGACAAAATCTGTATTCATTTGTTCATTTTTCATGTGTATGAAACAGACATCAAAACCTCTTTGGAGTAATTATCTGATATATAAAACTACATATAATTCTGTACTATTTAGCTTACTTTAGTTGATTGAATCTTAGCAAACCTACTTAGTGTAGATTTTCCTCATTGACAGATCCAGAAATAGTCCCCTTGACATTTTTTTTTAAAAATTCTTATACATAAAAATTACAGGTGTTCTTAGAAGTGTAAATCTATTATACAAATCTGCCATACAACAAATAGGGTTAGGTTAAAATAGGAGATTGCAAAGCTAAACAAATGTTAGTGAGAAGGCAATTTGAAGAAACATATCGCTGTATCTTAATTCTATATTTTACATGCTAAATTTTTAGCATATGAAGAGATTTCACTTGATTGAGCAGGCCGCTGCCAATGAGGGAAATTAAATTGGAAAAATAAAGTGCAAAAGTACATAATCTATACATACTTGTTTACATTTTAATGTTTTGCCTAGGAAAAAATTCCCCTCCTAAAGTAATCCTGGTTAGACTACATTTGAAAAAAAATTATAAAACATGCATGTGTAGTTTTTGATGCTAATATTTTATCTTCTTTTGAGGTGTGTGTGTGTGTGTGTGTATTTGTATGTATGTATGTATGTATATATATGTAGGTCTGGGTATTTGGGTTTTCTCCCGCTTGAAATTAGAAGTGTCTTGACGACGTTTCGATGAAGTCTCATTCATCATCTTCAGGCTGGTGTCTTCTGCTTCCTGCTTCTAGGAGCAATGTGAGATTGCTGCTGTTTCTTCCTTTTAACTGCCAGTGGAGGTTTGAACTGATAGGGTGGGAGCTTGGCTGTGTTCTGATTGGTTGGAGGTGTGTTCTGATTGGTTGGGGGCTTGGCTGTGCTCTGATTGGCTGGGGGGTTAGCTGTGCTCTGATTGGCAGGGGGTGTGCTCAGGTTAGTCTGACTTGCAGGGGGATTTGAGCTGGTGAGCTGCATTGCTGCTGTTTGGCTTCGGGTTCGTGGTCGTGCCACATCTTCATGGAGGGTGTCAGTTTGCTTCATGTATGGATCGGAGGGGTTTAAAGTGGCTAATGATGCAGCTGTAGTATGGCTTCTGGTTTGTGGTCGTGCCTCATTGGTGTGGGTTTGGGTTTGCTTATTGCGTGGATGTGTGGTGGTGATATCCTGTGTGGTTTTCGTGAGTGTGGGTCTGGTGTCATTGTTTGTGTTGGGAACAATTCAGTTTTAAATAAAATTACATTTTAGATGATAGATGCATTTAGCAACAAGAAATGGCCAGAATTCAGTGCTGTCGTTTGGAAATACCACAGCCTTGCTCAGAAACACGGACATCTGCCAAGAGGATGCTAGGTGTGTGTGCATAATGACAACATATGCTTCTTGTTACCGTTGTATAAATGCCACGATGTTTGTCATCTGATGCCAGTACCAATCGTGGCATTTGGGTGATGACTTCATTGCACTCACACAATCATTTTGGCATCATCGCAATTTGTGCCGTAGCTAAGGAGGGTTGATAGAGCTGGACTTGATCTGTAGTGCAGGGAAGATGGTAACAATATTGACAAGTTGCATAATGTTTACCCTTCTAGGTCCAAGTTACAGGGAGAAACCTTCCCCCATCTTTGCTGCCAATTGTAATTCAGGTAGTCCTTGACTTACAACATTTATTTAGTGACCCCTCGAAATTACAACAGCACTGACCGTTTTTCACACTTATAACCATTGTAGCATCCCCATGGTCATGCAATCAAAATTTGGAAGCTTGGCAACTGACTCGTATTTATGACGGTTGCAGTGTCCCGGGGTCATGTGATCCCCTTCTGCGAAATTCTCACAAGCGAAGTGCTGAGGTGAGAATAATATCTCACATAGGCGATTTAGATCTTTTCTTGGAATTCAGACACTTAGAAATAAAGCCAAGATTAAAAGTCTAATAGAAAATATTTATTTCAGTACAAAAACAATAAATCCTGAATAAACTACATTTTGCTAAGAAAACACGACTGTTCAGGTCAACAGCTAAGGCAGAAGAAAATTAATGGTGGTTTAGGAATGCACACATGCGCACTCATCATATCACGTGTTCTACTTATGTTGGAATGTACCATAATATTAGGATAGGGGTGCATGACCCTGCATAGACATACAACTGACAATATTCACTACATGACACGAAGTAAATGGGGAAGCCAGATTCTCTTAACAACCAGGTTACTAACTTAATAACTGCAGTGATTCACTTAACAGCTGTGGCAAGAATGGTTGTAAGATGGGGCAAAATTCACTTAACTGGCTCGCTCAGCAATAGAAATTTTGGACTCAGTTGTGGTTGTAAGTTGAGGACTACCTGTAATAGCAACCTGACCAAAAGATGGTCTTCAGGCTTCTGTCTTCATCTTTAAGATGAGAAGACAGTAAGAAAAGGCAGCAGGGAGCCTTTTTTCCTACATGCTAGTAGAACTGAGACATTAGCGCAGGGGTCCCCAAACTTGGCAACTTTAAGACTTATGGACTTCAACTCCCAGAATTCTCCAGCCAGCTAGCTGGAGAATTCTGGGCGTTGAAGTCCACAAGTCTTAAAGTTGCCAAGTTTGGGGACCCCTGCATTAGCGTCTCAGCCGTGGCAGACAATGAAATAAGGAAATTCTGCATATTTCTATTATCTTGAATGAAGAAAGGAGGGGAGGGTAGATGCTTATACCTGAGATGTAGTTAGAACTTTTGCTGACTGATGGGTATCAGTCATGCCTTCACTGTCCTTTGACAGCTCTTAACAGGAAAGGGAGGTCGTAGGCAGGTGCTAAAACACTGCTTTTTTAGTGGGGCCACAGAGGTTGCACGTTACTGAGTTTGGATTAGAGAGGAATGAGAAACAATTTGCCTCTGATTTTGTGTTGCCAATGAGGTTTGGTTGACCAGCATGAGTAACCCAAATTTGTAAACCCCGGAATATTGGGGTTATTCATGGACTGAAAGAGAAATAGCAAATATGTGGGTTCTTTTATTCTCTGCTAAAAATTGTGCTAAAAGATAATTCAAAAGAATAAAATAAGCACACAATGTAAGGAGTTGATTTGTTTTCCTACAAATTTTTTCTTGATGACCTAACTCGTACAAAAGTGTGTTTATACTATCTTTTTAAGAAGTGTTCCTTTTGTAGACTGAAGTCTTGTAGTTTTGCGGTTGGGATTAATGTAGAATTTTGCTCAGTTGTGTCTTTGCAGAGAAATTCAGTGTAGATGTTTTCATAGTTTCTATTGCCTGAATACAGCAGTAAGGCTTTGCTTTTGAATTCAGAATGGAATATGATGATCTGGATTGTTCACAATTTTCTCTGAAATACGCATCATGGTTTCAGGAGCCATCTGAAAAGTGTACCAGATGCTCCTGATATTCTTAGCTCACAATGTATCCTGGTTCAAGAGCAGTTTTCCAGATATGGTTGGACTATACTTTCATTAACGGTGAATAATAGTTTCCTAGTTTGTCTTCGGGGAGTATAAAAACCCTTGGGAGGGCTATAGGTTACAGAATAACAGAGTTAGAAGGGACCTTGGAGGTCTTCTAGTCCAGCCAGGGGTGGGTTCTAACTTACTTGCTGCCGGTTTGCTTCCTTCGCACGAGCACAAATTTTTTTAAATTTTTTTTAAAAAGCCGAAAACAAGATGGCGATGCACGCGCAGTGCCGGAAACTCGACTTCTGCACATGCGCAGAAGGAAAAAAACTAAACTAATTTTTTTTTTAAAAAAGATGGTGGTGCCCACGGACCAGCACCAACCGAACCGGATCTGTGACATCATCGTGACGTCACCAGCGGGTCACTCCCGGTTCGGGCGAACCAGGAGGAACCCACCTCTGAGTCCAACCCCCTGCTCAGGCAGGAAACCTTATACCAGTGGCTCCCAACCTTTTGGGCATCAGGGATCGGTTCTGTGGAGTGAGGATTTTCCGTGGACCAGAGGGAACATGGTTTCGTGTGCTGCTTGCAGGCTATAGATGGGGCTTTGTTTGCGAGGCCCAGTTTCTGGCATGCCATAGACTGGGGATTGGGGACCCCTGCCCTATACCATTTCAGGCAAATGGTTATCCAATATCTTCTTTAAAACTTCCAGTGTTGGAGCATTTACAACTTCTGAAGGCAAGCTGTTCCACTGATTAATTGTTCTAACTGTCAGGAAAGTTCTCCTTAGTTCTAGATTGGTTCTCTCCCAGCTAGGTTAGGGGAGACTAGTCTGAATTTGTTTTTAACAAATAACATTTCCTTTAACATCTCAACCCTTTTCTGATTTCCAAATGTTTTCATGCAATTTTATTGGTAACAATAGATAAATGATTTGTCATCGCCTTTTACCAAGTTATTTTTTATTTTCCAGTCTATTCTACATCCTGGGATTTCTCTGTAGTCTCCTATTATTAATTTTTCATTGTTATTAATTAAGTCTAACCATCTTTAGCTTTTTTTTTATAAGACCAAAGTTGACTAGATGCCATATTTGGTATGACTTTAGTCCTATATAGTCACATCTTTACAACTGTACACTGAATTAATTCTTGCCTTCTTCCATTATGCTTTTTTGACTCCTACTTTAGCCTACTACCCTATATTTTCAGGTTGCCTTCTATCCAAGTCCGGGTCAGGCCCTGTTTAGCTTCTGAGCCAGACAAGTCAGCCAAATACAATTATTTGCTGATTACCTGGGTGCCAAATCTGTATGCCTATCAGGTTTCAGGAAATTGTTGGACTAGAAAGGCTCGAACACACTCGTCCTGCACATGAAATCCTTTAATTCACCAACTCCTGGCACTCACCAGCCATCATTACATGAATGAGAACCTTGTCAGCAGCAACTTCCCAGTGCTCCCTCCATCTATTTAGCATGTAGCACGCCCCACCCCGCGATTCCACCCTCTCCTGGCGTTCTGTGCCTCAAGCCATGATTGCACAGCTGCTCGGCGCTTTGCGCATGCGCCCAACGACTCCCGCTAGCCAGCTGGGCGTCATGAAGACAAACGGCGGCTTTTTGGCGATCGTCGGCTTGTGATGTTTCCCCAACAACGCGAGGTTCCCTCCGCCCGAAAGGCAGCCCCAAAAGGTGGGGCTGATAATGCCTACATCTTGCCCATTTATTTGATAAAGTTCCCTTTATAATTAAATGATATATTGCTATTTGGAACCCCCCCCCAAAAGTGCATCTAAACCAAGGGTCTCCAGCCAGCTGAGGAATTCTGGGAGTTAAAGTCCACAAGTCTTAAAGTTGCCAAGGTTGGAAACCCCTGATCTAAACAACCCAATTCTTCAGTCTCCATGATTTTCTGATACATTCCCATAGGCATCAGTTTAATGGACCAGTGTATTATATTCGCTTTAACATCTGCAGAAGGCTGTAGCAGACTCAGCTGTGGATTTAAGTGGAAAAACACATTCCTCTGCCTTCACTATCATGGCTTTATTTTAATATAGGGAAGATTAAATTTTTAATGTCTCTAAAACAAAAATGTTAGCTTTTACCATCTCAGATAAAATATACTGATGGTATGCATATGAAGCACACACCAAAATAATCCTGGAAAATAATTTATAATAACCACTGGAAATAATTAGTGTATTTTCATTTTTTCTTCATTGTTCACTGTCTTGTGTTCCTCCTAATTTTTCTCTATACTCATGTTTATCTACTCTATCCTTAGTCATTTTATTCGCTGACAAAATACCACAAATTTTGGCAAAGATGTAAATATTACCAGAATACAAACTGAAAATTAAATTTGTTTACATTTCTATGAGTATGATATTAGAAAGTTGCATCAGACTTAGTCTCATTTAAAACCTTGATTTCAGAGGGCATATTCTAATTGTCCCTTAAGTCTGGACTTTTCCAAAGTGGTTCTTTGGAAATATCTAGAATTGTGTAATTGTTAATTTGTGTGACATAATAGTAACTGCCTGCAGGAGCAGTTTTTTCCCAATAAAGTCCACAGAGCAGGTCTCCAAGGTTTGGGATTAAAAAAAAAAAATTCCCAGCAGAGTGGTGATGGGCTACCAAATTGGAAGTTTTTAAAAGGTAATTAAACAATTTAGTTAGTTTATTGATTAGTCCATAAGCCAAATCAAATGAACAATTTAACAGAAGAAGCTATCAAAGCTACTAGTCATGATGACATACTTGCTAGGAAACATAATTGGAAGGATAATTTCATGTCTTTATTATAAGCTGCGAAGGGATATCTGAGGGGCATTGTTGAGAACAGAATGCAGGACTGGATGGGTTTTTGGTCTGATTGTCTTATTTTCTTTTTAAAGCAGTGTAATTAAAGTTGGTTTGACATAATTAGTTGTGTACCGCTTCCCCAGTGGATAGCTAAGCCTCTTTTAAATCTTAGAGGCCTAGAGAATGACAGTAACCATAAGATGAACAGAACTGTCATGTTTATGGGTAATATGTTGAGGTACAACCAGGAATGGCCTTGTCACCCTAACTCCCAAAGATACCAACGGATTAATGAAAGTGAAATGCTGAACTGCTTGATCTGCTTTGGGAGGGCTACTTTATGTTAAGAAAAATATGCATACAGCCTAGATTTTAGATTTGAGGTTGTTTTTAAATTTTTTTTTTTTTTGCTTTCTGTAATGAAGGCTTAAACTGCATATGGGAATTGTGTTAATTTCACTTTCTGAAAATAATTTCGAAAAGTCAAAAAGGTTCTCCTTAAATGTGCAGGTGGTTTATGAACGCAGACACGGTGCTCCTCCGGGACGGTGTCTCTCGTGTAGCTCGTTCATATCCTACTCGCATGCCTTAAATGTGTGGATGTGATTATCTTCCTTTAATGATATCTGATGCCATGGCCTCAATGTCTTTCAAGCTGGCTTCAGTCGTGCTGGGGGATCTGGAGGAGCGACCAGGGAAATTCCAGGATTGCTTGACAGGGGCACCGTGTGGGATAGGAACTGCATAGGCAGCGTCCTAGAAGAGGCCATGAACTGCTTTGCCGAGATGCAGAGGCAGACAGAGGAGAAGTTTCGCATGTGGATAGAAAAACTCACTCGCCTGGACACCGATGAAGAAAGCAAGCAGCAACTGGAGTCCAGGGAACCTAAAGTACCCTTAGATGGCCAAAGAATCTCCTCAACTCCTCAGGCAGGGATTTTTATGCAGGTGCCGCCGGATAGCCAAGTACTTCCACAGCAGCAGCCTTTTAACTCTTACGCCAGCTGTCAAAATACCGATATGGCTTTAGAGGTTCCAGAGACTTTGAATAACAATTTCCCAGCTCTCTTCCCTGAAAATGGGAATATCATGGAATCCAGCTTGAACCCATCACAAACTTAACCAGATCTTCAAAGTGGCTACGGTTAACCGTATATCTTGACTGGAAAAGCTGACCGTTGTAAAACAAATAACACATTTTGGTTCCTTCTTTTAGGCTTTTTAACAGCGTTTATTTTTCTTGTCGCCTTCTTGAGAAAAGATATGTCATTTGGTTTTGCCATTGAGATGCTCTTCCTGGCAGAGCTTACAAGTTAGCGAGCTTATTTTGTGTATCTTGTAGGACCAACCAATGTATTCCTTAACTGCTCCTTTTGCATGCCAGAATTGTTTATTTTTGTGTGTGTGTGTGTGTGTATGTATATATGTATATATGTATATCTGTGTATGTATGTATGTGTGTATGTGTGTGTGTGTGCACACACACACATATACATATATATATATATATGGTTTGAAATTGAAAGACTCGTATACCAAATCAGTATGTCCTGTAAATATTTTCCTAAAACAAATGCTAGCATCTATATTGTGCATCTTAAACAGAATTATAATACTGCTTGCCATGTTTGGTTCCTCCATCACTTAGGGCAGAAATTGGCTGATCTGTGAATTGGAAAGTTTTCGATAAACCATTCACTCTTCTCATTCACTTTCATGCAAGTTTTTGCATTCACAGTATTTATATTTAGAGGAATCTTTCGTTTTGTAAAAACGTACTAATCCTAACGGCCGGAGGAATTTGAGAGAGAAAAATAATAGATCTATCTCTCCAAGGGTTAAATTAATTTGGGAACATTGAATGAGATTAAGTGAACATTTACTATAGAAGCATGCATATGAACCTATGCCACTTGTCAAAACAGAGTAATTGTCGATGTGGGTGTGTTCATACAATCAAATTGTAATGTTATGCTATCAAGTCTGGACTATATTGTGAAATAATAGTGGGGTTAAGTCTTGAAATTTGGCCAGTTGTAAATTACAAATTGAAAGATGTTGTCATTTGCAACCCATAAAATGCTATCAGGCACTCATGGAAGAATTGATAGCATGATCATTTTGATTGCTCTTCTTTTAGTCAGCATCTCTTGTGCTGCATAATAAGTTCCTTCCCTTTTCTAATTTTGATGCCAAATGACCATTTTAAAGATTCAAGCATTAACAAATACTCTCCTCCTTCCATTGTGTGGTTTATGATTGACACCCTTGTTTTCCTGATACCTGCATTGGGTTTCCTGTTGGTTCAGATAATGGCAAAAACTTGGACTCTTAAAACCCACTTAGGCTAAGTTTTGACGGACATTTCTATGTATACATTTAAGGCAGGGGTCTCCAAACTTGGCAGCTTTAAGACTGGTGGACTTCAACTCCCAGAATTCTCCAGCCAGCATGTTGAAGCCTATAAGTTGCCAAGTTTGGACACCCCTGACTTAAGGGATGAAAACTCTTCTGTGCCCTGAGTCATTCCTGCTTCCAGAAGATGTGCCTCTGGAAGTAGTATATGGTAAGATTTTGTTTTGTTTTCCAAATATTCGTTCAGAGTTCGTTTTCAGAATATTCTTTCTTATCTCATCTCCTCGATCCTGAACATTACAAGTAAATGTGGAAATGGTGTGTATGGACACATAACAATAAGTCCCCACCTTGAATAAGTGAGTTTTGCTGCATGGCTTTCTGGATTGCTGCTCTTTTTTCATGTCTTTATTTTTTATTTTTAAAAACATAGATTTCTAAGCTCTTGTTCACTGAACATTCTTCCTAGCGATGTTGGTTGGGAATACCCATTCAGTGTTCAGTTATTGTAATTCTTTTCAGTTTAAAATTTTCTTCATGCCTGGGATAGGCTATTGAGTAAACAGCCCTTACAAGTTATGTTTGGTCCCAAAGAAGTCAAAAGTTCTGATGGTTCCTATTCGGCCTTTCATGTGAAAATGATTTTTTTTTTAAAAAAAAGCACTTTTTCACTATGCTAAAAATTAAAAATGTGTATAACCCAATCTGGTTAAATTTATGACCGACTGATTCCTCTCTCCACAGTTAATGAGATGCTAAACATGTTTACTCAGAAGTAAATCCCACACAGGTCACTGCAGCTTTTTCTTGGTTTAGGATTGCAACCTAAATGTCCAATTGTAAAGATTGATGGGGAATTAACAGATTGTTAGTTTGAGTACCTCTGTATGAGGATGCTGTGTGTTTTTCTCAAGGCTGCTCCTACCACATGGAAAACAGTCTGTGAAAGCAAAAAGCCCTTTGAATGCCGTTTGTGGAAAGGCATGCAGTGAAATGATAAGCATTCAAAAATTCAAAAAGATCTCTAAAGATCGTGATATTTAAAACAATACCTTGGATGCCTGTACTTTATAGATATCTTCAGCTATTGCTCATTGATCCATCTTGTTAATTTTATCTGTGAATGTTTTTTTAAGGAAAAAGGATTTTTTTAAAAAATTAAAAATATGTAAACCGGTTTCCTACCCTCTCCTCTACATAATTTATCTTAGGAGAAATAAAGCAGCTTTTTAAAAGCTGCGTTGTTCAGGGTATCTGTTCAAAAGGCTATGCAGGAAAAAATATGTAAAACAAATGTGAATGGTTTCTAAAATAAGTTTGGTGTTAATAATTTTCCATGTATCATATTGATATGGATGTGAATTTGATACCTTCCTAACCTTAAAAATGTGTACATTTAACTGGTTTTAAACAGTAGGGAATCTCTTTAGTATCTTGACAAGTTGGTTTTTGTTTTTGTTTTGCCTTGAATAAAGCATAAATTTGCCACTCTTTTACAAATTAAGAATGTGTAGTGTTTATTATATTGTAGTTACTTTGTTTTGCTCTTGAGATAACAGGTAAGAATTTAGGATTATGTTCCGAGGAGGCTGCCAGCTATATACAGTAGGTCTTCCCTTGCACGCAGAGACCTTGGTTCAATACCATTTTCTTGCCTTAGTCATGTTCTGAAACATTACAGGAGTATAAGAAATCAGATATGGATTATTGGTAGATTTTTCCCAACATATTATTTCTGATTGGATTCTAAACTAACATATGAAACAGCTCTTGACATAATCTTTCCAGCTCTCATCCTCTAAAAAATCATTACAAAAAATAAACTGATTTAAAGATCATATTTGTTTTCCACAAAACCTCTGTAGCATTCCTGTTGATGCCACTGAACTGGATTTTGTTAAAATGCTGCTATAGAAAGACACAAGTAGTCCTCGACATACAACAGTTCATTTAGTGACTGTTCAAAGTTATCACTGAAAAAAAGTGAGTTATACTTCTGACCGCTGCAGCCTCCCCATGGTCACGTGATCAAAATTCAGATGCTTGGCAATTGACTCATATTTATGGTTGCAGTGTCCCGGGGTCATGTGATCATCTTTCGTGACCTTCTGACAAGCAAAGTCAATGGGGAAACCATACTTAACAACCGTGTTACTAACTTAACAATGGCAATGATTCACTTAACGACTGTGTTAAGAAAGGTCGTAAAATGGGGCAAAACTCATTTAACAAATAGTCTTGCTTAGCAACAAAAATTTTGGGCTCAATTGTGGTCATAAGTTGAGGACTACCTGTAGCCCGACAGTCAAAAGTAAGGATATTGTTACTGTTTAAATCATGGTTTAGCAAAGGTCAGCTATGAAAAGTGGAAGTGTCACTTCCATTAATCTCAGTTATGGGTAATGACTTCAGGTTTCAGTACAATAAGAGCCATGATTACAACTAACTGTATTTGAGGTCATAACAGCCATGGCTATAACCAACCATATTTGAAGCAAAGTGCTCTTGGGGTGGGTGGGTGGGCAGAGAAACTGAAGACACCAATAACTATATCTTGATTTCAGCTAATTGCATTAGCAATCGAAAATTTGATTCATGAGTGTCTTTATCTGCCAGATGCAGATGAGTACATGAAACTACCATTCGCTATCAGCAAGTAATTCTTTTTATCGGTGCCTTCACCTGTTTGTCTCTTAAGATTTTGTGAACATGAAAAATACAATAATTAATGGGTGCAGAAGGAGGAACCTACCCAGGTGATGAATTAGAAACGAACAAGTAGCTTGCAAGTTTGGCTCCGAATAACTGAAATCTTATTTCTAAAGGATTGTATATTTTCTATACAGTCATTTTTTACCACTTTCAGAACTCTTGCTTATTTTCACCAATTGTTAGTGAATCTGATACCTTGCATGCTCAGACTCTTGCTCTGACTAAATGCGGAAAATGTCAAATTGCGAATGATGAGGTGTCAAAGATTTTGGGTTCATATTGGATATACCCAAATAGTATTGCAGTTACTAGTAATACTATTTGCTGTCACCGCGGTATCACTTCTGTATCGCGGTGCCAGTTTACCCAACCCTTAAATTTACTCTTCTCCCCTTTATCTCCTCCTACAAATTCCTCTTTGTGCTTTTTTTGTGGGAGCTGTTTTGCATCTTTCCCCTGAGCAGCCTCAGAAGATCAAGATCATGAACGAAGACCTGGAAACCATCCCCTTCCACATATGATAAAACGTTTGGAAGGAGCCCCATCCAGATTTTTCTTCCTGTTGTTGTCTGACACTACCAAATAGTTTTTACATTACTCAGCTTTTACAATGAAACTGAATTCAGTAGCGGCTTACTTCTGAGTAAGTATAAGGTTGTCCTGTAAGCCACAAGTCAAGAACAACATGGAGATGCTATTCAAGTTACAGATCCTACTTGGTTTGTAGTAACCCAGGAAGATTTATTTCATTGAGTTGAGTTCATAGACAATGTATTGTCTTTGTCATTATTGTTTTGTGTGAATCCAGCCAGGGGGACTTAAGTAACTGGAAGAGAGCATCCTGCATGGTTCATTCCATTACCAGTTGCCCGGTCCTGTCAGAAGTAGGACTTTTCTATGAAGCAAGTCCGGTTTATGATGATTAATTGGAAGTGTCAGTAGCCCAGTAAGAAATGTGATCCCAAAAAAGAATTGGAACCCAGGTCTTATCCTATTGAGAAGTGTTTTTTCCTATTACCTTGGCTCCCATACTTAACTATTAATTGCTTTAACTGATTTGCTAGTGAGTTACAGTGACTGGTCACATGTCACACCAAGCTGCAATTCAGAGTCATTTTGGCTTTGTACGGTATCATTGCCACGATGGCGCAGTGGTTAGAATGCAGTATTGCAGGCTACTTCTTCTGACTGCCGCTGCCAGCAATTTGGCAGATCGAATCTCACCAGGCTGAAGGTTGGCTCAGCCTCCCATCCTTCCGAGGTCGGTAAAATGAGGACCCAGATTGTTGGGGGCAATAGGCTGACTCTGTAAACTGCTTAGAGAGGGCTGTAAAAGCACTGTGAAGCGGTATGTAAGTCTTAAGTGCTATTGCATGAATGTTGACATAATTTGTAAGCTATGGCTTAGCACGATATATGAACGAATCCAACTGTCCTACTCAGGAAACTATCATACAGTTTATGTACTAAGCCAGTAGTGGTTGGGTTCATACATCACACTAAGCCATAAAATGGTTTATAAACTACAGTGGCTGGGATGAACAGATTGCTGTGGTCCCCAAAGCAGATAAACTATGGTTTATTTTAAATATGCTTGATTCTTTAAAGCATGCTTTGTTGAAGTAATATGATATGGTAAGTCATAAATCACAGCTTATTAAAGACAGTGGCTGAGGCTACGTAACCTGTACTAAATTTAAAGGGGGGGGGGAAATCACATGGTTTAGTTCAGGTTGCAGATTTAGCTACTGGCATATTGTCTTCTCCTGACACTTTTCTGCTTTTGCGTGCTGAGTACAGTTCACAGCAAAAGACCTTTTCGAGGTGATGGTTCAAAGTCCCATGGTCCCCAGCTACTTAAGGTTAAGACTTGCCTATTTATTATGGCTCCATAATTTTGACATTCAGCATTATTAAAAACATAGAACCCTGATGGCAGAAAAAGACCTAGTGTTCCATCAAGTCTGCCCTTTGAGGGTTTTTTCTTTTAAATTTAATATTTTTATGTATTGTTTTTATATTTTATATTTATTTTATTTTTAATTTTGGCCAGGTGATGGACATATATTTATCCCAAGCTTGTTTAGACTCAGTTACTGATTATTGGTCCACTACCTCCTTTGGAAGTTTATTCCTTATTTCTGTCAATGCTACCATGAAATAGTTGGGGTGTTGTTTTGAAAATGTTTCTGAAAAATAGCATTACCCTTATATCGGTTAGGATTATCTTACATCCATTTTAAATATTTGGATTGAAATCATAAAATTGACAGACTTATTTCTTCTGAATGACAGATTAATAAGCGTAAATGTATTAATACTATTCGAGTCCTTCAGGAAAAATGTATTGTTTCTGCTTGTCTAAATTATGTCATCCTAATAATTTGTATTTGTGAGTCTTTTTTTTTAAAAAAAAATCTGAACAAATGTGAACTTGAAGAATTGTTAAATCTCGAGTTTGATCTGACAGAGGCCTCCAGACAAAATATTCCCCAGTTCCTAATCATGTTATTCGAGGTGCTCACTTCAAACTCAGATGCCCCCTTTCCTCCCATCACTATCTTTTCCCAATATTTAATATTTTTCTCAATGTTCAACATTTCTCAAAACTCAATATTTAATATTTTTCATGGATTTGTGTTACCTGTGTGCCAGAGGTAAGGCTAATGGTAACTGCAGTTTTAAAGCAAATTTAACAGCTAACCATAATTTAAATTTAATGCAGTGCAAAGTTTCCTTCAAAAAACAGGAAGTAGTGGAGAACACAGATTTCCGGAAGCATCAACACGGAATCTAATATCCTAAGTAAACACAACCCTCAAGGTTACACATTGTCTCTCTCTCAAATATCAAGACATTGCGTGCACAGTGAAATAGGCAGCAAATGCATTTAACAAATAACTAATACATTACTGTTAAAAAAAACCTAGTAATTCATGAAAATGCATTTTTATTTTAAGCTTAGCTAGGCAGCTGTCCTATAACTTTTGCTTCGTATCATCATTGCTTCCATTGGTTGCTCACAAAGGTGGTTACGAAAGCAAGAGGTCATTTCCATTTTGTCAATTAGTGTAGATACCTTTTTATGATGAATAAAAAGTTTCCATGTCAGTCATGTGCGATTGTGGGGGGCGCTGCTCGTCTCCGTTTCTTGGAAGAGGAAGCCAGCATTGTCTGAAGAAAATTCCCATAGTCATGTGACCAGCATGGCTATACATGTAGTCCTCAACTTACGACCACAACTGAGCCCAAAATTTAGGATAGAATACAATAGAATAACAGAGTTGGAAGGGACCTTGGATGTCTTCTAGTTGTCAAGGTTCCAAATAGTAGTCGAGCAGAAATCAGAGTCCAAGGCAAAGAGTTCACCAAAGTTCCAATTTAATGCAGACACCATGTTGGCAACGCATGGGAAAACCCAAATCTAACTTTTCTCCCAAGTTCCCACTCGATAGGAAGCGGGCACTCCTTTTCCCCCCACCCCCATCGGGGTCACGTTGCCCACTCATCATCTGCCAGCGTGGCACCGTCTCCTCCCAGCTTCTTGCAGGTACTGGACAAAAGATGACCTTGGAGAAGTAACGAAGAATGTGATCTCTCTAACTCTTCACTCTCACTGTATTCCCCCTCCCCACTCCATAGTCTTTTATGTAGAACGGTGACAAACGATGCTTTGTCACTAGTCCAACCCCCTGCTTAGGCAGGGAACCCTATGCCACTTCAGACAAATGGTTATCCAATCGCATCTTAAAAACTTCCAGTGTTGGAGCATTTTACAGCATTTATGCTGCTAAGTGAGAAATTTAAGTGAGTTTTGCCCCGTTTTATGACTTTTCTTGCCACGTTTGTTAAGTGAATCACTGCAGTTGTTAAGTTAGTAACCTGGTTGTTAAGTGAATCTGGCTTTCCTATTGACTTTTGCTTGTCAGAAGGTCGCAAAAGGGGATTGTATGACCCCGGGACACTGCAACCGTCATAATTAAGAGCTGAAGTGGTGCAGTGGTTAAATGCAGCCATTGCAGGCTGACTGCTAGTTCAACAGTTCAGCTGTTCAAATCTCACTAGGCTCAAGGTTGACTCAGCCTTCCATCCTTCCGAGGTCGGTAAAATGAGGACCCAGATTGTTGGGGGCAATATGCTGAACTCTGTAAACCGCTTAGAGAGTGCTGTAAAGCACTATGAAGCGGTATATAAGAAAAGTGCTATTGCTAAAAAAAATTATCAGTCAGTTGCCAAACGTCTGAATTTTGAGCACATATTATGGGGTTGCTGCAACAGTCATAAGTGTGAAAAATGGTCTTAAGTCACTTTTTTGAATGCCGTTGTAACTTCGAACGGTCACTGGATGAACTGTTGTAAGTCGAGGACTACCTGTATGCCAAAGGTATATGGAACACTGTTACCTTCCCACCAAAGTGGTACCTATTAATCTTCTCTCATTTGCATGCTTTCAAACTACTAGGTGGGCAGGAACTGAGGCATGTAACGGGTGCTAACCCCACCGTGCCAAGCTCGGGTCTCAAACCCAGGCTCAGTGTTTCCCAACCTTGGCAACTTGAAGATGTCTGGACTTCAACTCCCAGAATTCCCCAGCCAGCGAATGCTGGCTGGGGAATTCTGGGAGTTGAAGTCCAGACATCTTCAAGTTGCCAAGGTTGGGAAACACTGCCCAGGCTGTCATCTCTCCAGCTGACAAACTCAGCGTCTTTAACCACTGAGCCATCACACCCCCGATGACTGAATATCCCAGTATAAATCCCTATGTCCTATCTCAGCAGGTATACCCACCCACCAATCCAATTTTGCTAAAAAAACAACAACACCTCCATCATTTCTATCACGCTATATAAATGGAAAATGGGTTGAGGTACCTGGTACCCCACAAAGGGCATTGCATGAAAATGCTTGCTGCCTCTGATGATATTTTGCTAGGATTGGGGAGATTTAGAAGCCCAACAGTTGTGGGGGCTGCGTCCCTCCTTTGTGGTTTGTTCTTGATTGACAGCCCACTTCAGCTGACCCAAGGCAGACCCAAGACACAGTGGGTAAGGTTAGGACTGCTTTGTAAAAGTGTTGGAAATGGTATGGACATCACACAGCTTTTAATTCGGCATCTGCTGGGAAGACCCACTTATAGCATCCTTATTCCCATCTTCGATGTGTACTCTGCATCTTTTCTCTCATCAGAATATACAGGGTAACCAGCAATTGTTAAATACAGATAAAGTACAAAATGATGAATGCAGGTAGCAATAGCACTTAGACTTATATACCGCTTCACAGTGCTTTACAGCCCTCTCTAAGCGGTTTTACAGAGTCAGCTTATTGCCCCAAACAATCTGGGTCCTCATTTTACCCACCTCGGAAGGACGGAAGGCTGAGCCAACCTTGAGCCTGGTGAGATTTGAACTGTCAAATTGCAAGCAAACAGCAGAAGTAGCCTGCAGTACTTCAGATAGACCTCAACTTATGACCACTGTTGAGCCCAAAATTTCTGTTAACTAAGCAAAACATTTGTTGAGTGAGTTTTGTCCCATTTTACGACCTTCCTTGCCTCTGTTGTTAAGTGACTCACTTAATAACACTTGATATGTTAGTAACGTGGTTGTTAAGTAAATGCGGCTTCCCCATTAACTTGGCTTGTCAGAAGGTCACGAAAGGGGATCACATGACCTTGGGACACTGCAACCGTCATAAATATGAACCAGTTGCCAAGCAACTGAATGTAAATCATACGACCATGGGGAGTAACTGGGAAAAATGGTCATAAGTCACATTTTTTGGTGCCGTTGTAACTTTGAACGGTCAGTCTCTTCTTAAACACCTCCAGTGATGAAGCACCCACAACTTCTGAAGGCAAAGCTGTCCCACTGGTTAATTGTCCTCCCTGTTAGGAAGTTTCTCCTTAATTCCAGGTTGCTTCTCTCCTTGATTAGTTTCCATCTATTGTTTCTTACCCTGTTCTCTGGTGCTTTGGACTCGCAGGGGTCTCCAACCTTGGCCACTTTAAGACTTGTGGACTTCAACTCCCAGAATTCCTCAGCCAGCTTTGCTGGCTGAGGAATTCTGGGAGTTGAAGTCCACAAGTCTTAAAGTGGCCAAGGTTGGAGATTCCTGCTTTGGAGAATAATTTGACCCCCCTCCTCTTTGTGGCAGCTTCTCAAATACTAGAACACTGCTATCATGTCACCCCTAGTCCTTCTTTTCTCTAGACTGGCCATATTCTTCATGTTTTCATATATCTTCTCCCTTTGCACTTTGTATTCATAAATTTTAAGTTACAGAGACTGGTACAGAGTCCCAGCCTTATTTTCTCCCTTTGCACTTTGTATTCATAAATTTTAAGTTACAGAGACTGGTACAGAGTCCCAGCCTTATTTTCTCCCTTTGCACTTTGTATTCATAAATTTTAAGCTACAGAGACTGGTACAGAGACCCAATCCCAAGGCCTTCTTTTCTCTGTTTGATGAAGTGGTAGTTTCCTTTGATTTTCTCAGGAAGAATGGATTCCTCCAGCGAAGTGACTGGGGAATTTTCATCACATGGTGCTTTCATTGGAAATGCAGACAGGAAGAGTAGTTGGGGAAAGGTTTTTTTCTTTAGGTTTCCTGAATAATTGTATGGGGCACCATAAAGCTCAACATATAAACATGTGGAAGACTAATCGGCTTCCTTCGGCATCATCATGGATTTTTTCCCTCCCAAAACTCTCTGACAATTTTTCAGAGGCGCCCTTCAAAAGTCAACTGGACTTCCTTGTTTTTTTCCTTGAAAAGATTTAGCTTCTCATTCAAGAAGCCGCTTCGGTTCATTTCATTGCATTCATTTCAGCTGCAAGAATGTGCCTGACTTATTCTGTGCGGTAATTAAAACACGTTAAAGAAGGCATCCTATTAGCCACTTTCAAAATGAGAGAAAGAGCAAATCTGAAAAAGTTGGTTTGTGGTATGGCTGAAGGATACCGGTTTGAGAAAGTGCTCATCCAATGCATTTCAGGATCACAGGATCCAATCCCATGCTTGCTTATTCAAAATAGGAATAACCCCCAATTAGCACAGCAGAGTTTTTCTATGTAAGTACGCATAGCATGGTAGCCTTGAAATTGAATATCACAAAGGGACCGTTCACATGTACATATGATTCCCTTAAGCAAAGGTTTATTGGTAAGTTTCCTGCCTAAGTTTCATTGAACCCTGTGTTTTTTTTAACTGTAGGAACATTTATGCGGAAAAATCTTGTGCCAAATATTCCAACCTTGTGTTCCTCTCAGCTTGTTTGCCTCCTACCAGGAGAAACTAAGATTTGCTCATATTTTCATCTTACTTAAGAATCAGAATTTAAAAAAGCAATACTTTTGTTCCATTCACAGAGCGAAGGCATACATTTTGATTTCTTTTCTTGTCTTAATGAAAACTTGAAAAAAAGCAGTTGATGTATTTTCTTAATAAGTCTTATTGTTCAGCATGTAAGTTGTCACTGTCTCACATATGCTAAATTTAAGCTAAGCTATAAGGTTTGCTGTTTGGAAGTGTGGAAGATACCAGAGTTGGCGCTACAGATAGCAAGTTTATGCTTGTATTTCCTACTGATGAAGACTTTCACCCAAGTTATTCTCTGGGTAGGTGATCAGAATATCACTCTGCATGTATATGCATTTTATTCTACATTTTTGCATGATTATACATGTTGGAGTGGTACAATTTTGACTTGGTTCTTATTGTTAACTAAGCATAATTTGACCTCCATAAATCTGTTTGATTCTACTTTGGACAAAACCAGTGCTGATAATTAAAGGCAATCCGTTGAGAGAAATTGATAAGAGGAATTACGAACAGCACCGTCATTGGTTAGGTAATAAACAGTCAATATTGTACTTAACCCTCGTATCTTCTGCACTTAAAACTTTTTTTTTTTAAATCGATCATGCAATGTCCGTTGAAGCCCAGTTGCACTGAACTCTGATGACTCGTCAAAGGGGAGAAACAGCTTTCATTTTTCACGTTACCCAAACCTGCAAACCCCTCTCCAACCTCAAGTATTAACTTCGACATCGCTGCATGCCACATTTAGACAGTGAATATTGACATTTCGATTTGTTAAAGGCTTCTCCAACGCTTCGCAGTCATCAGCGTTTATTGCAAAATCATCGTTTTCCATCCTCACCAACCCCATGCCTTTCTCATATTCAACCATTCATTTATCCTTTTAAGTAAAGTGGTTTTTAAGTAAAGTCATTTTTGAACTGCAGATTTTCAGAAAACAACGTTCGGAAGAAGTTAGATTGGACTCCTTTCGTGTAACCTTTCTTTAGTATCAATTGCAAAACTGATTTCAGATGTTCTATGCATAACTTGTTTCGGGATCTTACCTGCCAAACATTTTAAAAGGGAAGGGCAAACTGTGGATTAAAATGTTGACTCTTTTTTAAAAAAAATTTGTCAGCGAGATGGAACGTCAATGTTTAGAGCAGTGTTTCTCAACCTTGGCAGTTTGAAGATGTGTGGACTTCAACTCCCAGAATTCCACAGCCAGCAACGCTGGCTGGGGAATTCTGGGAGTTGAAGTCCACACATCTTCAAACTGCCAAGGTTGAGAAACACTGGTTTAGAGGTTCCATGTCCAAATATCTTTTTTCTTGAGGGAAGGCTCTTTGGGGAAGTACAGGTAGTCCTCGATTTACGACAGTTCATTTAGTGAACGTTCAAAGTTATGACAGCACTGAAAAAAGTTATTTATGACTGTTTTTTTTCGCAGTTACAACCTTTGCAGCATCCCCATGTGACCCAAATTCAGAGCCTTGGCAACTGACTCATATTTATGATGGTTGCAGTGTCCCGGGGGTCATGTGATCCCATTTTGCAACCTTCTGACAAGCAAACTCAATGGGGAAGCCAGATTCACTGAACAGCTGGATTATTAACTTATCAATTGCAGTGATTCACTTAACAACTTAGGCAAAGAAGGTCGCAAAATGGGAGTGAAATTCACTTCACAATTGTCTCACTTAACAACAGAAATGTTGGGCTCAATTGTGGTCGTAAGTCAAGGACTACCTATATAAGAACCCTGGTGAAACAGTTTGTTAGAATGCAGTATTGCAGGCAAACTTCCCACTGCCGGCAATTCAATCCTGACCGGCTCAAGGTTGACTCAGCCTTCCATTCTTCTGAGCTCAATAAAATGAAGACTCAGATTGTTGGGGGCAAGAGGCTGACTCTGTAAACCGCTTAGAGAGGGCTGTAAACCAACATGGAGCGATATATGTGCTATTGCTAGTGCTATGGGTGTCATGCTATGAGCCACGGTGGCGTAGTGGTGAGAGTGCAGTACTGCAGGCTACCTCTGCTGACTGCTGGCTGACTGCAATTTGACAGATCGAATCTCACCAGGTTCAAGGTTGACTCAGCCTTCCATCCTTCCGAGGTGGGTAAAATGAGGACCCAGATTGTTGGGGGCAAGAGGCTGACTCTGTAAACCGCTTAGAGAGGGCTGTAAAGCACTATATAAGTCTAAGTGCTGTTGCTATCCTCTACTGGTAACAGAGAAAAGACTTTGGTTTGAACCAGTAGATCTTCAGCCTTCAAGCTCTTTGAGCTGAGATAGCGCAGTGGTTAAAAGCAGCATTGCGACCTTCAGCTGATTGCTAGTTCAGCAGTTCAGCTGTTCAAATCTCACTAGGCTCAAGGTTGACTCAGCCTTCCATCCTTCCGAGGTGGGTAAAATGAAGACCCAGATTGTTGGGGGCAATATGCTGAACTCTGTAAACCGCTTTGAGAGAGCTGTAAAGCACTATGAAGGGGTATATAAGTCTAAGTGCTATTGCTATTGCTATTTTCCTATAATACAGTTTATTCTTTTATCATCTCTAGTTATATCAGAATGAAGCTTACCTTGCATGCAATGCAACAGCTATTCTAATGTTAAAAGTTGTTTTTAAACAGGCAGTCTTCAACTTACAACAGTTCATTTACTGACCGTTGAAAGTTACAACGGCACTGAAAAAAGTGACTTACGACCGTTTTTCATATTGATAACCTTTGCAGCAGCCCCCGTGGTCACGCGATCGAAATTCAGATGCTTGGCAACTGACTCATATTTATGACGGTTGTGTGTCCCGGAGTCGTGCGATCCCCTTCTGACAAGCTAAGTCAATGGAGGAAGCCGAATTCACTTAACAACTGTGTTACTCACTTAACTACTGCAGGGATTCACTTAACAAATGTGGCAAGAAGGGCCATTAAAATGGGGCAAAAATTCACTTGACAACTGTCTCGCTTAGCAACAGAAATTGTGATCGTAAATTGAGGACTACCTGTTCTGAATCAATATGAGCCCAGCACTACGTCTGGACACGTAGTGAATTCCCTAAAATGTTTGGCAGAGGCAATTCCCAGCTTTGCGCTGGGAGCTGCTTTATGCAAGGACAGCAAGGAAACTGTGAGCAAATGTTATTACTACCATCTCTAAATTCCTTTAAGCGACAACTAAGTGAGGGCGGGTTCTCTCAACAGCAAGAGGCTTCCTCTTTCATTCTCTACAAAACAGTTTTATTAAGTCCTCAGAAGGGTAAGGGTTATATGGTTGAGACAGCTGCAGGTTTTAAATACTGCATTTAAAGAGGCAGGAGATGAATTTATGGAAGTGATTATAAACCATTGTTAAGGATGATGATTCATTGCCAGTTGCTGGAGAGCAACAGCGGAGGAGGGCCAGGAACTCTTATCCTGCAGGTGTGCTTCCAAAAAATGAACTTGATCATGGTGGAAAGCAAGAATGCTGGACTTTCAAGAATTCTTATATTCCTTTCTAGTCAAGTGATCAATTTGATTAACTGTTGTGCCCATAAATCAGGAGTATCTAGCTTTGGCGAGACTTTACAATTTGTGGACTTCAACTCCCAGAAGTTGGGAGTTAAAGTCCATAAATCGTAAAGTCTGCCAAGGTTGCACATCCCTGCTTTAAATGCTTCAGACTTCTTAACAATACACATATTCCATAATACATAATGCCTTATGCTTCAGATAGAGGAAAACGTGTGATAATGGGACCTGGAGTAAATTGGGGACTATCCTAAGCTGAGCACTGATTCCCCAAGTGGGTTAATGAAACCTCAAAGTGATTGATGGCTTCTACTGATGTGATGGTTAGGAAGTCTCAAGTCCACATTAAGTGACATTGGGAATAAAAATGGTAAAGGTTTCCCCTGTCCAGTCGTGTCCGACTCCAGGGGACGTTGCTCATCTCCATTTCTTAGCTGAGGGAGCCAGTGTTGTCCGAAGACACTTCCGATGTCACATGTCCTGCATGACTATACGCCGAGACGCACGGAACGCTGTTCATATCCCACCAAAGTGGTACCTATTTATCTACTTGCATTTCCATGTTTTCAAACTGCTAGGTTGGCAGGAGCTGAGGTAGGAACGGGAGCTCACCCCGTTGCATGGGGCTCGAACTTTGTCCATCAGCTTTCTAGCTGACAAGTTCAGCGTCTTCAACCGCTGAGCCCCCTGCAACCCTTGAGATTAAAAACCATCCCTTGGCCTAATTTCCTTTATAGGATTGTTCTGAAGATAAAACTGGAGGGAAAAAATGTACTGTATTCCATTGGGAATTCCTGGAGAATAATGTGCATCCAAAGAGACTTAATTTTGGACTTGGTTCAGGTATGATTGATATAATTTGGCAACCCAGACTATCTCCATGTTTGCAAAGCTCACTTCCTTCCTTCACTTCCTGATACACTGAGATAGCCCTGATGAGCCAACAGCAATGGCTTCCAAATGAGCAAACTCTGATTTTTTTTGTGTTAAAACTATAGTTTTAAGCCCATTTCAAACTGAAGTTTCCAGTTCCAATTTTGAAATAAACTATGACAAATGGGAACACAAAATATGCCTCGTTTGGACAGGAAGGCAAGTTTCTGGGAAAAATTCCCAGAACCTAAAAGATGCAGAAGAGAATAATACATGACCTTAGAACACATTTCTGACAGCGAATTTGGCCATATCTGAATTGGACCATTGGACAAAACCAGTGCATTTTTATTTAATTTCTCTCCCTCTTTTGTATTAATAGATAATTGTTACCAGCGCGGCTAGTTTGGGAATAGGCCTGTTATGTGTTCTGCTTCAAAATTTCATCTGGAATTTTGTTTTATAGTCCTTCCATACTAAACAACAAATACTGCAACTTGAAAAAAAAATGGGATCAAATTCTTATGTAAGGGTACATAAAACCAAAATAGCACGCAGTGTAGTCACCTATCAGAATATATTCAGTATAGACATATATTTGAAATTTATTTGATTTAACCAGCGACTTTCCAAACAGATATGCCTAAACCAGGGGTCAGCAACCTGCGGCTCTGGAGCCGCATGTGGCTCTTTCATCCCTCTGCTGCAGCTCCCTGTCGCTCAAAATATGCATCACAACTGCCAATGTGCGACACCCACTGGCATGCAATTTATTGAGCTTTTTGACCTCCAGTAGGCCAACCATGGATAAATCCAAGAAAAGAAAAGTTTCAGAAGAAAACAGAATCTTTAATTCAACTATATATGCTAGTTTTGTGGCCGCTCAGGAAATAGTCAGGCACGGGATGAGTTTTGTGGCTCCCGGTGTTTTCTGTGGGAAACGGGTCCAAATGGCTCCCTGAGTGTTTAAGGTTGCCGACCCCTGGCCTACACCATCTTTTTTTAAAAAATAGAAATCATCTTATCTAATTCCCGTGACAGAATTAGGGATCTATGATTTGATGGGAAGGACAGCTGTCTGTTTCATGTATTCATTTCCTAAGTTTTTATGTTAAGCATTTTATTCATCTGTATCATTGCAATAGTTCATATTGAACGTGCCGTTTATTTTGAAATGCTCACAAGTTGGGTTCAAAGCCAAGGCAGTAGATCTTTTTCTGCGTGTATCTCATGCGGTGTCGTCACTGATCTCTTTAGGTTTCCTTTCCTTTCCAGATGGACCTCCCGTCGTGCCCCATTACGATATCTCGGACACAAACTCTGACCCAGAAGTGGTGAACGTGGACAATCTTTTGGCAGCCGCAGCCGTTCAAGAGCACAACAGTTCCGTCGCTAACCAGAACGCCGAGCCTACTTGGAGGACGAGAGGGTTGCTGGAAGAGCTGAATGCTGAGACAAGTGGGTAGAACACATTTCATTGGTCTTGCTAGGATCTGGTGCTTCCTCTCGAGGTTTACTTCTCCTTCTAGGTGGAATCAGACTATCCCAACCTTGATCCTCTACTAATACTGTGTTTCCCCGAAAATAAGACCCTGTCTTATATTTTTTTGAACCCCGAAATAAGTGCTTGGCCTTATTTTGGGGGAGGTCTTATTATTTTGGGGCGTGTGGAGCAAGATGGGGCTCTTCTTGCCGTCTTACCTGATTTTCAGCTCTGTCTCCCTAACCCTAACCAGATAAATGGCAGGGACCGGCTGCGCATGCGGTTAAATATTTTCAGGGAGGGCTTATTTTTGGGGGAGGGCTTATTTTCGGGGGAGGGTTTATTTTCGGGGAAACACGGTACCTGCGGTGATCTGCCTATCTGCCTATCTGCGGTACAGGTAGTCCTAGAACCCAAATTTCTGTTGTGAAACGAGACAGTTGTTAAGTTAATTTTGACCCATTTTACGACCTGTCTTGCCACAGTTGTTAAGTGAATCCCTGCAGTTGGTAATGTCAAATGTCGTGGAAATCGGGAATTTCAGGCAGTTCAGATGAATACAGGTAGTCCTCAACTAACATTGTAATACCGTATTTTTCAGAGTATAAGACGCACCGGAGTATAAGATGCACCTTAGTTTTTGGGGAGAAAAATAGGGGAAAAAATCTGCCTACCTGGTATTCATCGGGCTACCGTCCTTAGTCTGGTCAGCTTCAACACATTATTTTATCCCCTGGTTAGGGCTGAAAAAAATCTTCTTCGGAGGGAGTAGCAATGAAAACAAGCCTGCAAAGACTTAGGGCTGGAAAAAAACTTCTTCGGAGAGAGTAGCAATGAAAAAGTCTGCAAGCCGGGAAGATCGTTAGCACCTCATTAGGGTTGAAAAAAAAGCTTCGGGAAAAAAAAAAAAGCTACATTCGGAGTATAAGACGCAGCCAAATTTTCAGCCTCTTTTATGAGGGGAAAAAGGTGCGTCTTATACTTCGAAAAATATGGTAAGCATTGAAGCTTATTTCTTATTTCTGCCACATATCATCCTCCTTGGTTTTAGGGCTTTGGAACTTTCTCACTAAGGAGACTCATTAGTGTAGCTAATGAGAAGAAAACTATCGTTTCAGGAGACAGTTTGTTTTAAATTGATATTTCAGTGGCTCGGTTGAATTTTATATTTGTAAGCCACACAATGTACAAAGTATATATATAAAAACGGGCTGGGGATTTATTTAAATTAATGCTGAGGCTACCGCTACTCTGAGCTGTGTTTTTGGATTATGACTTCCCCATCAGCAGAAGAGAAATGCAATAAATATATCTTCTTTTCAAAATGTAATACAATCCGACAATGTTCAATTTGCACTGGATGCAGAAATACGGTTAAAACACCATTCTACTTTGTAGCAAATTCTTTTTAAGAATTGCTTGCGGTACATAAATGTAGTTACCACCTGATATTTGTCCGCTGCCATGTTTTTCAGACAGCCCCATCAATCTGCTGTTCTCTATTGTCTGGAGACGCAGATATAGAAGGAGAAACGGGGGTTTAGAGCTTGCATTGATCACTTTCTCAAATAAAAGTTCCCTGGTCCTTCCCAGCCACTTTTCACATACCGTATTTTTCAGAGTATAAGATGCACCGGAGTGTAAGACGCACCTAGATTTTAGAGGAGGAAAACAAGGAAAAAAGTATTCTGAACCAAATGGTGTAGTAATATATTATTCAATAAAATACCAGTATAGCAGAATACATTTTACAACCATGTATACTTTTTACAACCATCTACACTTTTTACAAACTTCAAACTTGACAGCTTTAAGACTTCTGGACTTCAACTCCCAGAATTCCTCCTCCAGTCGTGCTAGCTCAGGAATGGGAGTTGAAGTCCACAAGTCTTAAACTTGCCAAGTTTGAAGACCCTTGCACCCCTAACCCAGGGGTCTTCAAACTTGACAGCTTTAAGACTAGTGGATTTCAACTCCTAGAATTCCTCCTCCAGTCATGCTAGAAGGCAAAAACCACCCCCCTTTTTTGCAAAAAAACAGCCTTTTCCCCCCAAAAAAATGAGGCACGCAGAGGGTTTGGGAAGCCTGCAGAGCACTCCTAGGGGGTGGGGGAAGGCAAAAATGCCCCAATTTTTGCAAAAAACGGCCTGTTTTTCGCAAAAATGGGATGCAGGGGTGGGGCTTCGGGAGGCCAAAAATGGCTGTATTCAGTGTATAAGACGCATCGACATTTCCACCCTCTTTTGGGGGGCAAAAAGGTGCATCTTATACTCCGAAAAATACGGTAATGACCGATGCGCCTTGGGTTTGGGACGGCAACTGGGATCATCTTGCTAAGAGACATAGTCGCATGATGTCACACTTTATGGCAATTCTGGTCCCAGTTGCCATCGTAACCTGAGGACTATCTGTATTAGGTATGTTGGCTGCCTTGATAAATACATTAAATATATTATATTAAATATAATAGACAGTCCTTGACTTACAACCATAATTGAGTCCCAGAGTTCCATTGCTAAGCAAGGCAGTTGTAAAGTGAGTTTTGCCCCCTTTTTACAATCTTTTTTTTTGCCACAACGGTTAAGCAAATTACTACAGTTGTTAAATGAATCCTGTGGTCGTTAAACAAATCTGGCTTCTCCCATTGACTTTCCTTGTCGTAAGCTGGCTGGGAAAATCACACTGTGACCGTCATATATACATGCCGGCTGCCAAGTGCTCAAATTTTGATGGTGTGACCATGGGAATACTACCACAGTGGTAAGAGTGAACATCAGTCTTAAGTTACTTTTTTCAGTGTCATTGTCAGGAGCCCTAATGGCACCGTGGTTAAAGTGCAGTATTAGACTTAGATAATCACTTTATTGTCACTTTGAATGTACACTAATTGGCGTACATTAAAATGAAATTTCGTTGCATACAGCTCTCAAAGGGTCACCACCTCCAATGCGCACTACATAAACATGACAAAATAGATAGATGATAGATAGATAGATAATAGATAATAGCAATAGCAATAGCACTTAGACTTATATACCGCTTCATAGTGCTTTACAGCCCTCTCTAAGCGGTTTACAGAGTTCAGCATATTGCCCCCAACAATCTGAGTCCTCATTTTACCCACCTCGGAAGGATGGAAGGCTGAGTCAACCTTCAGCCGGTGAGATTTGAACAGCTGAACTGCTGAACTAGCAGTAGCCTGCAGTGCTGCATTTAACCACTGCATCAACTCGGCTCTATAATAGATAGATAGAAAGATGATAGATAGAGATGATAGATAGAAAGATGATAGAGAGATGATAGATAGATAGAAAGATGATAGATAGATAGATAGATAGATAGATAGATAGATAGATAGATAGATAGATAGATAGATAGATAGATAGATAGATAGAAAGAAGATAGATAGATGAATGGATGGATGGCTAAAACTGTTTTAAATTGTAAATTGTTTTTTAAACTGTTTTTAGATGTTTTTGTATTGATTTTGATGTTCGCTCTTCTGTTGTGAGCCGCCCAGAGTCCCTAGGGAGTTGGGCGGCATAGAAATGGAAGAAATAATAAATAAATACAAACAAACAACAAATAAATAAGACAGACAGACAGACAGACAGACAGACAGACAGACAGATAGATAGATGATAGAGAGATAGAGGATTGATAGATTGATGATAGATAGATAGATAGATAGACAGACAGACAGACAGACAGACAGACAGACAGACAGACAGACAGACAGACAGACAGACAGACAGACAGACAGACAGACAGACAGACAGATGATCGAGAGATACAAAATTATTGCTGACAAAACTCTGCCCACAGCCTGGAGTTCGATCCTGACATGGTCCAGGGTTGACTCAGCCTTCCATCCTTCCGAGGTCGGTAAAATGAAGACCCAGATTGGTGGGGGCAATATTCAAATAAAGCTTCTACAATATAAACAAAAACATATGAAAAACGGCTGCAGGTTTTGGGTCTGGCTAGTCTAAAGAAAAGAAGAATTAGGGGTGACATGATAGCAGTGTTCCACCAGTATTTGAGGGGCTGCCACAAAGAAGCGGGGTTCAAATTATTCTCCGAAGCACCAAAAGGCAGGAGAAGAAACAAGGGTTGGAAATTAATCAAAGAGAGAAGCAACCTGGAATTAAGGAGAAATTTCCTAACAGCAAGGACAATTAACCAATGGAAGAGCTTGCCTTCCGAAATTGTGGGTGCTCCATTATTGGATGTTTTTAAGAAAAGTCTAGACCAGGGGTGTCAAACTTGATTTCATTGAGGGCCGCAGCAGGTTTATGTTTGTTCTTGGAGGGCCAGGGGGGGCAGGGGGCGTGGCCAGCTCGGTGTCACTCATCGAGGTTCCGTTTTCAACTGCGACGGCCTCCTGCAGCCCTCTGCCAGCGAAAACAGAGCTCGGGAAGGCCGTGCGTGGCCAACCCAGGCTGGAAGAGGCACTGCGGACCGGTCCTTCAATGTTTCCAAGGTGGGCCAGATTTAAGCACCCCAGCCTTGAGTTTGACACCCCTGGTTTAGACAGTCACTTATCTGAAATGGTATCGGTTCTCCTGCTTGAGCAGGAGGTTGGACTAGAAGACCTCCAAGGTCCCCTCCAGATTCCATTCCATTCTATTCTATTCTATTTGGAATTTGTTTTGCACTGTTTTAAAACTGGCCCTGCGGTTTGCAGCTGTGCTGTATTGAGTAGGAGCTTCGATTTACATGAGCAGTGAAGCTGTTGCAGCCGCTGAGTCTTTCGTTGGCTGATGCCTGTTGGTTTCTTTCCCATAGATCATCTGAATGCTGAGTTCCTGGCAAGCAACAAACTTCCCACCAGCCACTCCCAGGTCAATGAAGAAATCAACGTTGCCTCCTCTGATAGCGAAGTGGAGATTGTTGGAGTTCAAGAGCATGCAAGGTGCTTATTAGGTTTTTCCCGTTTGCTTCTGTTTTTTTAACTCTGACTATAATTAAAAAGCTGGAATAAATTTCCAAAATGAAGAAGAAAAAAGGAGCCGAGGTGGCGCAGCGGTTAGAGTGGGGTACTGCAAGCCACTTTAGCTGACTCTGATCCGCAGGTGAGCGGTTCAAATCTCACCGGCTCAAGGTTGACTCAGCCTTGACCCATCCTTCCGAGGTAGGTAAAATGAGGACCCAGATTGTTGGGGGCAATGTAAATATATACATTGCTTACTGGTGTAAACCGCTTAGAGAGTGCTTGCACTGTGAGGCGGTATATAAATGTCACTAATAAAAAAAATAAAAATAAACGTTAGGCTTTGGGGCTTATGTTTTCGTTGCCTGCAGATGGCTTTTCCCAAAGGTGCTTTTTCAAAAAGGCAGCTGGACTTCCTTTGTTTTTCCTTGAAGACGTTTCGCTTCTCATCTAAGAAGCTTCCTCAGTTCTGAAGTCAGAACTGAGGAAGCTTCTTGGATGAGAAGCGAAACGTCTTCAAGGAAAAAAACCAAGAAAAACCCAGTTGCCTCTTGAAAAAGCACCTTTGGAGCAACCATGACCTGGATGATTGAGACTCTCCAGAGAGATGGCAGATGGCTTGTTTCTTTCAGATTAATTTCAGATGTAGAAGCAGCATTTATCTAGCAGTTTTTTGAAACATGGAATTCTGGGCTTAAGAGAGTACCGTATTTTTCGGAGTATAAGACGCACCGGAGTATAAGACGCACCTTAGTTTTTGGGGAGGAAAATAGGGGGGGGGGGAATCTGCCTACCAGGTATTCATCTGGCTAGCGTCCTTAGTCTGGTCAGCTTCAGCACATTATTTTATCCCCTGGTTAGGGCTTTAAAAAACCTTATTCGGAGCGAGTAGCAATGGAAAAAAAGCCTGCAAAGGCTTAGGGCTGGAGAAAACCTCCCTCGGAGAGAGTAGCAATGAAAAAGCCTGCAAGCCGGTAAGAGCCGGGAAGATCATTAGCGCCTCGTTAGGGCAGGGAAAAAAAGCTTTGAAGAAGCTACATTCAGAGTATAAGACGCACCCACATTTTCAGCCTCTTTTAGGGCGGGAAAAGGTGCGAATATACTTATACTCCGAAAAATACGGTATATACAGTAAAAGTGCATGGCAGTTGTGACAAGCTGCTTAAACCTTAAACCGTCAAGTCAAAGCAGAGTCACATGGAGAGAGGTGCAAGAAGTATAAAGAGATCTTTTTTTGAAACAGGAACGAAGTCTCTCAAGCAGCAGGGGCCCAGAGAATCCCAGACATAGGGAGAAGTGAGATGAAGGCAGAGAAACCCAATGAGCTGCCAAAAGGAAAGCCGAGCAGCAAGAGTGAAGAACTCTATGAGCACAGGTGCCAAAACAAGCTATTCCTCGTTTCCCGGTTAAAGCCAAACTTGCAGAATCGTGTTCATTCTCCACATAGCACAAGGGTCTCCAAATTTGGCAACTTGAAGACTTGTGGATTTCAACTCTCAGTATTCCCTGGCTGGCTGGCTGGCTGGCTGGCTGGGGAATTCTGGGAGTTGAAGTCCACAAGTCTTAAAGCTGCCAAGGTTGGAGATGCCTACCATAGCAGGTCTTAACCATTAAAGGTTAAGCTTGAGTTAGGTTAACTAACTAACTAAGGCTAGGCTTTTTGGGTTATGTTTTTGTTGCCTGCAGAAGAGCTGAAGTGGTGCAGTGGTTAAATGCTGCGACTGCAGGCTGACTGCAGGCTGACTGACTGCTAGTTCAGCAGTTCAGCTGTTCAAATCTCACTAGGCTCAAGGTTGACTCAGCCTTCCATCCTTCCGAGGTCGGTAAAATGAGGACCCAGATTGTTGGGGGGCAATAGGCTGAACTCTGTAAACCGCTTAGAGAGGGCTGTAAAGCACTATGAAGCGGTATATAAGTAAAGTGCTATTGCTATAAAGTGCTATTGCTTTTCCCAAAGATGCTTTTTTTCAAGAGGCAACTGGACTTTCTGGTTTTTCTTTGAAGACGTTTCGCTTCTCATCCAAGAAGCTTCTTCAGATCTGATTGGATGGTGGGGAATGGAAGGATTTATCCTCCTTGCAGACGGCTGGTCATTTGCATCCTTTTAGAAGGTCATTGACTACAGGAACCAGGAGCACTACTCAGGTGACCCTGAGGACACAGAGAAACCTCCAAGTGCTTCAAGGACCCTCAAAAAGGATGCCAATGACCAGCTGTCTGCAAGGAATATAAATCCTTCCATTCCCCAGAGCTGAAGAAGCTCCTTGGATGAGAAGCAAAACGTCTTCAAAGAAAAACCAGAAAGTCCAGTTGCCTCTTGAAAAAGCACCTTCGGGACAACCATGACCTGGATGACTGAGAATCTCCATAGACATTAACTATTAAAGGTTATTAACACAAAAAGATCTTTAGGAGCCGAGGTGGCGCAGTGGTTAAAAGCAGCACTGCAACCTTCAGCTGATTGCTAGTTCAGCAGTTCAGCTGTTCAAATCTCACCAGGCTCAAGGTTGACTCAGCCTTCCATCCTTCCGAGGTGGGTAAAATGAGGACCCAGATTATTGGGGGCAATATGCTGAACTCTGTAAACCGCTTAGAGAGGGCTGTAAAGCACTATGAAGCGGTATATAAGTCTAAGTGCTATTGCTATCTTTCCCCCTTTGGGTGTTCCCTTCCTTGAGAGGAGAGATCTGAATCAAATGCAGATGTCCAGCCTAGAAAGGCAGCCCTTCAGTTCTCCTGAAGGTTATTGCAGCCTTTTATAGGGTGCAGTGAATTCTAGTTGAACCTCCTGCCAATAATATTAAGATTTAAAATAAAGGGCTCCTGAGAAATGAGGAAATAGAAAAGTTTCCCCCGCCCAGCTGTTGAAACAAGCCTCCAAAGCTAACAGAAAGGGACAGACAATCCTCAACTTACAACCACAATCAGAACAAAACCTTCCCTCACTAAGCGATATGGTTGTTAAGGAAGTCGCACTTGATTTTATCACCTTTTCTCCTGCGGGTGTGAATCGATTCACAAAATTGTTAAATTAATCTGGCTCTCTTCCCCTCCCCCCCAATTGATTCTGTAATAAGATCACAAATGATGATCTCGTGATCTCAGGGCGCTGCAACCATCATCAACCTCTTGCCAGTTGCCAAGCATCTGTATTTTGATCACTTGATACCCCCCCTCCGGACACTGACGGTCAAAAATGCATTAGTCGCTTTTTCCAGCCCTGTCGTAAAGAGAGTCACTGTTGCAGTGGGAAGGGCAGCGTATACATTTAATTCAGCAATTAATTAAAGGCTCATAAAAAGAATGGTGGTAAGATGGGGAGAATCTGTGCTGCAGTGTGCCCTTATAAAAGATTTGGGAGTGGTCCAATTGTTATTGCCAAGTCTATTTCTAATTTAATGAACTTGGGGAAGCATTGCCTGAAACGAGAAATCTATGCATCGATCTCATCTACCCTATCCCGTTAATGGCACACTTAAGATTCTGAAGACTTTGATAGAATTACGTCTTCCATATTATCCGTACTTTGGGCACATCGCCAAGCATCCTTTCTGTAAAAATCCTCACAGTGATCCCATGTATCCTTCAATTCCTGAGATTTGGGGTTAAAACCCATTAACTTGTGGACTAGCTACTGTTCTCTCTTCCTAAAGCCCACCCACTCCCCTTCCCCAGTAGTGTAGAGATTATAAACGTTAGCTTTGATGTTGTATTGGTTCATACAAAAATATGAATAAAAGTCATAGGATTGTATAAATTCTAAGGATCATGCAATCAATTGCTCTGGGTTGACTTGGCGGGAAACAATGGGAAACAATGGCCCTTTTACAAGCTATGGACTTCAACTCCCAGAATTCCTGAGCCATCCAGGAAGTCCACAGCTGGTAAAGGGGCCATAGTTGCCCACCCCTGCTATTGGCTCATATTTTCATATTTACCTCCCATATGGTTTGACCTTCCCATCCCACTTGCTGCTTTCCCTTCGTGTCTGCCAGCAGCAAGACGTTTGGAAATGACAAGTGTCACCCCAGAACATAATGGAGGTTGGCATCCGGTTGACCGGTTTAACCAAAACGAGCCATTGGTTTTTCTCAACTTAGCCAACTTAAACCATTCTCTACCTACTTCCTGCTTGTATTACAGGTAGTCCTCGACTTACGACCACAATTGAGGCCAGAATTTCTGTTATGGAGCGAGGCATTTGTTAAGCGAGTTTTGCCCCATTGTACGACCGTTCTTGCCACCATTGATGTTAAGTGAATCACTGCGGTTGATAAGTTAGTAACCCGGTTGTTAAGTGAATCTGGTTTCCACGTTGACTTTGCTTGTCCAAAGGTCGCAAAAGGGGATCACATGACCGTGGGACACAGCAATGGTCATAAGTACGAACCAGTTGCCAAGCACCTGAATCTTGATCATGTGACCACGGGTTCTGCAAAGCTCAGCTGAAAAACGGTCATCAGTCACTGTTGTAACTTTGAACTAAATGAATTGCTGTTAAGTCGAGGATTTATTTAGTACAGTGTTTCCCAACCTTGGCAACTTGAAGATGTCTGGACTTCAACTCCCAGAATTCCCCAGCCAGCATTCGCTGGCTGGGGAATTCTGGGAGTTGAAGTCCAGACATCTTCAAGTTGCCAAGGTTGGGAAACACTGATTTAGTAGATTTTAGCAGATTTTGAAACCACCAAATAAAAACAGATTTATTTACCGTATTTTTCGGAGTATAAGACGCACCTTTCCCCCCCCCCCTAAAAGAGGGTGGAAATGTTGGTGCGTCTTATACACCAAATACAGCCATTTTTGGCCGCCTGAAGCCCCACCCCCGCATCCCATTTTTGCGAAAAATGGGCCAGTTTTTTGCAAAAACGGGGTGCGCAGAGGATTTGGGAGCCCTGCAGAGTGCTTCTAGACTGGGAGAAGGCAAAAACGCCCCCGTTTTTGCGAAAAGCAGGCTATTTTTTTGCAAAAAACGGGGGCGTTTTTGCCTTCCCCTAGAAGCACTCTGCAGGCCTCCCAAACCCTCTGCACGCCCCGTTTTTTGCAAAAACGGGTGAAAAACGAGCCCATTTTTGTAAAAAACGGGGCGCGCAGAGTGTTTGGGAGGCCTGCAGAGTGCTCCTGGGGGCTGGGGAGGACAACTTTTTTTTTCTTGCTTACCTCTTCAAAATCTTGGTGCATCTTATACACCGGTGCGTCTCATAGTCCGAAAAATACGGTAATGTTTATTGAGTAGGTTTTAAAACCAGCCGTCTCTCTCCCAGCGGGACTCGGGGCAGCATGCCTACGATTGAGGCATATCCCGTGCTCGCCCAAGGAAGCCCACCAGGCATATTCAAGAATGTGTCTCCCTTTGCTTTGACCACAGATACGTCCATCCTCGTGGAGGCGTGATTCAGACTGTGTCTTCCCGGAAACACGGCTCAGGTCTGCAGTGCCCCCGGCAATCAGAAACATGGACAGGTGTGGCCCCTCCTCCGCAGAATTGGTCTTCGCCCCCCGAAGTGGTAGATCTGACGCTGGACGAGGACAGCCGACGGAAATACTTACTGTAATGCAGTAAATTTTTCACTGTGGTTTTTCTTTTTCTTTTTTAGTTATTTAGTCCTTTTCCTTTTTGTGGCACAGAAGTTTCTGGATATCGCCTTGGTGTCCAAAGACTCTGCTCCAAGCGTTTTTGTTTTTTTTTTGGAAATCTTTAGACTCCCTTGGGAGCGTTTCCTCCTCTGCCTCTGCCCCCCCTCTCCCTCCTGCCTTTAGAACTGCAAGATCACTTCAGACGTTTCTTTGAAAGAAGGACACTTTGCTTAAAACAAAGGGAGCTTCCCGTCGGCGGAAAGCATAGCACACTGAACTTCAGAGACAAGCTTCCACGGTGTTGTTGTTTTTTTTAAACTCTGTGTCTTTCGGTCGGAGTGCTGGTGGCTGGGAGCCACCATACCTTCTCGGTCCCACCCTGTAGAGAGAGCTATACCGGCTGCTTTAAATTCACCACGAAAGCAGAATGTTGCTGGTTTCCTTTCCTTCGTCTCTCGGCAGTGTAAGCATTAAAAGACACTGCTGGCCCAACCGGCTCCCGGTTCTGAGTATCCTCATTGTAGCGTAATTGGGGGAAAGCTTAACAAGCAGCGAGTCAGGACCGGGGGCTTCCAGCTGGCCAACGGATTCAGTCGTAGAAGGACCAAGACTCGGTCCCAAAAGACCAACTGCCTCCAATTTGGTTTCAAATTCAGGAGTGAATTTTCAGCTGCACTCAGATTTGAGTTTTAGAGTAGTAGTAGTGCATTTTTTTATTATTTCCCCCCTCCCTATACTACTTATCCCTATTGGTCACTTGGCTTGGCTTTTTTACAGCCTTTTCCCCTGCACAACAGGAAGAAAGCGGTTTCTCCTTTCTGATCTCAGCTGTATTTTACAGAGGTGGCTTGAACCGTTAGGGTTGTAGCCGTAATCCCATATCTGTGGGGTTATAGAGACATGATTGTAGGGGGTGAGAACTAGAGGCTACCTTCACGCCAAAGGTTGAAACAAGCCATTAAAAAGTCAACCCAAGCTCCAAGCTCTGCTCTTTGCTGAGAAACCTTAGTGGGATTTGGGGGATGCTGAGCCCAGACACCACTTTCCGAAATTTTTCTCTTCCGTGACCGGAAGAGGCTCAGCGCTGTTCCTTCTCAGGGTAGCTCTCTGTCAATTGGAACCGAGGAGAAAAAAACAGGGAAGACTCCGATCTCTCATGCCGAGCACATCGGAATAAAATTAAGGTGTGCGTCGGTATGGCACCCATGCAGGAACAGGAGGCGCTGCTTTGCCTGTGTTAATTTGAATGTGTTCTCAGAAAAAGCGTTGCTGTTACCCAAACAGATAAACCAGAGGGTTCAGCTCACTTGTATACATTTGCTTTTAAAGCAGTTAACACGAAAACCGGCGCTTTAATTTTACTCCCAAGTCTCTCCAACTCTCGGATATTCTTCTGAGTTCTTGTAGAACGTCTCCCGGGCCTTAGGCTCAGTTGCCTTCTGCAGACGTTATCTTTCTCTGCCCATTGAGATCATCCTTATTCCCTGGGGGGGGGGGGAGAGATAATGGAGGCACTTATTCTGTGCCTGGTGTCATTGGGCAAGCCAGCCTCAAACACTCCCAAAGTGTCAGGAAACAGTCGTACAGGCATATCACGTCCTTGGCCCCTAAAAATCCTTGGATCTCCTGGTCGCTTTGCCAGCATGACGATTTGTGGCATGATTCCACTTTACGTGAAGTGTCCTCAGTAACTGGCCTTCTCTGGTGGAGCAAATGATGGTCAGCAGACCAAACCTTTGCACATAC
>JALIGW010000002.1:1170819-1298319 GCA_023053685.1 Diadophis punctatus similis
ACCAAACACTCGCGACCAGAGAGAACTGAATGGTGGAAGTGGAATGGAGTCCCCTGGAAAAGGGTATGAGTGAAAGCCGAGCAGGAGCCTTCCCCGTGGCCCTGCGCTATGCAATTAACCTTCATCATAACTTCATACAGGTAATCCTCGGCTTACGGCCGCAACCATTTCTAGTTGCTGAGCGAGACAGTTATTAAGGGAGCTTTGCCCCATTTTACGACTTTTCTTGCTGCGGCTGTTAAGCGAATCACTGCAGTTGTGAAGTTGTGAGCTTCCCCCATTGACTTCGCTTGTCAGAAAGCCGCAAAAGGGGGATCACATGACCCCGGGACATTGCAACGGTCATAATTACGAGCCAGTTTTATTTGTATAATAAAGGCTTGATTCTGATAATGCAGACTTAATTTTGAGAAAAGTCTCTAGCCAAACTGAAAAAGTTTATTGCTCAAAATGGATGTGCTCTCAAGCTAAATGATCTGGAATTACAAAAAAAGATATAGTTTTGTATCAGATAACTTGGAGCTCCAAAAAGATCTTTCTAAACTGGGGAATTAAATATTAAAGTCTAAATATTGTTTGGGTTAGCAGGTATGAAGTAATTCACAAGGAGAGAAGCAACCTAGAACTAAGGAGAAATTTCCTGACAGTGAGAACAATTAATCAGTGGCACAACTTGCCTCCAGGAATTGTGAATGCTCCAACAGTGGAAGTCTTTAAGAAGATGTTGGATAACCATTTGTCTGAAGTGGTGTAGGGTTTCCTGCCTAAGCAGGGGGTTGAACTAGAAGACCTCCAAGGTCCCTTCCAACTCTGTTGTTCTGTTCTGTTCTGTACCTTTGGACAAAGTGGGGTTTTTTTTCCCATTAGATTTTTAGGATATGGTAAGTATGTAGGTGAAAATTACCAACCCAGCTGCTGGGGGGGGAGGGGGAATGAGAACGGGAAAGGAATGAAAAATCTAAAAATTCATGATACTGTCTCCTCAAAAAAAATCATAACCAAACCAACATTGCTCCCCTCCTAATCTACAGTGCAGGGCATCACACCTCAAATAACAATGATTGCAACACAGGAGCGGCGAAAGGGATATTGTAGAGTTGGCGTAACTCCCTGGAAGTAAAAGTCTATAATGTTTGTGGCTTAGAACAAGATCAGTGACAGAATGGAGGGGGTGAATTTAAAAGAATCCTTTTCGGAGCACTGAAAATGTCTGGTTGTACCTTGAAGTTGAAGAGGGGAGAATGGGTTGCCAAGTGCCCAGATCACCATTGTGTAACCATGGGGATGCTGAGATGTCGGTCGTAACCAGGGGACCAGTCAAAATCACAGTTTGTTCAGCACTCTCAGAATTTTGTATAACCCCCCTGTACCCTCCCTGTGTGGCACCTCTCCTGCACCCTCCCCGACTGATGCAGTATCTCTTTCATACTCTCACATACCCCCCTTGAACTCCCCCCCACACACACCCTTCACCCACCCACCCAAACCTGGCAGCAACCACAGACCTGTCTAATCACCTGGGACTTGTGACATCCTGCTAGATTCCCCTTGGACTTTAATTGAGAGTATACATTCCTATCTTATTTTTTTCCCCAATGTGCAGGATTTTTGCATGCATTAAAATATACTTTGGAGAACTTTTGCCTAATATATGCAATTTAGTTGCAAGTGACTTCACAATATTTGCGCTAAATACGTATGCCTTTTATATATGGTATATGGCAGAGAGAGAGAGAGAGAGAGTTAAGTGAATCGGGGTCATTAAGCAAATTAATTAAGCGGATGATACTAAGCTGGCAGGAATAACCAACAGCCCAAATGATAGGCTCAAGATCCAGATGGATCTTGACAGATTTGAACACTGGGCCCTATCTAACAAAATGAAATTCAATGTAGAGAAAAGTTAAGTCTTAAACTTAGGCAAGAAAAACCCAAAAGTATACATATAGACTGGGTGAAACCAGGTTAATAGCAGTAACACTGAGAGGGATCTTGGAGTCTTAGTGGACAACCAGTTCAATATGAGCCAACAGTGTGTGGCAGTAGCCAAAAAAGCCAATGCAATCCTAAATTGCATTAACGGATACAATCAAGATAAGTGAGGTACTAATACCACTATAAAGCCTTAGTAAGACCACACCTAGAGTACTGCATCCAGTTTTGGTCACCACACTATAAAAAAGATGTTGAGATTTTAGAAAGAGTGTAGAGAAGAGCAACCAAGATGATGAGGGGACTGGAGACTAAAACATACAATGAACGGTTGCAGGAACTGGGCATGGCTAGTCTAGTGAAGAGAACATGATAGCAGTCTTCCAATATTTGAGGGGCTGCCACAGAGAGGAAGGGATCAACCTGTTTTCCAAAGCACCTGAAGGCCAGACAAGGAATAATGGATGAAAACTGAACAAGGAGAAATTCAACCTGGAAATAAGGAGGAATTTTCTGACAGAACAATCAACCCATGGAACAGAAGTTGCCTTCAGAAGTTGTGGGAGCTTCATCACTGGAAGCTTTCAAGAAGAGATCTGTCAGAAAAATTGGCTAAAAGATTTTGGAATATCTAGAGAACTGAAACACTGCTGTGTATGAACGAGTTTCTGCTTATTTTTATTTTTTTTTTATGGATTTGTCTCCTAGAAGGTCACTCATGGAAAGAACTTGAGGCAGGTTCTCGTTACAGAACAAGAATTGTTATAGGAGATAAATTGCAGCCCTTGGCTAGATCACGTGTCTCACATGCAGAAGACACAAGGTTCAAACCAGGCCAGGATAGTTATTGGTGGAGTTGCTAGATAGGGAAGAAGCTTCGAATCCAGGCTGAATGATTATCTAGGCCAAGGGTGTCAAACTCAATTTCATTCGAGGGCCACATCAGGATTGTGTTTGACCTTGGGGGGGCTGGGGTAGGTGTGGCCAGGGTGGGCGTGGCCAGCTCGACGTCACTTGGGGGTTAGGGTTAGGTTTAGTTGAAGTCCACAAGTCATAAAGGGGCCATCGTTCTTCACCCCCCTTGTGATGACCCAGGGCATGGCAGAGGGATAACACAAATAGCTGGCAGTTCAAACCGGCCCTTTTAGTGCTCCAAATATTCCCCAAACAAATCTCAAACAGCCTCTGGTCGCTGCCACCAAGGCTGCACAGCATTAAATCCCAAATTTATCTAGCAAAACAAGAACAAAGCAAGGAGTTCAGGAGGCAAAAGATACAGATAATCAGTCCAGAACGCCACACAAGAATGCAAGGATTCTTGGCAAGTTCAAACATCGGCACACAACACTCCAGGAACTCAGCGTTTGTTCCCGACAAATGCCCCTCCCCACAGCGTCTCCTTAAGTCTCATTCCCCAGGTGTGCCTGGTGAAACTGGGCGGAGCCCTCTCCTCGTTAGTGGCCTCCTCTGTCTGAGCTGATCCTGCCTCCTCTGCACTCTCCAAGCCCTTGCATCAGAAGGGGGTGGTTCATGCTCCTCGGCTAAGCTCTGTTCCTGCCTGCCTGCAGGCCTTGCTAATTCCGAACAGCCTGGCCTGGACCGACTCTGCCCTTCCCCAGTTTCCTCCAAGGCCAACGGAGCTGCCCTCTCACTCGCTGTCAGTTCTTGTTCCAGCTCATCTTCCGCCCCAGAGTCAGACTCCGACAGGGGCATGACAGCCCTCCATGCTGGCTCAGGAATTCTGGGAGTTGAAGTCGTATAAGCACCATCATTCCCCACCCCTGCCCTAAATGAACCCAACCACTAGATGGTGATAGAGATACAAAAATCTCTCTCCATGTCCTCCAGTGGCCTGCCATTTATTTAATGCCCAATATGATACCTGCCAGAGCCAGTTTAGGGTAGTGGTTAAAGCATCTGATTAAAACTCTGGAGACTGTGAGTTCTAGTTCCACCTTAATCTCCAAGCCAGCTGGGTGACCTTGGGCCAGTCCCTCGCTCTCAGCCCTAGGAAGGAAGCAATGGCAAATCACTTCTGAAAATTTTTGCCAAAAAAACTGCAGGGACATTTTCCGAGAATTGGACACGATTGAATGGAAAAAGAAGAAAAAAATCTCCACTTTTATCAGATTTTTATTTAAATTTTATCAATTTCCAGAAGGACACACAGATGACTGATTCAGCTGGATTCATAAACTTCTTTATAAACATAGTAATATATATATACAATACCACAAGCAGATTATTTTTTCAAGTAAACTCAAGCAGGAGTTAGTTTCATTTCAGCAGAGGAGACAAGCACAGAGAGGACTGAGAGTACAGAGTGGGACCAGAGAGCAGAGTGGACTGAGCTACACCCAGCCTTAAGCTTAAGTTTTCAGTTTTGATTCTCTGCACAGACTCATTGGCTGACTTAGTTGCTATGCCTATTCATTGGCTAACCTTGTTAACGTGGCTCTCCCAGTTCATGAATATCTTAACTTTTGGATTTCTTACCAAAGAAAGAAAGAAAAACTAAACAGTGTACAGGTAGTCCTTGACTTATAACTATTTGTTTACTGACCGTTTAAAATTACCATGGCACTGAAAACAGTGACAAGATTGTTTTCCACACTTTCCACACCATCTTCGTGGTCACGTGATCCAAATTCGGATGCTTGGCAACTGGTTCCTATTTATGACGGCTACAATGTCGTGTGTGCGTGTGTGTGTGTGACGTGATCCCCTTTTGCAACCTTCTGTCAAGCAAAGTCAATGGGGAAGCCAGATTCGCTTAACAACCATGTTGCTAATTTAACACCTGCCGTGATTCACTTAACAACTGTGGCAAGAAAGGTCATAAGAATGAATGAGGATGGTGACCGTGAGAAGCATCTGCTTAGAAAAAGAGGCAATATGTTTTATTTCAAAAATAAGATGCGAGGTGGGTTGGGCTGAAATGTATACGATATGCCTGGAGAAATGTTAAAATATCAATGTCTTTGTTTAGAGAGTGTTGGAGACAGCCAATTCCAGGAGAAAGTCTCTTTATGTAATCACCAAGAGTCAAAACACCGACTTGAAAACTTGTAAACAAGTGTGACTTCTTTTTTTAAAAAAATATTCTTTTGTTGCTTTTAAAGCAATGACGGAGAAACAGAAACACAAAACACAAAGATAAAAATACATGCATTGTCAAAGAAAACCCTGCATAGAAAATATTTTCTTAATTGAAAAAATACAATAAAAGAGAAAAGGATGTGTATCATTTCAGCTGTAACTAGACACAAGAACAGTTTTTTCCCGAACGCCATTACTCTGCTAAACGAATAATTCCCTCACCACTGTCAAACTATTCACTAAGGCTGCATTACTATTACTATTAGTCTTCTCATTGTTCCTATCACCCATCTCCTCCCACTTATGACTGTATGACTGTAACTTGTTGCTTGTATCCTTATGATTTATATTAATATTGGTTGTTTCCTGATTGCTTACTTGAACCCTATGACAACCATTCTTGACAAATGTATCTTTTCTTTTATGTACACTGAGAGCATATGCACCAAAGACAAATTCCTTGTGTGTCCAATCACACTTGGCCAATAAAGAATTCTATTCTATTCTAGTCTGTAAATAGTTACCATTCTATATACCATATTTTTCGGAGTATAAGACGCACCTTTTTACCCTCAAAAAGAGGGTGAAAACTTGGGTGCGTCTTATACACCGAATGTAGCCCCACCCAGCCACCCCCACCCTTTGGCCTCTGCCTGCCAGCAATTTACCTCTTTGCAGCAAAGAGGGCAAAGCACAAGAAGAGCACAAGAAGAGCTGATCTGCCTCCCGACCTACAGCTGCTGGAGGCTTGCAAGCCAAGTGGTAAAATGAAACTTACTACTGTGGCTGTAATGTGACAAATTGCTGGGAGATAAACTGCTGGCAATATTAGACTGCTGAAATTGCAAGAAGGCAAGCTATAGCTGCTATGGCTCAGAGATAGAGCTCTTGCCTCACAATCAGGAGGTTGTAAGTTCTATCTTAGGTAGAGGCAGATTCTGTTAATATGTTATTTTGTTAAATTATTAGACTTATTTTTAAAAGACTGCTTTATTATTGTTCTAGACAACTTAACAAAATGAAGAAGCTTTTTAAAATAAATGCTTGCTCTGAAGAGGCCCAGTGCTATTGTATCTTCTTTTAAATAGCAGAGAATACTTCCAGAAAGCCACATCAATTTTTAAGATCTGTAAAAGTATAATCTGAAATGTCCTGTTTTAGTATTAAGTATTAGTATTAAGTATTAGTATTAAAATAAGGCAGCTGAATTAAACCCTGACTTAGTCATGTTTGGAGTAGATCTATTTAAATAATTGGGAGCAGTTAGTGTGATTACATTTAAGAAAACTTTCTGGGATTAATATACTGCCATAAATGTACATTTCTCCAATTCTTTCCTATTTCTATGGGTCAAGCACACATGCACAGAAATACACAGCAAACAGTGTATATCATCTGTACTGTTTGCTGTTTGGCAAATTGCTGGGAGGCAGAGGCCTTTTTTCCTTGTTTTCCTCCCCCAAAACTAAGGTGCGTCTTATACTCCGGTGTGTCTTATACTCCGAAAAATACGGTATATAGTTATTTCATGCAACTGTTATACGTGAAGGCTATCTATTGCTGATCCATTTATATAACTATCGTTTTAAAAAATAGTTATGTAAAAAAAAAGAGAGAGAATGCATATGGGAAGGCGGCAAATGTTGCCCTTTCAATAGATTTCAGGAAAAATACCAAAATTGGAAGACTGCAGAGGATTAATTTTTTAACCACGACTGAGCAGGTGTTTGGCAGAATTCTGACTGAAAAGGTAAAAGAGGTGAAAATTAGCAAAATCCATAAATATACTTTATAGCAGACAAGGAAAGGAAAACAAAGATGTTTGTTTTTCAGCAATTCAGTTGACAAATGTATGAACACAAGAAGAAAAGGTTAGTATAGATTTGTTAATTTAGAGCATAGGTACAATAAAGTAAATAAACTTAGGTCATGGAAGGTTTTGCACAAATATGAGGAGCTATTCTCATATCATCATAAGAATATGACGAAAGTGACTGCGGTATGATGAAAGTAAAACTTGTAAGAACAATTGAAATAGTTAAATAAGTGAATAGTTAGTAAATAGAATAAAATACATCAGTGTGAGATATCTGCTTGTTTTTTTTAGTATATTAATGGAAAAGTATATTAAGGCAAGCTTGGGATGAATTAGGGTTGTGTTCAATTCAAATTCAATTCAGTTCAAAGCCTTTATTGTCATTGTACATCATGTATACAACGGAATTGGTTTAGCCTCTACTGGTGCAGATCATACAAGAATACAAGACAACATGAATAATATAAAGAATAATCCTTATACAAGTAGTTAGAAAAAAAACCCTAGTCATACGCTTCCATATTCTGTGCCACATGTATATTACTCTGGTGTATGATCTTATATCATGGTATCAGGGGTGAGTTGCTCACTTACCCAGACCGGTGCGCTGCTCCGCGGTCCTTCATGCTTTGTGCGCGCGTGCGCTGCACGCGCGCGCCCCCTCACACGATTTTGCTTCTGCGCATGCGTGGAAGCAAAATCGCGCCAAAATCTCGCAAGGGGACGTGCGCGCATGAAAGATTTTGGCATGATTTTACTTCCGCGCATGCGCAGAAGCAAAATCTCACCGAAATCTCTCTCGCGCGCGCGTCCCCTCGAGAGATTTCGGCGCGATTTTGCTTCCGCGCATGCGCAGAAGCAAAATCGCCCAAAAATTCACAAAAAAGACATGGCGACACACGCGACTGCCCGGTGGAGACGGTACCGGAGCAGTCGCGCGCAAATTGGGTTCTCCGCGGGTCCCTACCGGAGCTACGCACTGGACCGCACCGGTAGGAACCCACCCCTGCATGGTATATACCAGTGGTGAAATCCATTTTTTTTACTACCAGTTATGTGACCGTGGCTTGGTGCGCGTGGCTTGGTGGGCGTGACAGGGGAAGGATACTGCAAAATCCCCATTCCCTCCCCACTCTGGGGCCAGCCACAGGTGGTATTTGCTGGTTCTCTGAACTACTCAAAATTTCCGCTACCGGTTCTCCAGAACCTGTCAGAACCTGCTGGATTTCACCCCTGGTATATACATATCACACACTACACTGGCACCAGTGAAATTCGTCATATTAATCTGTTTGTGGTTCTATATTGCGTCTAGGAGTCTGACAGCCCATGGCTAGAAGCTGTTTTTAAACCTGTTTGTCTGGCTGGTTATACTTCTGTGTCTTCTACCTGATGGTAAAAGTGAAAAGAGACACTGATCAGGGTGTGAATCATCCCTAAGTATCTTCCTTACTCTGCTGAAACAGCGAGACCTGGCGATGTCATCCAGTGATGTTAGGGGGCAACCAGGGATGGTATTCACTTACCTTCCCTACCGGTTCACAAATGTGAGCGCGGGCACAGCCTTCCGCGCATGCGCACAGCCTCGAAAACGTGGATAAATGGGACGTCATTACGTCCAGGCGGGTGGGCAGGCCCACCCACAGTCAGCGCTACTAGTTCGCCCGAACCGGATAGAACCGGCTGAATACCACCTCTGAGGGCAACCAATGGTGTTAATTGGAAATGTGAATGTACGCGAACTTCTGTGTGTTCGGCTTCTTTATGAGTAAGAATTTTATTAAAATTATCATAATATAACATATAAATGGGGAACCAGGGTAGAAAGTGGGAGAGCGTGAGTTCAAGTCCCGCCTTAGCCATGAAAGCCAGCTGGGTGATTTTAGGCCAATCACCAGGACAGGGGTCAGCAACCTGCGGCTCTGGAGCCGCATGTGGCTCTTTCATCCCTCTGCTACGGCTCCCTGTTGCTCAAAATATGCATCACAACCGCCAATGTGTGATACCTGCCGGCATGTGATTTATTGAGCTTTTCGACCCCCGGTAGGCCAACCATGGATATATCCAAGAAAAGAAAAGTTTCAGAAGAAAACAGAACATTTAATTCAACTACATATGCTAGTTCTGTGGCCGCTCAGGAAATAAGTCAGGCATGGGAAGGGTTTTGTGGCTCCCGGTGTTTTCTTTTCTGTGGGAAACGGGTCCAAATGGCTCTTTGAGTGTTTAAGGTTGCTGACCCCTGCACCAGGAGATGGTGAGTTCTAGTACCTTCTTAGCCATGAAAGCCAGCTGGGTGACTTTAGGCTAGTCCTCCTCTCTCTGCCCAACCCACCTGTTATTGTTGTAGGGAAAATAGGAATAGGAAGGTGTATTGGATATGTTCTGCTGCCTTGAGTTTTTTTGTAAAAATAATAAAGGCGAGATACAAATAAATTCATGAACATAAAAGGAGCATGGTGGCTCGAGTTTTTAGGATGCTGGGTTGGAGATTAACAAGCCCATGTTCAAGACACGCTGATTAATTGTTCTCACTGTCAGGACATTTCTCCTTAATTTGAGATTGGTTTTCTCCTTGATTAGTTTCAAACCCTTTGAAAAACGAAATCCTTTTCAGTAAATTGTGAGAGGGACCTTGGAGTCCTAGTGGACAACCATCTAAATATGAGCCAGCTGTGTGCAGCAGCTGCCAAAAAAGCCAACACAGTTCTAGGCTGCATTAACACAGGGATAGAATCAAGATCACGTGAAGTGTTAATACCACTTTATAATGCCTTGGTAAGGCCACACTTGGAATACTGCATTCAGTTTTGGTCGCCACGATGTAAAAAGGATGTTGAGACTCTAGAAAGAGTGCAGAAAAGAGCAACAAAAATGATTGGGGGACTGGAAGCTAAAACATATGAAGAACGGTTGCAGGAACTGGGTATGTCTAGTTTAATGAAAAGAAGGACTAGGGGAGACATGATAGCAGTCTTCCAATATCTCAGGGGTTGCCACAAAGAAGAGGGAGTCAAGAAGACCTCCAAGGTTCCTTCCAATTCTGTTGTTCTATTCTATTCTATTCTATTCTATTCTATTCTACTCTACTCTACTCTACTCTACTCTACTCTACTCTACTCTACTCTACTCTACTCTACTCTACTCCACTCCACTCCACTCCACTCCACTCCACTCCACTCCACTCCACTCCACTCCACTCCTATTCTATTCTATTCTATTCTATTCTATTCTATTCTATTCTATTCTCCATCCCATCCCATCCCATCCCATCCCATCCCATCCCATCCCAAGCCATCCTATCCTATCCTATCCTATCCTATCCTATCCTATCCTATCCTATCCTATCCTATCCTATCCTATCCTATCCTATCCTATCCTATCCTATCCTATCCTATTCTATTCTATTCATATTTTCTATTCTATTCCATTCCATTCCATTCCACTCCACTCCACTTCATATTTTCTATTCTATTCTATTCTATTCTATTCTATTCTATTCTATTCTATTCTATTCTATTCTATTCTATTCTATTCTATTCTATTCCAGTCCAGTCCAGTCCAGTCCAGTCCAGTCCAGTCCATTCCGTATATTAGACAGATGCTGAAATGTGTCTTTGTCCACGAAAAGGTGCAAGCCATGGTATTCTCTGCGACACTCTGTAGAAGCCAAAGTTGGACTCTGAAGAAGCAGGGTGGGAAGACTAGGGAGGCCTTTGAATTTTGTTGAGATAGTGTGCAAATTCTGCAGACAGACGTGGCTGCTCTTTTGGGCATGTGTTTTTGCTGCGTTTGTCTGTGGGTGTGTTTCTCCCTCCCTCCCTCCCACCTTCCCACTTTGATCTCCCAAGGAAAAGCACAATCTTGCACCTTTTTTGGTCCCTCTGTGGGTTTTCATGCAGCAGCAGGGCTGAACATTTTTAGCACTTCTGAAGCATCCCTGCCGCTTGGTTTATCTCTCCGAGCTTGGCGCTGAATTGGCGAATGCTTTCCCACCCTTCAGTCGTTTCATTCTTTCCACCTCTGCTCCTCAGCTGACTCAGCTTGGGCCCCTTGCTGAGAAAGGAGGACCACGTGGGAATGGTCCACGAGGACCAGAGAAGGCAAGACTCTGCTTCCCACAGCACTTGGAAGTGTTAGCCATTAACTCTTTAACTCCAGAAATGCTTTATCTCACATCAGGGTTTTTTTTAATATGCAAAAAGACAACCGAAGAATTCACAGCTCACCTACAGCTCAAAGCGATATATTGGATAACCATTTGTCTGAAATGATATAGGGCAGTGATGGCGAACCTATGGCACGCGTGCCAGAGGTGGCACGCGGAGCCATATCGGAGGGCACGCGAGGCGTTGCCCTGTCAGCTCCACGGGCAAACCGGAAGTTCGGAAAAACACACTTCCAGTTTGCCGTTGTGCTGTTTTTCGCACTCCGGAGGGTTCAGGGAAGCTTCCTAAAGCCCCGGAATGCAAAAAACGACGAAACGGGCAAACCGGAAGTTCGGAAAACGCACTTCCGGTTTGCCATTGGGCTGTTTTTAGCACTCCGGAGGGTTCAGGGAAACTTCCTGAAGCCCCGGAGTGCAAAAAACACCCCAACGGACAAACCGGAAGTGCGTTTTCCGAACTTCCGGTTTGCCTGTTTCGTCGTTTTTTACCGTCCCAGGCTTCGGTAAGGCCTTTGCGCGCGCGTGTGTGTGTGGGGGTGTGCACATGCGCAGGGGGCAGCAGGGGGGGGTTGTGCGCATGCGTGGGGGGGAGAGAATGGGTGTGGGCATGTGTGCACGTGCTAGCGCGCGCACCCCCCCCCTTTTGGCACGCGAACCAAAAAAGGTTTGCCATCACTGATATAGGGTTTCCTGCCTAAGCAGGGGGTTGGTCTAGAAGACCCCCAAGGCGCCTTCCAACTCTCGTTTATTCTTTATTCTTTATTTTTATTTATTATTTATCTTAGTTTGTCAAGCACGTATGAGAAAACAACTGTAAGTATGAACATAACATATAAAACATATAAGTATAAACAGGTAAAGTATATACATGAGAAATGAGTACGAATAATTGGGGACAGTAGGACAGGGGATGGTAGGCACGCTGCTCCGCTTATGCACGCCCCTTACAGACCTCTTAGGAATGGGGAAAGGTCGACTGTAGACAGTCTAAGGTTAAAGTTTTGGGGGTTTGGGGAAGAAACCACAGAGTCAGGTAGAGCATTCCAGGCATTGACCACTCTGTTGCTGAAGTCATATTTTCTGCAGTCGAGTTTGGAGCGGTTTACATTGAGTTTGAATCTATTGCATGCTCGTGTATTGTTGCGGTTGAAGCTGAAGTATTCATTGACAGGTAGGACATTGTGGCAGATGATTTTATGAACTACATTTAGATCAGATCTAAGGCGATGTAGTTGTAAATGGTCTAATCCCAATATTTCAAGTCTGGTGGAATAAGGTATTCTGTTGCGAGCAGAGGAGTGGAGGACTCTTCTTGTGAAATATTTCTGGACTCTCTCAATTGTATTAATGTCCAATATGCAGTGCGGGTCCCAGACAGGTGAGCTGTATTCCAGAATTGGTCTAACAAATGTTTTGTATGCTCTGGTTAGCAGTGTAATATTGCCAGAGAAGAAGCTACGTAAGATTAGGTTAACAACTCTTAGTGCCTTTTTGGCAATGTTGTTAAACTTTTGGAGGTGTTCCCCCACTGACTTTTTAAGCAGTCTACAAGCTTGTAAAAAAAATAATCCAAAAGCCCTTATAATCTAGCATCTTGACTCACCCCAGAGATAAGCAACTGTCTTTGGGGAACACACAAGCACAGACAGAGCAACAGTCCTGCTGTCTATGACTCAGAGATAATCAAAAGCGATCAAAATAGCTTAATCTCCAGCAAATGCATCCAGATCTTTTAAAACTGCGTAAATAGGTGACCAACTCTTCTTTTACCCTTTCAATTCCAAGCTTCAGCTGTGCACTTTGTTCTCTGTCAGACCTAGAAAAAGGAAATATGAAAAGTTATAAAGTTCTACCTTTGTTCAAACTCTTGAAGACCCAGAAAGCTCTTGGTTGGACACACAAAAAAAGGCATGTCCAAAAGTGAGGGCCGTGGAGAGTTTTAAAACTCCTTTTAGGGTGCAGGAAATGCGATGGTTGTCACGTAAGTGAATATTGTCAGTTGTATGTCTATGCAGGGGGATGCACCCCTATCTAATATTATGGTACATTCCAATACAGGCAGAACACGTGATATGAGTTGTACGCATGCATGCATTCCTAAACCACCATTAATTCTCTTCTGCCTTAGCTGTTGACCTGAACGGTCGTGTTACTCAGCAAAATGTAGTTTATTCAGGATTTATTGTTTTTGTACTGAAATATTTTCTATTAGACTTTTAATCTCGGCTTTATTTCTAACTGTCTGAATTCCAAGAAAAGATCCTACATCGCCTCTATGAGATATCATTCTCATTCTCAACAATGGTCTTAGAGATGAGGTAAGCTACAAAGAAGAGAAAGTCAACCGATTTTCCAAAGCACCAGAAGGCAAGACAAGAAATGGTTGGGAACTAACCAAGGAGAGAAGCAACTTAGAACGAAGGAGAAATATATGAAGAATGAGTGCAGGAATTTGGTACGGCTAGTGTAGTGAAAAGAAGGACTAGGGGTGACACAATAGCAGTGTTCCAATATCTGAGGAGCTGCCACAAAGAAGAGGAGGTCAACCTATTCTCCAAAGCACCAGAAGGCAAGACAAGAAATAATGGATGGAAGCTAACCAAGGAGAGAAGCAAGCTAGATGTAAAGAGAAATTTCCTGGCATAGAACAATTAATCAGTGGAACAGCTTGCCTCCAGAAGTTATAGGTGCTCCATCACTGGAAGCTTTTAAGAAGAGACTGGACAATCATTTGTCTGAAATGGTATAGGGTCTCCTGCTTGAGCAAGGGGTTGGACTAGAAGACCTCCGAGGTCCCTTCCAATTCTGATGATGTTCTATGGTCTAAGCCAGGGGTCAGCAACCTGTGGCTCTGGAGCCGCATGTGGCTCTTTCATCCCTCTGCTGCAGCTCCCTGTCGCTCAAAATATGCAGCACAACTGCCAATGTGCGACACCCACTGACGTGCAATTTATTAAGCTTTTCGACTCTCAGTAGGCCAACCATGGCTAAATCCAAGAAAATAAAAGTTTCAGAAGAAAACAGAATCTTTAATTCAACTATATATGCTAGTTTTGTGGCCGCTCAGGAAATAGTCAGGCACGGGAAGAGTTTTGTGGCTCCCGGTGTTTCTTTTCTGTGGGAAACGGGTCCAAATGGGTCTTTGAGTGTTTAAGGTTGCCGACCCCTGGTCTAAGCTATTTGCCTTGGTCTGCTCTTTAGAGGGGAGCAAAGCTATTAGGTTCAAAAGAAGGGATTTAATTGTAAAATTCCATCACAGAAGGACCCAGTGTAAAAGTTTTGATTTCAAGAACTGTCTGAAAAGAGATGTTAGGGCAAAAACAAGCAGACAAATAACATAAATTTGTTTTAAATGCTCGGTCTCAAAATTCAAAGCGTTGTTGCTGTGTTCAAAGGTAACCATTCTACAGAAAGAAGCGATTTCCTGCTGAGGCTAAGCATAAATTTTAATTATACGAGGTTTAACTGTATTTTTAAAAAAACAAAGAGTTCATTAACACTAAACCGTACAAGTCAATCTCGCCCTTAAAACCTTGGTTATAAAATGGAAGGAAATAAATGAGGATTCAAACACCAACACAGAATAGTTTCTAAGTGAATTTGTGGTTTGTTTTTGTTTTTTTGCATTTTGAGAATGATTTTGTTCATATTTTGTTTCATATTAAATCAATTGATTATATTAATAATTAATTAAAATCTTTTCATTTCACTCTAAATTGTGCTGATCATCATCTTTAAAGCCCTACATGGCTTAGGACCAGGCTATCTCCGGGACCGCATTCTGCCACATTCCTCCCTCCGACCGGTCAGGTCCCACAGAGTGGGTCTCCTCCAGGCCCCGTCAGCCAAACAGTGCCGACTGGCAGGGCCTAGGGGGAGGGCCTTCTCTGTAGGGGCCCCTGCTCTCTGGAACCAACTTCCCCCAGAGATCCGAATTATCCCCACCTTGCTGGCCTTCCAAAAAGCCATTAAGACATGGCTCTTCCTGCAGGTGGGGTGAGTTTGAGACGACTTTATATCTGATGTCTCCCCCATGTATGTATGCTGTGTATATATATATTGTTTAACTGTTTTTAAGTTCTCTTTTAATAATTTGTTTGGAGTTTTTTATAAAATGTTGTACGCCGCCCTACTCCTGAGGGAGTAGGGCGGCATAGAAAAACTACTAAATAAATAAATAAATAAATAAATAAATAAATAAATAAATAAATAAATAAATAAATAAATAAATAAATTTCCTCAAGATTTCAACCTTATCCCCTGAGTCGGTACAAATGAATTCTTACTTTAGAATAATCCTCTATGAAGGATTATGTGCAGGGGTAGGCTTCAGATCCTTTAGCTATGGGTTCTCTGCCCCATTGCTGGGTGGGCATGGCCATGGTGAGCGTGGCCTAGTCGGCCGCCTGCACCACAGCGGGGGGGATTTTTTGCCCTCTACAGGCTCCTGAGAGTTTTCTCGAGCCTCCGGGAGGGCGAAAACTGCTTCCCCCGGGCTCCGGAGGCCCTCTGGAGGCCGGAAACAGGCTCGTTTCCGGACTTCTGGAACTTCTGGGAGGCCGGTTTTTTGCCCTCCCAGACTCTCCGTGCGGCCCCTGCACTTACCTGGAATGATGAACGGGCCGTGTGGAGACTCCTGGGAGGGGCAGGGTGGGGTGGGGTGGGAGGGGCAGGTTGGGGTGGGCGTGGCTAGCCAGGGGTGGCATTTGGGGATTCGCCGAACCCTGGCGATCCTTGGCTAGAGGATCGCCCGATGTCTTAAGGATCTTTTTGGGAAGAGTATCAAGGTCGGGACCAGTCTTATCTCCGCAGGGATGGTGCTCCACAGGAAGGAAGTCACCATGGAGAAGGCCTTTCTTTATGGTCTCACCAGATGGACTTCCTTCAGAGAGGAGACCTATAACAGCCCCTGCCTCCCTGCTCTGGTGGGTCAGGTCAATATGGTTGGGCAAAGAACACCAGAAGATCTTGAGGCTGGAACAGGCTGAGGCCACATCTAATCTGGAACTCATGTGTCATGTGGTGGCCAAACAGATACATCCAGAAAACAAACTAATGTGGACAAATGGACAATGGGCCTCTTCTGCAGCTATTCCCTAGCAGCTGACCTTCAAGGCAGGCCATCTGTGGTTTTATAGGGGTGGGTGGGTAAACAGCCATCAAGTTGAATAGCCTCTTCCCCAGAGAACATATGTTGCCTCTTGCTGTGAATCCTGAGATATGGCATGGCACCAAGTGGTCCCTTCATGCACCGCAGCGCTTCCTTTTGTTGTCATGTTACTTGGCTTTCCCCCATTCTATTAATGCTTGAGCAATACCTATTTTGAGAGCCATTATTATCAAATGAATAGCACCATATATCTGTAGAAAAGCAAGAAGAATCGGGAGAGTATATCAATAGATGGAGGGCGGGAGGCTCCAGGATGTTCGCTTGCAAGAGAGATTAATATAGGGCAATGTTTCTCAACTCCAGCGATTTAAAGATCTGTGGGCATCAACTCCCAGAACTCCAATCCCGGCATCTTTAAGACTTGTGGACTTCAAGTCCCAGAATTCCATGGGGCTGGCCTGGGGAATTCTGGGAGTTGAAGTCCACGCATCATTAAACAGTGCTCTAGACCAGTGGTCTCCAACCTTGGCAACTTTATGAGGTGTGGACTTCAAATCCCAGAATTCCTCAGCCAGACATGCTGGCTGAGGAATTCTGGGAATTGAAGTCCACACCTCATAAAGTTGCCAAGGTTGGAGACCTCTGCTCTAGACCAGGGTTCTCCAAGCTTTGCAACTTTAAGACTTGTGGACTTGTTCCGCGTACAGTATGCATTTCAGTTTTTGCTGAAGAAAAATAAAAAAAATATGGGTATGATGAGGTCTGGGCCTCAACGGCAATCTCAATTTTTGAGTTTTGGAGAACAGCCTGGTTTCTTTCCGTTGAGTAAGACTTACTAGGTTGAGTAGAATAGATTTTAACAGCATGCATAATTTCTCCACTTACGACATGAGAAGTTAAGGCTGCTTATTCTTGGTTGGATTGAGCTTTCTTTAGCTCCCCATTAGAGCAATCCAGCCCTAGAGCAAAATTGCCAAATACAATATTTTTCATTCTGTGATTTTTTTCACCTGGATTTTGATTGTAGAAAAAATTGTAGGAAAATTGATGGGGAAAAGAAATACGTCAATACATCGTGACCTATTAGATTTTGAAAGATGTATCTTGTTTATTTATTTATTTATTTGGTAGTTTTTCTATGCCGCCCTACTCCCTCAGGACTCTTGGCTGGCCATTGGAGAACTAAAGGTGTAATGTTAATATTTCTGTCTAAGTATGAATTAGCACTTCCTTGATCAAGTTTGCTAAACACCTAGCCAGTGCATTCACTTCAAATGCTAAGCTATCTTAGGCAGGGGTGGGTTCTAACTTACCTCGCTACCAGTTCGCTTCCTCCCATGCCGCGTGGGCCACCTCATGGGCGCGCGTGTGCTTTGCATGTGCGCGCATGCGCAGTGCCGAAAAATCCAGGAAAAAAAAAGCTGAAAACAAGATGGCGACCGCATGCACAGTGCCGGGAACTCGGCTTCTGTGCATGCTCAGAAGAAAAATAAATAAATTAAATTTTTTTTAAAAAAAATCAAAAAAAGAGATGGCGGCGCCCACGGACCGGCACCGACCGAACTGGATCCATAATGTCATTGTGAAAAGAAGGATTAGGGTAGATATGACATGAGAGCAGGCTTCCAATATTTGAGTGGCCACCACAAAGAAGCTCCTTCCAGATGAATTGATAAATCCTGCCTTAGCCACAAAAGGCAGCTGGGTGACATTGGACCAATGACCAGGAGATGGTGAGTTCTAGTCCCACCTTAGCCATGAAAGCCAGCTGGATGAAGCTGGGCCAGGAGAGGGTGAGTTCTAGTCCCTTTGGGCCAGTCCCTCTCTCTGAGCCCCACCCATCTCACAGACTTCAAGGTTGACTCAGCCTTCCATCCTTCTGAGGTCGGTAAAATGAGGACCCAGATTGTTGGGGGCAATATGCTGACTCTGTAAACCGCTTAGAGAGGGCTGTAAAGCACTATGAAGCGGTATATAAGTCTAAGTGCTATTGCTATTGCTATTGTTGGGTGGAAAATTAGAAAAAAGAAAGAGTAGTACATATGTTCGCCAATTTGAGTTATTTATAAAAGTAATAAAAGCAAGAAAGAAAAAAAGAAAAAGAAAAAGAAAGAAAAATAGAAAGAAAAAAGAAAATAAAGAAAGAGAAAGAAAAAAAGACAAAAGAAAGAAAGAGAAAGAAAGAAAGAAGTGGATAAAAATCTTATCAATAAATAGAATAAATATTTAAGCAAAAAACATTCCCTTCCTTTTGATTCATTTCCTTTTGGTGACAAACCCATAATGTTCTTGAGTTGGGCTACAAAAGTCTGGTTTTGAGGGGGGGTTGAGGTGGGGGGGGGGAAAAGAGACTTCTCACAGACCCCCATTTCCTTTAAGTTCTCATACCAATTAGAGAAAGGGGAAAGCCGGGAAGCCAAGCAGCCCGTCAGGGTGTCTCACCCTGTCCCACTGGGCCTGGCAGGGCCGAATAGTTCTCCTTTTTGCAACAGCTGCAGGTTTAGGAGGGTCTATTCCAAGGTCTCAGCCCCAGAGAGAAATTTGATTCCGAATTGCAAGGAGTCTCTTGGAAATCTGTTCCAGCCAGAGATCCACTTTCAGCTGCAGAAAGGCTACTCTGTGGAAGTTTTCTATTTGCTCTTTGTATTAGTCTGGAGTGGCGGCTGCTCTTTTTGAAATATGGGAAACTTTTCCTTCCCTCCCTCCCTCTCTCTCTCTCCCCCTCCCTCCCCCTCCTCATAATCATCAATAATTCTTCTTCTCCTTCTCCTTCTTCCCTGTCATCCTCTTCCTCCTCTCATCCTTCCCATTCTCCTCCTCTTCTCTTCTTCTCCCTCCTCCTCTTCTCCCGCTTCCTCCACTTTCTTCTTCCTTCCTTTCTCATTCTTTCTCATTCTCTTTTTCTGTCTTGTTCTCTCTGTCTTGTCCTCTCTCATCCTTTCATTCTCTTTCTTCTCTCCCTCTCTCTCCCTCCCTCCCTCCCCCTCCTGCTCCTCATAATCATTAATAATTCTTCTTCTCCTTCTCCTTCTTCCCTGTCATCCTCTTCCTCCTCTCATCCTTCCCATTCTCCTCCTCCTCTTCTCTTCTTCTTCTCCCTCCTCCTCTTCTCCCTCTTCCTCCTCCTCCTTCCTCTTCCTCCACTTTCTTCTTCCTTCCTTTCGCATTCTTTTTCTCATTCTCTTTTTTTGTCTTGTTCTCTCTGTCTTGTCCTCTCTCATCCTTTCATTCTCTTTCTTCTCTTCCTCCCTCCCTCCCTCTCTCTCCCTCCCTCCCCCTCCTCATAATCGTCAATAATTCTTCTTCTCCTTCTCCTTTTCCCCCGTCAAACTCTTCCTCCTCTCATCCTTCCCATTCTCCGCCTCCTCTTCTCTTCTTTTCCCTCCTCCTCTTCTCCCTCTTCCTCCTCCTTCCTCTTCCTTCACTTTCCTCTTCCTTCCTTTCGCATTCTTTCTTTCTCATTCTCTTTTTCTGTCTTGTTCTCTCTGTCTTGTCCTCTCTCATCCTTTCATTCTCTCTCTCTCTCTCCCTCTCCCTCCCTCCCCCCCTCTCTCTCACACACACACTTTTACAGCTCCTTGTAAAAGCTTCCTTGGTTGGGCTTATCTATTACCCTCTTAAAAACACACACACACAAGAGACCCACAAGAGACCTGCGAAGAATCAGTCAAACCTAAATGTCAATAGTGCCATAAGCTTTGCAAAGCTATTTCCACCAGACCGATGCTATGATCTCTTTTGCAGCGATCGTTAAGTGAACGCCACGGTCGTTAAGTGAACCAATGGTTTACTAGGGGCGCGGTTTTGCCAAAACCCAGAAGTGAGGGCTGGTTTTCAGCAAAAGCATGGTCAAACGTAGCCATGTGTCCACGGGACGCTGCAAATGGTTGTGAGTGTGACCATATTTCCAAGCACCTGAAGTGCGTTCACATGACTCCAGTGGGGGGAGGGGAGGTGACCGGTTCATCCCATTTGTCAGGTAATTCTTTTAGGGGAGTTTCTGGCTATACAATTTTTTAGGATATGCTAAGTCCCAGGTGAGGTGGCAATAACTGAGGCGAGCCGAGACGTAACCATAACAAGCCTTTATTAAGGCTGACAGAGGAACAACAGCAATACAACCATGAAACGCAGCTCAAAACGCAGTCAGCCCTCAGCCGCGTCTGACAGCTCTTTTATAGCTGGCTGTCAGACGCGGTGGCCAATAGGGAGCCTGGAATCTCCCGCTCAGCAGCAGCTCCCGTCTTGGCCAATCAGGAACACGGCTGCAGTTCTCTGGCGTGCTGAGGGGACATAGCAGGATATACTTGAGAAACAGTGGTGGGTTGGTACCGGTTTACCCTGGTTCAGGAGAGGCTCCGCCCACCACCGGACGTCATCACAGATGATCTGCGCAGGCACAGAAGCGTTGCACGCGAGCGAAGCGAGCATGCGCATGCGTGCGTTCACAGTTCTGAACCGGTAGCGAAGGTAAGTAAAACCCACTACTGTTGAGAAAGTTTCTTTCTTCCACTGTACAATACAGCAAGTCCTCGACTTAAAACGGTTCGCTTAGTGACCATTCGAAGTTACAACGGCAGTGAAAACAGTGACTTATAATAACCATTTTTCACACTTATGACCGTTGCCGCATCCCCATGGTCATGTGATTTACATTCGGATAAATGTAATGGCAACTGACTCATATTTATGATGGTTGCAGTGTCCTGGAGTTGTGTGATCCCCTTTTCTGACCTTCTTACAAGCAAAGTCAATGGGGAAGCCAGATTCGCTAAGCAGATGTGTTATACTAACTTAACACCGGCAGTGATTCACTTAACAACTGGCCAACTGTGGTCAGAAAAGTTGTAAAATGGGGAAAAACTCACTTAACAAATTTTTCACTGAGCAACAGAAATGTTGGGCTCAATTGTGGTCGTAGGTCGAGGACTACCTGTACAGTTGAGCCCAAAATTTCTCTTGCTAAGTGAGACAGCTGTTAAGTGCACTTTACCCCATTTTACGACTTTGCTTGCCATCCCTTGTTAAGTGTATCACTGCCATTGTAATAAGGTTGTTAAGTGAATCTGGCTTTCCCCTTTGACTTCGCTTGTCAGAAGGTCGCAAAAGGGGATCACGTGACCCTGGGGCATTGCGACCGTCATAAATATGAGTCAGTTGCCAAGCGTCTGAATTTCGATCACGTGTACATGGGGATGCAACAACGGTCGTAAGCGTGAAAAACAGTCCTAAGTCACTTTTCTCAGTGCCGTTGTAACTTCGAACAGTCACTAAATGAACTGTTGTAAGTCGAGGACTACCTGTATAGATATATTTCCCACTCTGAAGGGAAATAGTCCTCTATTTACAACCATAATTTTGGGGACCTGAATTTCCATTGCTACGCAAGGAGTCTATGGGGATTCGCCATCATCCAGGTCGTGGTTGTCCCAAAGGTGCTTTTTCGGGAGGCAACTGGACTTTCTTGTTTTTTCTTTTGAAGATGTTTCCCTTCTCATCCAAGAAGCTTCTTCAGCTCTGGATAGTGAGGAATGGAAGGATTTATCCTCCTTGCAGACAGCTGGTCATTTGCATCCTTTTAGAGAGTCGTTGAGGCCACTTGGAGGTTTGTCTGTGTCCTCAGGGTCACCCAAGTGGTGCAAATGGTTCCTGTAGTCTGCCATTTTTCCTCTGGAGATCCATCCCTACTCCCACACCATTCGAAGGGTGTCCATCCCAAATTGCGCAGCTAAAAGTCTGTAGAGATTCTCAGTCATCCAGGTCATCGTTGTCCCAAAGGTGTTTCGTCCCAAAGATGAACACCCTTCGAATGGTGTGGGAGTATGAACGGATTTCCAGAAAAATTGCAGCTACAGGAACCATTTGCACCAATCAGGTGACCCCGAGGACACAGATAAACCTCCAAGTGGCCTCAACCACCCTCTAAAAGGATGCAAATGACCAGCTGTCTGCAAGGAGCATAAATCCTTCCATTCCTCATCATCCAGTCAGAGCTGAAGAAGCTTCTTGGATGAGAAGCGAAACATCTTCAACCCCCCCCCCAAGAAAGTCCAGTTGCCTCCTGAAAAAGCACCTTTGAGACATTGCTACACAAGGTACCATATTTTTCGGAGTATAAGACGCACCTTTTTCCTCCCTAAAAGAGGCTGAAAATTTGGGTGCGTCTTATACTCTGAATGTAGCTTTTCCGAAGCTTTTTTCCCCAGCCCTAATGAGGTGCTAACGATCTTCCCGGCTTCCTACTCCTCTTTGCAGGCTTGCTTTCATTCCTAATCCCTCTGAAAAAAGTTTTTTCAGCCCTAACGAGGTGCTAACAATCTTCCCGGCTTGCAACATTTTTTTTTATTCCTATTCCCTCCAAAATTGTTTTTTCCTGCCCTAAGTCTTTGCAGGCTTGTTTTCATTCCTACTCCTCTGAAAAAGGTCTTTTCAGCCCTAACGAGGTGCTAACAATCTTACTGGTTTGCAACATTTTTTTATTCCTACTCCCTTGAAGTAGTTTTTTACCAGCCCTAAGTCTTTGCAGGCTTGTTTTCATTCCTACTCCCTCTGAAAAAGGTTTTTTCAGCCCTTACCAGGGGATAAAATAATGGGCTGAAGCTGACCAGACTAAGGACACTAGCCAGATGAATACCTGGTAGGTAGATTTTTCCTCCTATTTTCTTCCCCCAAAACTAAGGTGCGTCTTATACTCCGGTGCGTCTTATACTCTGAAAAATACGGTAGTTGTTAGCAGCCTATTTGATGACCATTTTTTTTGCCACAGTTGTTAAGTGAATCACTGAGGTTGTTAAATGAATCATGCATGTTAAGCAAATCCATCTTCCCCCACTGACTGTTTGTCAGAAACTGGCTGGGAAAGTCACTGACGGTGCCCACAAAACACAGATTTTCATTATCACATCATAACGATCTATCTGATCTGCCAAATTAGACAATGTCGGGGGGGAGGGGGGAACCAGCCAACTATCTTGGAGGGATTGAATGAGTGGAATCATGTTTATACATGTTTGATTATTTCTGTTTGGGTTGAAATTCTCAATTTCCTGGCTAGGGCAAAGCATGGAAAAAACTGTCACATTTTTTTGTGTTTTTTTTTTTTTGTATGTGTATAAAGATGATTCTCAAAAAAAGCCAAGTGGATATTTTTTATTTCTACAGCTACAGAAGGAATTTTTCACCTGACAAATTTGGAGATGGAAAAATAATTGAAACAGCGCAAAGAACCCTTCCAGAGCAAAAGCAGAGAAAGAAGGGGGGAAAAAATCCATTTCTAATTAAAACTCTTTTTGGAATTCCAAGGAGTCAAAATTATAATTACTGGTCCTGGAAGCTGTCCAGATGTTAATAGAGTCCCTTTAACCTTGGGGAAACATTACGGCACATTTTTTAATTATGTGCAGTTTAGACATTGAGAATTTAGATGCATTGCAGAAAGTAAAGTTTCTCTTTGAATTCGAAGAGGGGAGTATAAGGAAGGGAAGAAATGTTGAACGAGTCTTGGTTAAGGTGACCAGACGTCCCGCTTTTGGCGGGACAGACACGCTTTTCAAGCGTGTGTCCCGCGTCCCGCATTCTTTTCAAAAAGTCCCGCTTTTTTGAAAAGAATGCCGAAACAGCGGGATGTCTGGTCACCTTAAAAGGGGAAGCAAAAGAGAGGTACCGGAAGCAAGTCGGGCAGAATTTCAGCGGGCCGGCTGCCTGCTGGGGAGAGGGGGAAGGGAGGCCGCTCCTCCTCTCCTTCCCCCGCCCCATCCCTAGCCCCGCCCTCGGAGGTGCTGCTGCTGTTGGGATGCGGGTGGAGGGGTGAGGGACGAGGAGCCGTCGCCGGCTCCGGCGGCGCAAACAGCCCTTCCTCGTCCCCCTCCTCTTCCTTCCCCCGTCGCCTCGCTGCCGCCGTTGCCCTGGGGCTGGGCGGGCGACCGGGAGACCGTGGCGCTTGGATGCCTGGAGCAGGTAAGCTGCCGGCTGCCTCCTTTCCCCGTCTCCCGCCTCCCATTCGTTGCTTGCCAGCCCGGCCCCAGGGCAGCTCCCGAAGGGGAGGCGGGAGGTGAGGAAAGGCCTCCCGCCTCCCCCCCCACCTGGACGCCGACATTTGCTGTGTTTTGCCCTCTGCACGTTCTGCGCATGCGCAGAGGGCAAAACAAATGGCGGCGCCCAGGCGGGCCCGCCCCCACCCCCCGTCCCGCTTAAAAAAAAATCTGGTCACTTTAGTCTTGGTGCAAGGTCTAGACCCGTGATGGTGAACCTATGGCACGGGTGCCACAAGTGGCATGCAGAGCCATATTGGTGGGCATGCGAGCTCAGGTCTGGCGTGCATGTGTGCACCAGCCGGCTGATTTTCGGGCCTTCTGGGCCCACTGGGAGTCGGGAAACAGGCTGTTTCCAGCCTCCAGAGGGGGTGGGGAAGGCCGTTTTCGCCCTCCCCAGGCTCCTAGAAAGGCTCTGGAGCCTGGGGAGAGTGAAAAATGGGCGTGCCATTGCATGCTGGGAGCAGGGGGGTCATGCGTGCATGTGCGGGGGCGCATAAAATTATGAGTGTGGGCACGCACACACGTGATCCCCCGCATTCCCCCCCCTTTTGGCATGCGAACCAAAAAAGGTTCGCCATCACTGGTCTAGACAGTTAGAGCCAGAGGACAATATTACAAGTAGTTCTCAACGTATGTGCGGTCACTTAACAACTGTTTGTTCACGATAAACTACTTCTGAAACTGAAATCCTACGGCATCACTGGACCCCTACATGACTGGATAACTGCGTTCCTGTCAAACAGACAAGTGGTCAAAATAGGGAGCGCCCTATCAAATCCCGTTCCTGTTAACACCGGTGTTCCCCAAGGCAGCGTACTAGGACCTACACTCTTTATGCTCTATATAAATGACCTTTGCGATCACATTACAAGCGACTGCGTTCTCTTCGCCGATGATGTAAAACTCTTCAACACCACCGACAACACTGCTACCCTCCAAAAAGACCTTGACTTTGTGTCAGAATGGTCAAACATCTGGCAACTCCAAATCTCAACCAACAAATGCTCTGTCCTACACATTGGCAAAAAAAAATCAGAACACTAAATACAAGCTGAATAGACAAGACCTTACAGACAACCCTCACTCTGCCAAAGACCTTGGAATACTCATATCAAATGACCTAAGTGCCAAAGCCCACTGCAACAACATCGCCAAAAAGGCTTCAAGAACTGTTAACCTAATCTTACGTAGCTTCTTCTCCGGTAATATCACACTACTAACCAGAGCATACAAAACATTCGCCAGACCAATCCTTGAATACAGCTCATCTGTCTGGAACCCACACCGCATATCGGACATAAATACATTAGAAAGTGTCCAGAGATACTTTACAAGAAGAGTCCTACACTCCTCTACTTGCAACAGAATACTTTACGAAACCAGACTCGAAATCCTGGGCTTAGAAAGCTTAGAACTATGTCGCCTTTGGCACGACCTAAGCATAGCTCATAAAATTATCTGCTACAACGTCCTTCCTGTCAACGACTACTTCAGCTTCAACCACAATAATACACGAGCACACAATAGATACAAACTCAAAGTGAACCGCTCCAAACTTGACTGTAGAAAATATGACTTTAGCAACAGAGTGGTAAATGCCTGGAACTCACTACCTGACTGTGGTTTCGTCACCAAACCCCCAAAACGTTACCCTTAGACTGTCCACTGTTGACCTCACCCGATTCCTAAGAGGTCAGTAAGGGGCGTGCATAAGCGCACCAGCGTGCCTACCGTCCCTGTCCTAATGTTCCCTCTTATCAGTACCCATCTTATGTATATAAACAATGTTATATCTATGTATATTACTAACACGCACTTGTTTGAAATTATGACAGACCTCTTTAGAGCTACTTAATAATAATAATAATAACAACAGAGTTGGAAGGGACCTTGGAGGTCTTCTAGTCCAACCCCCTGCCTAGGCAGAAACCCTATACTACTTCAGACAAATGGTTATCCAAAATTTTCTTAAAAACTTCCAGTGTTGGAGCATTCACAACTTCTGGAGGCAAGCTGTTCCACGGATTAATTGTTCTAACTGTCAGGAAATTTCTCCTTAGTTCTAAGTTACTTCTCTCCTTGTTTAGTTTCCACCCATTACTTCTTGTTCTACCTTCAGGTGCTTTGGAGAATAGTTTGACTCCCTCTTCTTTGTGGCAACCCCTGAGATATTGGAACACTGCTATCATGTCTCCCCTGATCCTTCTTTTCATTAGACATACCCAGTTCCTGCAACCGTTCTTCATATGTTTAGCCTCCAGTCTCCTAATCATCTTTGTTGCTCTTCTCTGCACTCTTTCTAGAGTCTCAACATCCTTTTTACATCATGGCGACCAAAACTGAATGCAGTATTCCAAGTGTGGCCTTACCAAGGCATTATAAAGTGGTATTAACACTTCATTTGATCTTGATTCTATCCCTCTGTTAATGCAGCCTAGAACTGTGTTGACTTTTTTGGCAGCTGCTGCACACTGCTGGCTCATTTTTAAATGGTTGTCAGGGGTTGCCACAAAGAAGAGGGAGTCAGACTGTTCTCCAAAGCACCAGAGGGCAGGACAAGAAGCAATGGGTGGAAAGTAATCAAGGAGAGAAGCAACTTAAAACTAAGGAGAAATTTCCTGACAGTTAGAACAATTAATCAGTGGAACAACTTGCCTCCAGAAGTTGTGAATGCTCCAACACTGGAAGTTTTTAAGAAGATGTTGGATAACCATTTGTCTGAAGTGGTGTAGGGTTTCCTGCCTAAGCAGAGGGTTGGACTAGAAGACCTCCAAGGTCCCTTTTAAGTAAGATTAAATAAAACTGCTTACTCTGGGATTCCTCACTTCTAAGCTTTGACAATTTTGAGGAGGATAAATTCTATCTTGGGAAAAAGCAACTCTAAAACATTGCCTCTGGCTTCATCAGCAGAAAAACAGTCAACGTGGTTACTGAATTAATCCATTTTCTGAGTTCGCACAATACTTTCCCCTGAATCTTGAACTAATGAAGCAAGCTGAATTCACAAGCTGCCAAAAGACTGATCAAAGTCAATACCAACTTTACCATGAGGTGAAAATACAACTGCAACACCTTTCACGGATGTGCAGGTAGACAGACCGCAGCTTATGACCGCGATGGAGCTGAAATTTTCTGTTGCTGAGCGAGACAGTTGTTAAGTGAATTTTGGCCCATTTTGTGACCTTCCTCGCCACAGTTGTTAAGTGAATCACTGCAGTTGTTAGTAACACGGTTGTGAAGGGAATCCAGATTTCCCCATTGACTTTGCTCATCAGAAGGTTGCGAAATTTGACCACAGGACGTGATCAAATAAATATGATCAATAAATAAATATCAAGTCATAAATATGAGTCAGTTGCCAAGCGTCTGAATTTGGGTCACGTGACCATGGGGATGTTGCAATGGTTGGAAGTGTCATAAGTCACTTTTTTCAGTGCCGTTGTAACTTCGAATGGCCATTAAGAGAAAGCTTGTAAGTCAAGGACTACCTGTACTTACCTAGGCCATGTTATCTGTGTGTGTTTTTCGCCTTTCTGATTCTGTTGTTGTTAGTTGGGAAGCCGTGTCTGACCCATCACGACCCTATGGACGATGTTCCTCCAGGCCTTCCTGTCCTCTACCATCCCCCGGAGTCCATTTAAGCTCATGCCGACTGCTTCAGTGACTCCATCCAGCCACCTCATTCTCTGTCGTCCTCTTCTTCTTTTGCCCTCAATCGTTCCCAGCATTAGGCTCTTCTCCAGTGAGTCCTTCCTTCTCATTAGGTGGCCAAAGTATTTGAGTTTCATCTTCAGGATCTGGCCTTCTAAAGAGCAGTTAGGGTTGATCTCCTCTAGGACTGACCGGTTGGATCGCCTTGCAGTCCAAGGGACTCGCAGGAGTCTTCTCCAGCACCATAGTTCAAAGGCCTCAACTCTTTGGTGCTCAACCTTCCTTGGGGTCCAACTTTTTGCTTCTAGCCAATCTAAAAGATACCCAGTCTCTACCTGATCCCCATTGGCTTTCAATTCTGTTTCCCCCACAAACTGTTTATTGCTCTGGAAAAAGAACAGACTTTTTTGGTTTCACTTTGATGGTAGCTTTTCATCATAACCTTTGGGCAAATCGTAAGATACCAGCATTTTATAAAGTGCTTTGGATAGGAAGGTTTATTGCACTGTAAAGAATAAACTCATCTTAAGGGAACTATGGGAAGGATAAAGTGAGAGCATTTAGGAATGGCAAGAGGAACATGGGTATAAGACAGGGATGTTCCCAACCATAGTTTGAAACAGAAATAGGCAATTGTAAATCTAGAGGCACTCAGTTCCGCTTAAGTCAAGTCAGTCAACTCAGCTTACCTCAGCTTAGCTAAACTGAAGACAGCTCTGCTCAAGCCAAGTCAACTCAGCTCAATTCAGCTCACCTCAGCTCAATTCAAGACAGTTTAGCTCAAGCCAAGTCAACTCAGTTCAGCTCAGCTCAACTCAGCTCAGCTCAAGTCAACCCAACTCAGGGCAACAGTCAGCTCAACTCAAGTCAGCTCAACTCAATTCAACTCAGCTTAGTCCAGCTCAATTAAATTCAACTCAACTGAACTCAAGACAAATCAAGGAGCTCAAGCCAAGTCAGCTTAGCTCAGATCAACTCAAGACAGTTTAGCTCAAGCCAAGACAACTTAGCTCAGCTCAAGCCCAGTCAGCTCAGCTCAGCTCAGCTCAGCTCAGCTCAACTCAGCTCAACTCAACTCAACTCAAGAGAGCTCAAGCCAAGCCAACTCAGTTCATCTCATTTCATCTCACCTCAGCTCAGCTCAACTGAAGTCAACTCAGGACAATGCTCAGCTCAGCTCAGCTCAGCTCAAGTCAGTTCAACTCAAGTCAGCTCAGGTCAAGTCAGCTCAGTTCAGTTCAACTCAATTCAACTCAACTCAACTCAATTAACTCAACTCAGCTCAAGGAGCTCAAGCCAAGTCAGCTTAGCTCAGCTCAGCTCAACTCAAGACAGTTTATCTCAAGCCAAGTCAACTTAGCTCAGCTCAGGTCAACTCAAGACAGCTTAGTTCAGTTCAGCTCAATTCAATTCAATTTAATTCAACTCAACTGAACTCAACTCAAGGCAGCTCAAGTCAAGTCAGGTCAGGTTAGCTAATTCAGCTCAGCTCAACTCAATGCATTTCAACTCAGCTTCTCTGCCTGCACATGCTTAAAGCCAGACAAGAAAGCTATAATGTTAGTTGTAAAATTAGCTCAGTGTGGCTTAAGGAGGAAATAGTGTGGTTAAATAAAAATGATTTGTGGAAGACAAAACAGTGGGATAAGACTACTTAAATCATAGCTGAGGGTGAGATAAAGACAGCATCACATGCAGGGAGTAACACTGACTTATCCCAAACTGTACAGGCAACATTGAACACTGCAAGTGAGCGAAGCCACTGCCATGTCCGGGCCAAATCCTACTTAACAAATTGCTGTTGCAATACGGTAATTTAATCCGTGAGTATGCAAGGGTTACAGAAGACAAGATGGGTGGGAGTGGGGACTAATTTTAACCGATCTCTGTTCCTTTGGCATCTGACTGCAGCTGCAAGCAATGTCAAGGGATCTTATTGCACAGGAAGAACGATGCACAGCTGGGAAGGAAGGAAGACACAAGCGGACGGGTGTCTTTAAGAGGAACGCAAGACAACTGACGCTGTCACAAGTGGGCATCTGGACGTGCCAAGAGGCTTGGGTTCCGGCAGTTGGCCACAAATGTGGGAGGGGTCCAGCTCAAACTAGCATGTGCCACGAAGCATCAGAGGAGAGAAGCAAATGTCCAACTGCATAGGAAGCAGCTGGCAAGAAGGCAGAGAAATTAGTACATGGAATCAAGTTCATGTGAAGTGTTAGTACTGCTACATAATACCTCGGTAAGGCCACACTTGGAATACTGCATCCAGTTTTGGTTGCCATGATATAAAAAAAAAGATGTTGAGACTCTAGAACAGTGGTTCCCAACCTTTTTGTGATCGAGTACCACTTGGAGGTCCCGTACAGTCGCCGCGTACCACCTGGTTCCAGAGAAACTAAATTCACTTTATTTCCATAATTGTACCGTTCCTTTTTTGGCCCCGCACATCCAGCAACTGGATTCTCGGGCTGCTAGGACCAGGTGGGTGGCGTGTGGCAACAGTTGCAAATTGTTGCCAGATTATCTTGTGTTAGGCAGTAAACATTTTTGTGAAGTAAAAAATAACTAACTAAAAATCGTTCATGACCCCGAAAGTGTTCGCGTACCACCTGGAAGGCCCTCGCGTACCACTAGTGGTACACGTACCACAGGTTGGGAACCACTGCTCTAGAAAGAGCGCAGAGAAGAGCAACAAATATGATTAGGGGACTGGAAACTAAAACATAAAGAACGGTGGCTGGAACTGGGTATGTCTAGTTTAATGAAAAGAAGGACTAAGGCTGGCATGATAGCAGGCTTCCAATATTTGAGTGGCCAACACAAAGAAGAGGGGGTCAAGCTCTTCTCCAAAGCACTTCAAGGCAGGACAAGAAGCAATGGAGGGAAACTAATCATGGAGAGAAGCAACCTAGAACTAAGGAGAAATTTCCTGATAGTGAGAACAATTAACCAGTGGAACGGCTTGGCTCCAGAAGTTGTGGGTGCTCCGTTACCGGAGGTCTTTAAGAAAAGATTGGATAGTCATTTGTCTGAAATAGTATAGGGCAGGAGTGTCATACTCAAGGCCTGTGGGCCGAATGCAGCCTGCAGGGTGCTTAGATTTGGCCCGTGGGGTCTGCCTGAAAATGGGAAGGTCCAGCCCACAGTGAAGGACCAGCCCACGGTGTCTCTGCCAGCAAAAACAGAGCTTTTTTTCGCTGGCAGAGGGTTGCAGGAGACTGGTGCAGGCGACAATGGAGCCCGCGAGGCTGCACTCGGCCCTCCCGAGCTCCATTTTAGCTGGCAGAGGGTTGCAGGGAGCTGTTGCAGCCAAAAACGGAGCCTGTGAGGGCCGGACGCAGCTCTCCCGAGCTCCTTTTTTGCTGGCAGAGGGCTGCAGGAGGCCGTCGCAGCTGAAAACAGAGCTCGGGAGCCCGTTTTCATTGGCAGAGCGCTTTGGCAGTCACAGGCACTGACACAAGGGATGTCGAGCTGGCCACGCCCATCCTGGCCACACATACCCCAGCCCAGGGGTGAAATCCTCCCGGTTCGCTCTTACCTGTCAGTCGCCGCAGAACCTTTGAAGCTGGTGGCGTTCGTGGCGCGGGGCTGCCCCCGCCCGCCTGGATGCCGCCATTTGCATTCTTTTGTCCTCTGCACATGCACAAAGCATTCTGCATGCGCAGAGGGCAAAAGAACGCAAATGGCGGCATCCAGGCAGGCGGGGGCAGCCCCGCGTCGCGAACGCCACCAGCTCCAAAGGCTCTGCGGCGACCGACAGGTAAGAGCGAACCGGGAGGATTTCACCCCTGCCCCAGCCCCCCCCCCCGAGGTCAAACACAATCCTGATGCAGCCCTCAATGAAATCAAGTTTGATACCCCTGGTATAGGACCTCCTTCTTGAGCAGGGGGCTGGACTTGAAGACCTCCAAGGTCCCTTCCCAGTCTGTTATTCTATTCTGTTCCAGCCCAAAGCACAGCAGTGTAATGGGTGGCCCAGAGTCTAGTCTTTGGTGGAGGGAGTGTTAAAGACGCTCCCATTCAAGGAGACCCACTAGGCCACTGGTTTGCTGTATAGGAGAACTGCTGAGGGATCTGCAGCAGGGGTCCCCAAACTTGGCAACTGTTGTAAGGAATATCCTTCTGGGTTCGGTTCCAAGTGGGGAAAAAGACACTGGAAGCATGGTGACTGCTTGGAAAGATGGTTTAATGGAGGACAGTAGGACCACATGGCCTGAGATCCTGGGGAAAGGGGGATCACATGCCTCGAGGATTTTGAAGAAGGAGAAAAGGGCTAAGATGTTGAGAGTGCCCTAGTTTATACCCTCTGTTGGGCCCCACCCCGGGGCCTCCTGCTCCTGTGCAAGAAATGCACTCTGATTGGCTGTCAAGACTCCCATGGGGCCATGCAGGGGCAACTCTGTAGGCTGTCCTGAGTCCAAGTTTGCTTGAGCCTTGCTGGCTGATGCAATCTTCCCAGGTGCCATGGGTTGAGTTTCTGTTTGCTAGATGGGTCTGCCTGAAGGGGGTAGATCTTTGTTATGTAGAATAGACATATTCTCCCGAAGCGTGGAGATGCGCGCACAGCGCACCAGCACCGGTAAGGGAGCAACCCACCGCTGGCTGAGGTCAACTGTAGACAGTCTAAGGTTACCGGTATAGGGGCTTCTGCTTGAGTGGGGGCTGGACTAGAAGACCTCCAAGGTCTCTTCCAACTCTGTTATTCTATGTTCTAAAAGCCATGACAAAGTCACGTGTTATGGCAGCATCACCCAAATGATGCAAAAATCACAATTCCCATTATTTATTTTTATTTTTATTTATTTTATTTATTTTTTATTTGTCAAACATGTATAGGATAGTAGTTGTTTGTATAAACATAACATAAGTAAAAAAAGTACCGATAAAAGAGGACAATAGGACAGAGGGACAGGGACGGTAGGCACAGTGATGCGCTTATGCACGCCCCTTACAGACCTCTTAGAAATGGGGAGAGGTCAACTGTAGACAGTCTAAGGTTAAAGTTTTTGGGGTTTGGGGAAGAAACCACAGAGTCAGGTAGTGCATTCCAGGCATTGATCAATCTATTGCTGAAGTCGTATTTTCTGCAGTCGAGTTTGGAGCGGTTTACATTAAGTTTGAATCTATTGCGTGCTCGTGTATTGTTGCGGTTGAAGCTGAAGTAGTCATTAACAGGAAGGACATTTTGGTATATGATTTTATGAACTACATTTAGATCAGATCGGAGGCGACGTGGTTGTAAATTGTCTAATCCCAATATTTCAAGTCTGGTGGAATAAGGTATTTTATTGCGAGCAGAGGAGTGGAGGACTTCCTTCAGGAAAGGCTTACTGTTCTTAAAAACTATGGTGTGGCCAATGAATCCATATGAATTCATGACACAGGTGTGCATTTCAACCTTCTCCTTGTTAAATCATTTAAAAAGGCTGATAACGGAGGGAAAGGGTTTTACCACTAGAATCTGCGTCCCATGTAGCTCTTAAAAGTGAAAAGCAAGTCAGGAAAAAGAGCTTGCCTAACGAATGTCTGAAAATATTTTATTTTTATTTATTTATTTGTCAAACATGTACAAGATAGCAGGTATAGGTATAAACATAGACAAAGGAAGTAAGTACAGATAGATGGGGACAGTAAGACAAGGATGGTAGGCACACTGCTGCGCTTATGCACGCCCCCTTTACGGACCTCTTAAGAATGGGGTGAGGTCCACGATAGACAGTTTGAGGTTGAAGCTGGGAGGGTTTGAGGCTGTAACAACGGAGTTGGGTAGAGCATTCCAGGCGTTGACCACTCTGTTGCTGAAGTCGTAGTTTCTGCAATCGAGTTTGGAGCGGTTTACCTTGAGTTCGTAATATAGGACTTCATATATAGGATTTCAAAGCCACTTAGTACACCCCAGTCTTTGTGGGGAGTGCAAATCACACATCAAGTTTAATTCCTCTTTCCAGCCACCAGACCCACTCCCACCCCCCAAAAAACCAGATAGAAGCAGACACAAGGGAAGTTTGAGGCGACCTCTCGTCTTTCCATCCGAATAACAATGGGCATATGGAAGCCTGTGCAGACAATCCGCTTGGCAACTTCACAAAGAGCCACCTGCTTTTGCAGGCAATAAAACTACACTTTGGAGGAAAGGACATTTCTGGGAGGTCAGTAAGTCACGACGCTGAGGAAGGAGAAGGGTGAAGGCTAAACGACTTTTGAGAACTTTCTGGGTGCACTTCAAAGAATCCACAATGACCAGCTTGTAAACGAGAAGGAATTTAAATCCTTTTAATGGATTTTCCCCCCCAATCATTGAACCTCCTGGGCAGCCTTAGTGGAGAGAGAGAGAGAGAGGGAGGGAGGGAGGGAGGGAGGGAGAGGGGGAGGGGGGAGGGAGAGGGAGGGAGGGAGGGAGGGAGAGAGGGAGGGAGGGAGGGAGAGAGAGGGAGAGGGAGAGAGGGAGAGAGAGGGAGGGAGGGAGAGAGAGGGAGAGAGAGAGAGAGGGAGGGAGGGAGAGGGAGGGAGAGAGAGAGAGAGAGAAGCATTTTGAGTGTTTTAGCGAAATTATATATGGGAAGTGATCTCAAAGCACAAGGGGTCAAATAACAAAATAAAAATTCCCCTGATTCAATTGCTTTGCCTTTGGGGCATCCAAATCTTTTTTTAAAAAAGCATCTATATGCTAACAGGCATTACAAAATAATTTTAAAAGGCTCCAGTGATATATTTTAGAATCCACCGTAGGAATTGTTCAGAAATGAAATATAAGTACCGGTAGTCCTTATGACCACAACTGAGCCTCAAATTTCTATTCTATTCCTAAACAAAGCAGTTGTTAAATGCATTTTGCCCTGTTTCACAACATTTTTTTGTCACGGTTATTAAGCGAATCACTGAAGTTGTTAAACAAATCTGGCTTTCCCCTTATAAGAAGACAGCTGGGAAGGTCGCAAAAGGAGATCATGTGACCCCGGGATACTGCAACCATCATATATGTGAGCCAGTTGCCAAGTGTCCGAATTTTGATCACGTGACCAATGGGATGCGGCAAAGGTCATAAGTGTGGAAAAACGGTCATATCATAAATCACTTTTTTTTCAGTGCCGTTATAACTTTGAACAGTCACTAAACGAACTGTTCTAAGGCAAGAACCACCTGCAAAAAGGAAGAAAATTCTATGATGGGAAGATTCAATTCAATTCAAATTCTATTCTATTCTATTCTATTCTATTCTATTCTATTCTATTCTATTCTATTCTATTCTATTCTATTCTAATTCCCTATTTTCTATTCTATTCTATTCCATTCCATATATTCTATTCTATTCTATTCTATTCTATTCTATTCTATTCTATTCTATTCTATTCGAAGTCATTTAGACCCAAACAATCCGAGTTATTAATTATCTGGGTGGGCTGGATAAGGGTGTTTGCAGAAGTTTGCTGCACTCATAATTGACTGAGTTAATTATGATGATGCAGACACAAGATTGGACAACCTCAGTTTCAGAGCAGTTCTGGGTACAGGTGGTCCTCGAGATACAACCAAAATTGAGACCCTCATTTATGTTGCTCAGTGAGAAATTTGTTCAGTGAGTTTTGTTCCATTTCACGACTTTTCCCACCACGTTTGTTAAGTGAATGGCTGCAGTTCTTAAATGAGTAACCTGGTTGTTAAGTGAATCTGGTTTCCCCATTGACTTTGCTTGTCGGAAGGTCGCAAAAGATCATCACGCCTCATGACCCCGGGACACCGCAACTGTCATAAATGTGAGTCAGTTGTCAAGCATCCAAATGTAAATTACATGATCATGGGGATGGTGCAATGGTCTTAAGTGTGAAAAACGGTCATAAGTCATTTGGGTGCCATCGTAACTTCAAACGGTCACTAAATGAATTGACTATCTCTATTTGCTTTATGATAAAAAGGTTTGTTTTCAAGCTGCACTTGCATAATTGGTTAGAATTAACCTTGATTAGTTTATTGTATTGTATGAACTGAGGCTGTTTGATTCGTTTATTGTTCAGTACATTGTGTGAACCCAGAATATGGGTTAATTCAGGAAGCAGCTTAAGTGTTGTGGTATTATTATTATTATTATTATTATTATTATTATTATTATTATTATTATTATTATTATTATTATTATTATTATTATTATTATTATTATTATTATTATTATTATTATTATTATGACTAATGTAATGAACACTGTTGTAAATATTTTGATTACTATTTCCGAAAACGATTTGTACCCAGACAACACACTGTTTAAATTGAAAATGGAATTTTTATATGTTTTATATGTTCTAAAATAAAAAAATTTGATGGGGGAAAAAAGGCTTGTGGACTTCAACTCCCAGAATTCCCCAACCAGCAAGTCCACAAGTCTTAAAATTGAAAAAAAAGTGTGTATATGGAGTTAAAAAATAATAATACTCGCCCTACACTATTTATTGCAACACCTTGCCACTGATTCAGTAAAGACAACTGAACTTTGACAGCAGCCAAAACATTCAAGGTAAGATAAAAGCCATTTACACAAATATAATGCTTGTTGCATGAAATAAAGTAACTACTAATTGGAATAGTAGCATTTTTATTTTTAGATTTTAGATTTATTGTTAGAGTTGGAAGGGACCTTGTAGGTCATCTAGTCCAACCCCCTGCTCAAGCAGGAGTTCCTACACCATTTGAGACAGATGGCAGTCCAGTCTCTCCTTGAAGGTCGCAAGTGTTGGGGCTCTCACAACCTCCGCGGGCAAGCTGTTCCAGTGGTTGATCGCTCTCACCGTCAGAAAGTTTCTCCTCACTTCCAGGTTGAATCTCTCCTTGGTCAGCTTCCATCCGTTATTCCTTGTTTGGCTTTCTGGTGCCACAGAGAACAGCCTGACCCCCTCCTCTCTGTGGCATCCCCTCAAGTATTGGAATATTGCTATCAACCCCTGGTGACATGATAGCAATATTTTAGTCACTGTCCGGGATTGAAGTGCATTCAATAATAAAATTACAGCCAGTTCATTTGATAATAATCTAATCTACATACTGAGAGAAATGTTAAAGATTGAAGCACGGATTTTAAAAACATGATACCAATATTGTTAAATTTGTAAGATTATGAAAACAAGAGGGAACACAGCGCAGTATAGATTTATATAATTTGGATGTTAATGTATGAAATTATATGAAATAACTAAAATAGTTAAGAATTGTTAACATGAAATATACCATCATTATCTTATTACATTCTACATCGATAATATTGATATTGTAATTATGTAAATCTATAAAACCAGGGTGTAAAAGAAAGCAGTACTTGTACAGAAAGGAATGGCAATAATGAAAAGGCCAAATAACAAAATAACACAAACATAAATGAAGAAATAACAATTTATAGTAATAACAATTTAATAGATAAATTATTCAATTAATCAGCCATGGACCCTTGTTCAAAATTCTGCTATTCTGGCTCTATATACACAGCAGACTTAAGTAGGTCATGAAACATAAATGTGTATTTTGTGAACTCTCACAAGTGACCCACTTAACAAACCCAGAGTGGGTTAGATTTAGCTTCAAATAGCCCTGGTTTTGTGTATGAATAAATCTCTCTCTCCCGCCGCCCATTCAATATTATGGATTTATAGTAGTGGATTATTCCCATTAAGGAGAGTGATGCAAAGTCCTAGAGTGGTCTCATTTTCAAGGGTTGCCTCTCTAGTTACCATTTCTCTCCTCGGTAGTCTTTACTTCATTCAGGGATGAAACTCAGCTTGGTGTTGTGGTGAAGGTGCTGAACTATAAATTAGGAGACAGTGAGTTCTAGTCTCGCTTTAGGCATGAAAACTGGCTGGGTGACTTTGAACCAATTACCAGGAGATGGTGAGTTCCACCTTAGGCACGAAAGCTGTCTGAGTTTGGGCCAATCACCAGGAGATGGTGAGTTCTAGTCACACCTTAGGCATGAAAGCTGGCTGATTTTGGGCCAATCACTAGGAGATGGTGAGTTCTAGTCCTGCCTTAGGCACACAAAACCAACTGGGTGACTCAGGGATAGTCATTCTCTCTCAACCCAACCCAAAGGGTTATTGTGAGGAAAATAGAAGGCAGAAGCATTCGGTATGTACGCTACGCTTTTCATTTTATTTTTGAGTTTCACAAAGGAAAGACAGGCTATAAATCTAGTAATAAGTATATCTAGTAATAAAGGCAACAATTACCAGATCTATTAATAAAGGCTGCCCAGAGCTGCCTTATAGGGGAGATATAACCAGCATAAAAATTTAATAAAAAAAGAATAAGTAAACCCCAGCCACGTGGAAGGATTTAAAAGTGCAGAAAAAAGTACATCAATTTTCTACTTCCAATTATATATATTTTAAAATAAATTATTATTAGTCTGACAGCCGTCTTTGCAGCAAGGATAGGATACCAGCCCAGTGATGGGACAGTGGGATCCTGTGTGTTGTATGAGGGCAGTTTGTATGGAAGAGCCCTTAATAAGGTCATAACTTCTTTGTACAGATAGCCCTAGACCAGGTGTCAGCAACCTGTGGCTCTTTGGGCCCTCTGCTGTGGCTCCCTGTTGGGTGATCCCACCACTGGCTGGCCCCACCCTTCGCCCTCCTGTCCCAGTTACTCCTCGCCTGGCCTGAGAAGGTAAGGGCGACGGTGGGGGATGGAGAAGTGGCCAGGGCAGAGATAGAGAGCGAGAGAGACATAGAGAGATACAGACAGGGAGAGGGAGGGAGAGAGAGGGGTGTGTGTCAAAAGGGTTTTGTGGTTCCCGGTGTTTTTTAACAACCGGTTCTCTGCCCTAATGACCGGCTGGGTAGGTGTGGCTTGGGGGGGTGTCATGTGACTGGTGGAAGTGAGTGACGTTGAGTTGGCCACGCCCACCCAGGTTTTGTGGCTTCCGGTGTTTTCTTTTCTGTGGGAAATGGGTCCAAATGGCTGTTTGAGTGTTTAAGGTTGCAGACCCCTGCCCTAGACTTACAACAGTTCATTTAGTGACCAAACTTACTACACTGAAAAAAGTGACTTATGACAGTTTTTCACACTTATGACCTTTGCGGCAACCCCATGGCCACGTGATCAAAATCCAGACACTCGGCAACTGACTCATATTTATGACAGCTGCAGCGTCCCGGGGTCAAGTGATCCCCTTTTGCGACCTTCTGACAGGCAAAGTTAAGGGGGAAGCTGGATTCACTTAACAACCGTGTTACTAACTTAACAACTGCAGCGATTCAGAAATGTTGCAAGAAAGATCGTAAATGCAGCAAAACCCACCACAACTATCTTGCTTAGCAACAGAGGTTTTGGGCTCAATCATGGTCATAAGTCGAGGACTACTTGTATGTTGCGTGAAGGCAGTGTGTGTTGGAGGCCATAATTTCTCTGTAACTCCAAAGAGTTTAGACACATCCTTTCCTGTCTCGGCCTCAAACCTTTTGGTGAAATCTGGTGCAAAAAAGGATTGAGAAGTTTGTCAGCTATTCAAAGTTTGAAACTGCGCAAATTTGGGAGGTAGGGGAAAGAACGAAAGTTTTAGCAACGGGAGAAAAAATAGAGAGAACCCCAATAGACACAACCAAGATCTGGCGCTAAGGTTGGAAAACACGTTACTCCTCGACTTACGACCACCATTGAGCCCAACGTTTCTGTTGTTCAGCGAGACATTTGTTAAGCGGCTTTTGTCCCGTTTTATGACCTTTCTTGCCAAGGTGGTTAAGTGAATTGCTGCGGTGGTTAAGTTAGTAACACGGTTGGTAAGTGAATCCTGCGTCCTCCATTGACTTTGCCTGTCAGACGGTCGCAAAAGGGGATCACACAACCTGGGGGACACACACACACGCTGCAACCATCATAAAGATGAGTCGGTCGCCAAGTGTCCGAATTTCGGTCAGGTGACCGTGGGGATGCTGAAAATGGTCCCAAAGATGAAAAATAAGTGTCCTAAGTGTGGAAAAAAACCGATCCTAAGTGACAAGTTGTCACTTTGAACCAGAGGTCTTCAAACTTGGCAACTTTAAGACTTGTGGACTTCAACTCCCAGAATTCTCCAGCCAGCTATGCTGGCTGGAGAATTCTGGGAGTTGAAGTCCACAAGTCTTAAAGTTGCCAAGTTTGGGGACCCCTGCTTTGAACGGTCCCTAAACGGACTGTTGCAAGCCGAGGACTACCTGTAAGCGTTGCCCCCCCCCCCCGTCTTTTTTGCATCCCCATTGTTACCCCTAAGCCCCTTTCCCTCTAAGCCCCTTTGCAATCCCTGCGTCCTGAGGGAGTCACTCCTCTTTCCACGCCGCCGGCTTTTTGTCTCCGCTCTGGGTCGAATTCGCTTTTCTTCCATAATCGCGGCGCCCTTTGCCACCCCCTCCCCTCACGCTTCTCCCCCTCATCCCCAAGCCACGTCCCGCCGGCTCCCACGGCGGCCTCGCCTCGCTCGCTTTCCCACGTCGCGGCTGCTTCGCCTCTCCTCCTGGCGTCCGGGGCAACCTCGGAGGCGCACCTTGCGCCTCAGCCCGGGACGAGGGGACGGACGGAGGTGCCCTCCTTCCCCGCCCACACACCCCACAGAGTCCTCCGCCGGCCGCTGCGGGAGTCCGGCAGCGCTCGGCTCGCCCTTCTTCCGCTGCGTCCTGGCGGGTCGCCTGAGGCAGCAGCTGCTAGCAGCGCAGCCGCCACAGGGTCTCTCGCCTCAGCGGCCTCCCGCAACTGGCGGCCTCTGTTCCCAGCAGCGCCGGACACCCCCCCCCCCCCCACAGCCGCACCTCCTCCCACGGTGGGCGGTGCCCCCTCCCCAGCGCCTCCCTGATTGGGTCTCTCTCTCCCCCCCCACAGCCCCACCTCCTCCCACGGTGGGCGGCGCCCCCTCCCCAGCGCCTCCCTTGATTGGGTCTCTCTCTCTCTCTCTCTCACCCCCCCCACCGACCCGGGTGGGGAGGCGCGCGCGCCGCGACGCAGCAGCCCTCGCTGGACGCCGAGCCCCGGCTGTCATTGGCTGCCGTCCCCTTTGTGAGGCGAGCAGCTGCGGGCTCAGCTCCACATTTGAATGTATCGAGGGGAGCGGCGAGGAACCATTTCCATGGGCCAGCTGTCTTCCCGGAGCCCGCCGCTGCCGCTGCCGCCGCCGCCGCCTCCATCGCCGCCTCTACCGGAGCAGCCGAGCGCAACCCTGCCACCGTCGCGGGAGACGGCCGCCTCCAGCCGGGGCTAGCTAAGGGGGGGGAGAAGAAGAACCGAGCCGGCGATCAGCCTCCCCCGGGCACCGCCTCGCCGCTGCTACCGCCGCCGCCGCCGCCTTCGCAGGATGGTTTTGGTTCACGTCGGCTATCTTGTTCTTCCAGTGTTCTCTGTGCGAAACAGAGGTATCTCTCTCTTTATCGGGTCTTTTCTTGGCGAGCCTCGCAGGCCGGGCTCGGTGGGCAGCAGGGGTCGCGTGTGAACGCCTTCCTTGAGGGTCAGAGTGGGAGAGAGAGATTGGGGGTGGGGGGGTGGGAAGTAGATAAAAGAAAGAGAGGGAGGGAGGGGGAGGCAGCGGACGCGGGTCTTTCTTGGGCAAGGCGAGGGGTCCCGCGGAAGGAACAATACGCCCCCTCCTCCCCACCCACCCATCCACCCACCCCATCAATGCGAGCGGAGGGGAAGGAGGCGGCTTTGGAAAGCAGGACAAAAGGTGCGAAGGGGGCCGAGGGTGATGATGATGGTGGTGATGGAAGGGTGGGTGGGTGGGTGATCCTGATGAAGGCTCCTGATGCTGCCGGGCATTGAGAGAGAGAGAGAGAGATCGAGGCGGGGCAGAGGAAGGCGGATGGAGGAAGGGGGATCTAACAACAATCCCAAGATCACTGGTGTGTGTGTGTGTGTGTGTGTGTGTCGCTTTGAGGGTGGGTGGGGAGTTTTGGGGGGGCTCCTTCTGGGTCGAGAAGAATGGGTAGCCCCTCCCTCGGGTTAGCTCCATTTTCTCTCTCCCGGTGAACCCCTCCCCTCCTGCTTTCTCTCTCTCTCTCTCCCCCCCCCCCACCCCTCCGCCTAACAATAATAGCTCCCTGCCTTGCCAGGAAGACTCGATCCTTTCTCTAAACGACCCAGATCGTAACCAGCTTCTTAGTGGGGGAGGCGGAGTTGTTTTGGGGAGGGTCGAGCAGGCGTTTCTACCTGCTGCACCCTTGCACGGCGGGAAGTGGGGGGGGGCGTTTGTTCCCTGCCAGGAATAGGGGGCGGGGGTCCCCCGACGCTGGATCCGGATCCCTCCTCGGAATCCGGAGGAAACTCTTGCAACGGGGTTGAAGCGTCTTTCCTACCTATCTGCCCCCCTCTTTCTCCCCCCCTCTGCCTCCTTGTGAACTCTGCTTAACCCCCCCCCCTCTCCCCGCCCGGGAATCTATTTTTATATTGGCTTCTCCAGCGAATTTGATTCCTTTTGGGGGGGCGGGGATGGGGTGGGGGTCCAGGCTCTGCCCCTCCTCTTTGCGTTCCGGTTATGGTTTGCTACCGAGGTGCATTCTCTTGCCTCCCCCCCCCCGTGATCGCTGCCTCCCCCCCCCCACGCCTTCCCTCCCTGTGGAATTTCCGCCTGGCCAACCACACACACACTTGCGCTGCTGCGCCTTTTAATCCGAGATGCACCACAGTTGCCTCGAGAAATCCTAAACCAACATTGGTCTCTCTCTTTTTAATTATTATTATGATTATTATTATTATTATTCAAAGTGACTTTTAATATGGGATGTGTATCTGTGCATATTTCAACCCCCTCCCTCCCCCCGCATATATTTCTCAGTTCCACCCATTTCCCATAAGCAACACAAAGGACTGGAGTCTTTAATTCCTCCTCCTTCCCATTTTGATTTTTCTTTTTCCTCCCCATCCTTTTAGTTTCCTTTTCCGTCCCAATCCAAAATGCATTTGGCTCTTCATCATTCTTTCCTCTCCCCCCCCTCTTGAGATTTCTGGAGTGGATCGACTTCCCCCCCACCCACCTCTTAACCTTTTATATTTAAGAAGCCACAATGGTAGATGTTGTTTTTACTGCACCCAGCCTTGGAGGCTCATTTTCACCCAGGTGAGGGTGCACCATCAACGCTAGCAGGCGCAGAAAATCCAGGAGCAGAATTCTGCCCCTTCTTTTCCACCTGGGTTTAACTCACCTGGGTTTAACTCACCTGGGTCAAACCTTTTCGACAAACCTCTTTCCTTTTTAAGGCCCCCATCTGGTCTCCGCTCAAGGTGGTCCTTTTAAGACACCCGTGTCAGCTGGAACTCAAAGACCCCTGCCCCAACATTGCTACAATTCTCTGCAATTCTCTCTCCCCCCCTCCCTTCTGCCCTCCTTCTCCCCTCTCCCCCCACTGTACATGTGTAACATAACTGCTTAATTTTGCACATCGTGGCATTACGCTTTCTTGACCTGCAACCTCCTTTAGTTTGATGATGGGAATGGTGGGCATTTTCTGCATCGATCCAACTTGGGGGGGTTTGGGTTATTTTTTTTGGGTTCCTTTATTGTTTTGATTTATTTATTGAGTTTTTTTTTTCTTCATTGTGTAGATCCGTGAATGGTCCACCTTCTGCCATGTGCCTTGTAGTTCTCTGGCTCTGCATTTTAGCTCTAATGTTGACATCTCTCCTTTAACCATTTCCTGTACCCATCTGAGGAACGCACTGGCATTTTAAGTAGAAGTATCCTCTTTCTCTCTAATGCTGACCCTAACAGGGAAGAGGGTGGGTGGGAGGGGGGCCCTAGGAAAGCAAACTTGAATTGATAAGGCTTTTAAAGGGGGGGAGTAATTTTTGCCTCCCCTGTTTCCTGATCTTCCGTGTGGCTTAGAAGTGGGAGAATAAAGGCTAAAGATTAAACCTAAAGCCACTTCAACTATTGGTTTGGTCGAAAATAATAATAATAATGAAGGTCTATGTGAGATATAATGGTAAAAAGATGTGACCTTCAACACAAATGTGGTTTTTTTTTCCTTTAAAAAAAAACACGGGTAGGATGTAATTTCAGAATGAGTAATTGTAAAGAAGGGGTAAAAATTCTGTTGTGTTCCTTTTTTTTAAAGGAAGAAACCTTTAAAAAAAAGAAAAGAAATCGGTTTTGTTTTGGAAGAGCGATCTCTGATTTTTGGGTTTTGTTAAGTACAGAACACACCCACTGCGAAGGCATTGGATTATTCAAGTGTCTTTGGAGAGAGGATACTGACACTTAAAAACTGAAGCCTTTAAAATCACCAAGCTTCTTGTGAAAAGAAAAGGAAAAAAAAAGCAGATAGACTTGATTGTTCAATCATGTTTCTCTTTAGCTGTCATTGTTTTGTAGATTAGAAAAACAAAAAAACAAAAAAACCCAGGCCATTTTCAATATAGCTGTAGTTTTATAACGCCATTTTTTGTATCTTCATCCTGTTTAGAGAAATACATTTGCACTGTAAATTCCTGTTCAGTGGATTCATTTTGCTTTCATTATGTGGGGCTCGCTTTGATCAACACTACACGAATCTCACCCACTTCAGAGCCTATGGTTGTTTTGCATCTGGGTTTCCTCTGGACAATAGCTTTCCAGTTAAAAGAAATCCTGGCTCTAAAAAAGAAAAAAGAATTGGATTTACAACATAGCCATTAAGAACAGGCCTACTGTGTCACTCGGGCGAGCTTTATTTAAATTTATTTCCCTGCTGATAACAGGAACGCAAGCTTTCCCCCAGTGCACACAAAAGGATACCGCACCGCATATGACACATGAATGCTGTGCGCACACACACACACAGAAACATACACCCCTGGGGGCCACAACAGCATCTTGCATTTTGCAACAATTGGACTTGCAATATTTTTCCTAGAAAGCTGATCCCAAGGAAAACATCGTACCCATTGGGTCCCTTGCTTTCCAGCCCCCAAATTCGGCACCAACTATTTGACTGTTGCTCTAATCCAAACGGGTGATATTTGGGGCTCCGTGGAGGCCGCATTGAGGGTGGGGTGACGCAGGGCAGGGAAACCCACCCACCTCTGGCCTGAAAGAGGCTAGAGAAAGTGGATATAATGCTTGAGCAAAATGATTCTCCATTCAACAGGGATAACATTTCTTTCTTGCTGTGCTGAATTTTTTACTTCCTGTTCTTATTTTGTGGGTAAATTTTTTTCTGTATCCAGATATCCTTTGGTTGTGTATCTCTTCCTTTTTTCTTGTACTAAAACTTGAAGCATGGTCTGTATGTTTTTTACATTACCTAGTTTTCTCCTGATTGTAAATCTCTTTTGTAGAGACATACTTGCTGAAATGTAATGTGCCATAGCCTTATACATCTACTCATTTTTATGCTGCTTCTGTTTTGTTGCCTCTTCACACGGCATGGTTGGGGCCCTCCGTTGCCTTTTGTATTGTGTGCATGACAACATTGTTACGACACAGTTCCACTAATACTAATATACAATCTCTCAATAAAGAACTAGTTTTCCTATATTAATCCTAGTGTGCTTTTTCTATTGCTGTTTCCCCTCATTTATCGTTGTATTCCTGCTGTTTTAGATTATTTCCCCCTTCCTCGCTTTCCCATTTAGCCTTATCTCCTCTCCCATTTGAGTGAATGAAAAGACATTTTCCTTTTTCTGAGGGGTTTTTAACTTCTCTATCCCATGCCTGTGATCGCTCAGCTTTCTCAATACACATCCTATATTATGACTGGGGAGGTGGGGTTATTCTCTCTCTGCACAGAGGGGACTGTATCCAGGCTGAACTACGGATTTTCTATTTTTGCACATGAAACGAACATATAAAACACACACACGTCAAAGCAAGAGTTGGGATCCCTGTTTAAAGGTTTCCATATTTTATTGATCATCAAGCCAAGATGGGGAAGCAGGTATCAAAGGGGTCAGGAAAGGAATCAGTGAAATGCCAGGGAAGACAGCAAGACTTCTGTTCAGCGAGTCTGTTGTTAAGCGAATTTTGCTCCGTTTTGCGACCTTTCTGGCCACGGCTGTTAAGCGAATGACCACAGTTGCTAAGTTTAAAGTAACACCGTTTTTAAGCGAATCTGGCTTCCCCATCGACTTTGCTTGTCAGAAGGTCGCAAAAGGGGATCACGTCACACATCCATCCCCCCCGCCACGGGACATTGCAACTGTCGTAAATACGAACCAGTGGCCAAGCGTCCGAATTTTGATGACGTGACAACGTGACCGCTGCAATAGTGGTTGTAAGTGGGGAAAACGGTCATAATAAGTCATTTTTTTCTCAGTGCTGTTGTAACTTTGAGCAGTCACTAAAACGAATGGTTGTAAGCCGAGGTATTGAACGGACATGGAGGCATGGGCCCTTGGGTTTTCTCCCGCGTCCCTGAGACTTCCTTTATAGTTTAAATGGGTGTGTGTGGGCCCAGCCCTATGAAGCCAATCTTCCCCCTGGACTCGGGTGGCGGTGGTGGTGGGGCATGTGTGCATGCACACTAAATATGCATAGAGACAGACATACACACAGATGCTGGGGAAAGAAACATGAAGCTTTTGACTCCTTCTCCAAAGCCTACTGCAGAACCGATAATACAGATTCCTTTGGAAATGAATTTCGTCGTTTCTCCATGTGGCTTGTCTCCAAAAAAATAGGCGACATTCGTAGAAGATGGGACCTCACTCAGAATAGAATAGAGTAGAGTAGAGTAGAGTAGAGTAGAATAGAATAGAATAGAATAGAATAGAATAGAATAGAATAGAATAGAATAGAATAGAATAGAATAGAATAGAATTCTTTATTGGCCAAGTGTGATTGGACACACAATTTAATTTAATTTAATTTATTAAATTTATAAGCCGCCCAACTCCCAAAGGACTCGCTTAACAACCAAATAAACATTTAAAAACATCTTAAACATTTAAAACATCTTAAACAAGGAATTTGTCTTTGGTGCATATGCTCTCAGTGTACATAAAAGGAAAGATACATTTGTCAAGAATCATGTGGTACAACACTTAGGGCAATTGGGGGCCAAAGGACCTCCGGATGCTTCCATTTTTAAAGGTCTCATTTTGCTAAACAAAAATGGAGAAATATTCAGGTAGTCCTCGACTTACGACCACAATGGAGCCCAACGTTTACGTTGCTAAGCGTGAGAAATTTGTGAAGTGAGCTTTGCCCCAATTTATGACTTTTCTTGCCACATTTGTTAAAAGGAATTGCTGCAGTGGTTAAATGAGTAACCCGGTTGTTAAATGAATCCCTGTTGTCACAAGGTCGCAAAAGGGGATTGCGTGATCCAGGAACACTGCAGCCATCATAAATGTGAGCCAGTTGCCAAGCGCCTGAATTTTGATCACGCGTCCGTGGGGAGGCTGCAACGGTTGTAAGTGTGAAAAGTGATCACGAGTTACTTTTTTCAGTGCTGTAACTTTGAATGGTCACTAAATGAACTGTTGTAAGTTGAGGACTACTTGTAAAAGCTGTAGGAGATCCCTTTGCACCCCAACCCCTCTTTCTTTCTTTCTTTCCTTCCTTCCTTCCTTCCTTCCTTCCTTCCTCCCTCCCTCCCTCCCTCCCTCCCTCCCTCTTTCTTTCTTTCTTTCTTTCTTTCTTTCTTTCTTTCTTTCTTTCTTTCTTTCTTTCTTTCTTTCTTTCTCCCCTCTTTCTTTCTTTCTTTCTTTCTCTCTTTCTCTCTTTCTCTCTTTCATTCTTTTTCTTTCTTTCTCTCTTTATTTTTCTTTCTCCTCTTTCTTTCTTTCTCTCTCTTTCTCTTTCTCTTTCTCTTTCTCTCTTTCATTCTTCCTCTCTCTTTCTCTCTTTCTCTTTCTCTTTCTCTTTTTTTTCTTTCTTTCTTTCTTTCTTTCTTTCTTTCTTTCTTTCTTTCTTTCTTTCTTTCTTTCTTTCTTTCTTTCTTTCTTTCTTTCTTTCTTTTTCTTTCTTTCCCTCTCTTCCCCCCCTCTCTCCACTTCCATACAAGTGGGATCAAGCCACATTCACATTAGCATCAAATGTTCTGCTTTGATTGACTGCCCTCCTTCGGCGTGAATTCCGATGACTCGGGGAGGCAGGCACAAACATGGTTACATTCAAGTCAGTACTTAAAGGTAGCTGCATAAATTAAGGGCCTTCTGGGAGAATCCTGGCCAACATCTCCTATGTCAGGGACCATTGCCCTCATGCAGCACTTTCCCCATGGATCTCAGTGGCGATCGCAATTTTTATTTATTTATTTATTTATTTAAATGGATTTCTATGCCGCCCAACTCCCGGGGGACTCTGGGCGGCTCACAACATATCAGAATCCATTCCACAGTATAAAAAATACAATAATTAAAAAGTACAAAAATTAAAAAGAGTATCTCACATTCACAATCAAGGGGGGAGACCCATATCTAGTCTAGTTGGTCTCACTTTCACCCCGCCTGCCGGAAGAGCCAAGTTTTTATTGCTTTATGGAAGGCCAGCAGGGTGGGGAATTTTCTTATTTGACCATCCGCAAGACACTTTGCTGCCCTTTCTCCCTTCCCGAATGAAGTTCCCGCTTGCCCTCCGTCTCTGCTGTCCTCCTCAAAACCCCCATGGCTTAGATCTCGGCCCACACCAAACAGTATCATCACACATGTTAGCTTGCATGTAGTGGGCGAGAGAAAAAAAATGCATGCCTCTGGGAATGGAGGGATGGGGTCATCTCTTGATGAGGTGTGTCTTTTTTTCCCTTCTTTAGTTCCTTCTTCCTTTCCTCATTCTCCCACCTCCCCTGTTTGTCTCCTCCTTCCATTCTCTCTCAAGAGGAATAATTTTCCTTGGGGGGCGGGGGACGGGATGATAAAACTATAAAGCAAGCCACTCAGCCCAGACCTATTAGATCCCGGATCCTGGCCAAAGAAAATATATAACCTCGTAGCAGCTGTTTCCCCTCTCCGCCAGCCCGCTTTGCAAGGGTTCCCGTTCAAAGAACGAGAGTTTCACGGCATCGTCACGCAACCATGTCCAAACCTGGCCCCAGAGATTAATGTTCACACAGGTAAAAACCTTCGGTCTTTTGAATGCCTCCAAAAGTAGTTTTCAGTGCTCTACTAGGTCCAAAATCTGCTGGGTTAATGGGATGCTCAATCGTTTGTCGTCTGTGTCCTCTGGTTGACGTGTCTGGCTTCCAAAGCCTTCTAAGGGAGGTCCAAGCGCATCCGTATCACATCGTGCCATTAAGTAATCTTCATCTCATTGAGAATATATTCAGTTCCAGGACCTGCTGTTACTTTGGGACAGGGGTCTCCAACCTTGGCAACTTAAAGACTTGTAGACTTCAACTCCCAGAATTCCTCAGCCGGCAAAGCCGGCTGAGGAATTCTGGGAGTTGAAGTCCACAAGTCTTTAAGTTGCCAAGGTTGGAGACCCCTGCCGCTTGGGAGATGATGAACCAATTGTCCTCCTTGTGTTCTACTGATCCCAGAGCGGGACACTCAGAGGCCAACAACTATTTTTTCCCTTGTTTTCCTCCTTTAAATCTAGGTGCGTCTTACAGTCTGAAAAATACGGTAAGTCATAATTCTGCCCCGGTCCGAAAATCCCATCTTCCACTGAAACCCAACCACATTTAAATCAAGGAGGAAAAGCTTTATCCTATTATGGGGATAGGCTTTTTATCTTTCCCTCTCTCCACTCTTCCTAATTCTGGTTGGTCATTTAAGACAATGCCTTGGTGAGGCCACACTTGGAATACTGCATTCAGTTTTGGTCGCCACGATGTAGAAAGGATGTTGAGACTCTGGAAAGAGTGCAGAGAAGAGCAACAAAGATGATTAGGGGACTGGAGGCTAAAACATATGAAGAGCGGTTGCAGCAACTGGGTATGTCTAGTTTCATGAAAAGAAGGACTAGGGGAGACATGATAGCAGTGTTCCAATATCTCAGGGGTTGCCACAAAGAAGAGGGAGTCAAACTATTCTCCAAAGCACCTGAGGGTAGAACAAGAAGCAATGGGTGGAAACTAAACAAGGAGAGAAGCAACTTAGAACTAAGGAGAAATTTCCTGACAGTTAGAACAATGAATTAGTGAAACAATTTGCCTCCAGAAGTTGTGAATGCTCCAACACTGGAAGTTTTTAAGAAGATGTTGGATAACCATCTGTCTGAAGTGATGTAGGGTTTCCTGCCTAAGCAGGGGGTTGGACTAGAAGACCTCCAAGGTCCCTTCCAACTCTGTTATTATTATTATTATAAGACCAATTCTGTGTCCTTTCCCTGGATTTCCTAATCTTTGCAAGTAAAGCCCTTTTCCCCCCAGAAGCTGGACCAAGAAGGCAGAAGAATTTATGCTTAAAATGATTAAATGAAGGGACAATTTGCCAACTGAGTGTGATGGCTTCCTGACATCGATTCTGCTGCTTTTTGTAAACAGAACAATCCCCAATATATATTTTTTCTTGCCCTAAAAAAATCATTACTGGCTTAGCAACCACCATGACTTTAGGCAGAGGGAAAAAATTGTCAAATATAGGTGACGATGCTTAGGAATAACTCATCCTCAAGAAGATGCGGTCAACCCCCCCCCCAAAAAAAACCCAAACCAAAAACACAGCAGTGTTGCGAAACACACAATCCTGGGCTAACTCAGGATTTCCAAAGATGTGAAAAAGTGTCACAATGAAAAGAGATGAGCTAAGGTCTGATTGGTATCTTTCATAGCCCATTAAGGCTTGGAGTGTTGGCATGTTCTCAAACAAATCAAAATGAGTGATACAATACAGCATTCAGTGGAATTATTTGGTGCAATATGCATAGTGATACCATCCTCGTGGTCTTTGTGTCTGTGAATTACCGTATTTTTCGGAGTATAAGACGCACCGGAGTATAAGACGCAACTTAGTTTTTGGGGAGGAAAATAGGGGAAAACAATCTGCCTACCAGGTATTCATCTGGCTAGCATCCTTAGTCTGGTCAGCTTCAGCACATTATTTTATCTCCTGGTTAGGACTTAAAAAAACCTTCTTCTGAGAGAGTAACAATGAAAGAGCCTGCAAGCCAGTAAGAGCTGGGAAGATAGTTAGCACCTGGTTAGGGCTAGAAAAAAACTTCTTTGGAGCAAGTAGAGCAATGAAAAAAAACCCTGCAAAGACTTAGGGCTGGAAAAACGTTCTTCTGAGAGAGTAACAGTGAAAGAGCCTGCAAGGTAAGAGCTGGGAAGATCTCTTAGCACCTAGTTAGGGCTGGGGAAAAAAAAGCTACATTCGAAGTATAAGACGCACCCAAATTTTCAGCCACTTTTAGGGAGGAAAAAGGTGTGTCTTATACTCCAAAAAATACGGTACCTTTTTTTTTCATATTTCAAAGCTGGGTGTGGCTGATGCTTCACTGTTTTTCCTTCAGATATCCACCTCCGCTATTCTTGCACAATACAGGAAGTCCTCCAGTTCACTTAGGGACCGTTCGAGGTTACAACGGCCCTGATTAAGGGACTTACGACTGTTTTTCACACTTAGGACAGCTGCAGCATCCCCAGGGTCACGTGATCAAAATTCGGACGCTTGGCAACTGGCATGAACTTGGGGACAGTTGCCTGTCCCTGGGTCATGGGATCACCTTTAAGGTGCTTGGCAACTGACTCATATTTATGACAGTTGGAGTGTCCCAGGATCAACTTTTGAGAACCTTCCGACCAGCAAAGTCAACGAGGAAGCCAGATTCACTTAACAACCATGTCACTAACTTGAGGTTGTAAGTTCCCACGGGATTGGGCGGCCTATAAGAACGTCTATTAAATTAAATTAAATTAAATTAAAACAGGCAAAACTCACTTAACAAATGTCTTCAGTAGCAAAATATAATTTTGGGGTTTCAGTTGTCGTTTCGGTTGTATAATCACACCCATGCAATACAGGTAGCCCTCAATGTAGAACCACAATTGAGTCCAAAATTTCTGTTGCTAAGCGAGACAACGGTGAAGTGAATTTTGTCCCATTTTATGCCCTTTCTTGCCACCGTTGTTAAGTGAATCGCCGCAGTTGTTAAGTTAGTAACACGGTTGTTAAGTGAATCTGGCTTCCCCGTTGACTTTGCTGGTCAAAAGATCGCAAAAGGGGATCCCTTGACCCCAGGACACTCAACCGTCATAAATATGAGTCACTTGCCAAACGTCTCAATTTTGATCATGTGACCTGGGGATGCTACGGTGGTCGTGAGTGTGAAAAACGGTGATTGGTCACTTTCTTCAGGGCCACTGCAACTTCGAACGGTCACTAAACGAACTGTTGTAAATCAAGGACTACCTGTATATGACACTGGCTTTAGGCCCTAGTCTCCATAGGTTGAGCTTTTAATCAATATTACAAATATAACATTTGTTAGCGGGGAGGAATCAATCCTCCGGAGGTCGATGGATCTTTGCTTCCCTTTTGAAGTCATTTTTACTTAGAAAATAAAACCGAGATTCAAATCTAATTAACAAAATATTTTATTTCAGTAGAAAATAATAAAAAGAATCCTTATTAAGCTACATCTTATCGGCTAATGAATAAATTACTTCTACCTTTGGCAGAAATGGCGGAAGAGAAGGAAGGAGTTGACTTCAGGAATGCAGACATGCATAATAGAATATATCATACGTCTGCTTGACCATAAATACAAAAAAACAGTAGAAAACATAGAGATGCACAACTGGCAATAATCACATCGTGACAACATTGACCAATTATGCAAATATAAACTTGACAATTTAAGGGCAATGGATAGGGAGACCGATACACATATATTTATGGATGAGGGTGTAAGTTCTAAAGACCTTAAGAGTGGGGGAAAAATGGGTTTAATGGTTAGGGAAGGGAACTGGTAGAGTGAAATCAATGCTTTTTAGAATGAATGAGCTGGAAGGGACCTTAGAGGTCTTCTAGCCCAGCCCCCTGATCAAGCAGGAGAACCTATACTATTTCAGATAAGTGATTATCTAGACCAGGGGTGTCAAACTTGATTTCATTGAGGGACGCATCAGGGTTGTTTTTTACCTCAGGGGGCGTGGCAGCATGATGTCACTTGTGTCGGGGGGGGCATGTGGTGGCCCGAGCGCTCTGCCAGCGAAAACGGGCTCCTGAGTTCTGTTTTCGGCTGTGACCGCCTCCTGCAACTCTCTGCCAGAGAAAATGGAGGTAGGGGGGCCACGCGCGGCCCTCGTGAGCTCCGTTTTTACTGGTGGGTGTTCGCTATTTCCACGGTGGCCCCGCGGGCCAGTTCTAAGCACCCCGCGGGCTGGATCTGGCCCCCGGGGCCTTGACTTTGACACCCCTGATCTAGACTCTTCTTAAAAAAACCTCCAGTGATGGAGCGCCCACAATTTCTGGAGGCAAGCAGTTCCACTGGTTAATTGTCCTCACTGTTAGGAAGTTTCTCCAGAATTCCAGGTTGCTTCTCTCCTGGATTAGTTTCCATCCATTGTTTCTTGTTCTGTCCTCCAGTGATTTGGAGAATGATGTGTTTATCTTCATGATTAGAAGAACAGAATAGCAGAGTTGGAAGGGACCTTGGAGGTCTTCTAGTCCAACTCTCTGCTCAAGCAGGAGACCCTATGCCAGGGGTCCCCAAACTTGACAACTTTAAGACTTGTGGACTTCAATTCCCAGAATTCTCCAGCCAGCTGGCTGGAGAATTCTGGGAGTTGAAGTCCACAAGTCTTAAAGTTGCCAAGTTTGAAGACCTCTGCCCTATACCATTTCAGACCAATGGCTGTCCAGTCTCTTCTTAAAAACCTCCAGTGATGGAGCGCTCACAATTTCTGGAGGCAAATAGTTCCACTAGTTAATTGTCCCTACTGTCAGGAAATTTCTCCATAGTTCTATGTTGCTTCTCTCCTTGATTAGTTTCCATCCATTGCTTCTTAATTTTGCCTTCAATGTGCTTTGGAGAATAGGTTGACCCCCCCCCCTTCCTTGTGGCAGCCCCAAATAGATGCATATTTACGCTATTTTTTTACCCTGAGTGTGAACTTCTTTCTTGGTGCGAAATGTAGGTGAGCTTGGTGTAGGTAGGTCTTTTGAATTGTGTGGTTTTTTTTTATTTCTGGCTCGGTATGAAATCCGTGATGCTGGAAAGGTTCGTGATATAAATAGATGTGGTTTTTCTGATGGATGCTTCATTTTTTTCCCTGCTGCCAATGGAGCCTTCCCCGCTGTCTTGAGGCACAACATTGTGAGGGCACAACCCCATTGTGCCCTGAACGGCAGTGGGAATTATATGATCATAGATCATTCAGGAGGAACATTTTCCATTGCCGAGTTGTAAACCATATCTACATAAATCTTGCCAAGACGCTCAGTTGAGTGCAGTGATCCAAGGAACAGGACTGGAAACTAGGAGACGATGAGTTCTAGTTCTGCCTTAGGCGCAAAGACCGCTGGGCCAGTCACTCAGTCTCAGCCCTAAAAGGAAGGCAAGGGCAACCACTTGAGAAAAACAATGCCAAAAAAAACCGCCTACGTAGTTGCCAAGCCTGACTCGAAGGGATCCTTGACTCATGACCACTGCAGAGCCCCAACTTTATGTTGTTAAGTGAGACATCTGACAAGGGAATTCTGCCCCGCTTTACGACCTTTCTCGCCACAGTTGTTAAAGCGAATCACTGCAGTTGTGACGTTCGTCACACGGTTTTGAAGGGGATCCGGCTTCCAGGTCGACTTTGCTCGCCAGAAGGTCGCAAAAGGGGATCACGTGACCCCCAGGACGCTGCAACCGTCATAACTATGAGTCAGTTGCCAAGCGTCCGAATTTTAATCACGTGACCACGGGGAGGCTGCAACAGTCGTAAGTGTGAAAAATGGTCATCGGTCACTTTTTTCAGTGCCATCGTAACTTTGAACGGTCACTAAACGAACTGTGGTAGGACCACAATTGAGCCCAAAATTTCCATTGCTAAGCAAGACAGCTGTGACGTAAGCTGTGTCACATTTTATGACCTTTCCTGCCACAGTTGTTAAGTGAATCATGCAGTTGTTAAGTGAATCTGGCTTCCCCCTATTTATTTGTCAAAAGCCGGCTGGGAAGGAGGCAAAAGGCAATCACAGGACGCTGCAATGACCATAAATACATGTCAGTTGCCAATTGTTGGAATTTTGATCGTATGCCTTAAAAGCGTGCATGATCCATCCAATCTTGCGGGAGATGAAACTGGCAAGTACTTTGTATCGCAGTAAATGCTTGAGCTGGATGAGCCAGAGTTATGGGGGGAAAGGCAAATGATAAGATAAAGCGGAAGTGAGGTTGTTTCTTATAAGGAAGGAAGGAAGGAAGGAAGGAAGGAAGGAAGGAAGGAAGGAAGGAAGGAAGGAAGGAAGGAAAAAGAAAAAGAAAGAAAGAAAGGAGGGAGGGAGTAATGGAGGAAAGGATGGAGAAGGAGGGAAGGAAGGAAAACAAGAAAAAAAGAAGGAAAGAAAAAAGATAGAAGGAGGGAGGGAGGGAGGAACCAAGGAAAGGAGAAAAGGATAGAGAAAAGGGGAAGGAAGGAAGGAAGGGGATGAGAAGGAAGGAAGGAAAGAGAGAGAGAGAGAGAGAAAGAAAGAAAGAAAGAGGGAAGGAGGCAGGGAGGAAAGGAGGGAGAAGGCAAAAAGGAGGGAAGGAAGGAAGGAAGAGAGTGAAAGAGAAAGAAAGAAAGGGAGGAAGGAAGGAGGAAAGAAAAGGAGGAAAGGAAGGAAGGATAGAGAAGGAGGGAAGGAAGGGGAGGAGAGAAGGAAGGAAGGAACGATAGAAGGATACATGAAAGACAAAGAAAAGAAGAAAGAAAGAAAGAAAGAAAAGAAGAAAGAAAGAAAGAAAGAAAAGAAGAAAGAAAGAAAGAAAGAAAAAAGAAAGAGAGAGATAGAAAGAAAGAAAGAAAGAAAGAAAGAAAGAAAGAAAGAAAGAAAGAAAGAAAGAAAGAAAGAAAGAAAGAAAGAAAGAAAGAAAGAAAGGGAGGGAGGGAGGGAGGAAAGGAGGGAAGGAGGGAAGGAGGAAAGGATGGAGAAGGCAAAAAGGAGGGAAGGAAGGAAGGAAGAGTGAAAGAGAAAGAGAAAGAAAGAAAGGGAGGAAGGAAGGAGGAAAGGAAAGGAGGAAAGGATAGAGAAGGAGGGAAGGAAGGGGAGGAGAGAAGGAAGGAAGGAAAGATAGAAAGATACATGAAAGAAAGAAAGAAAGAAAGAAAGAAAGAAAGAAAGAAAGAAAGAAAGAAAGAAAGAAAGAAAGAAAGAAAGAAAAGAAAAGAAAGGCTCCCTCCCACCATCACTCGCAAAAGGTCTTGGATTTCCATTAAAAAATAATAATTAGGTGACCTGCAGGTCTAGATTTAAACTGGAGTTAATGATCACCATGGAAGGAAAAGTTAAATTCATTTCTCCATTGCAAGGAAGTATCAGGTGAGGCGTGCTACTCGCTGTTAGGAAATTGGCTCTCTCTTTTTCTGCTTTTAAATCTTTCAGTGGAAGATGCCTTGAAGCCTCTCCTTTGAGAGCCTTCAAAGGAAGCCGGTCCTCTCTAAAGTCAGGCACACAGCCAACCTAGTTAAAGCAAGATCTCGAGGAAGGGCCTGGGTTCACAAGAGAAGTGACAGCTGCTAGGAAGAGTCCAGCAAGAAGAGGCAAGAGTATTGTCATGCTAGGGATGCTTCTGTACCAGTGATGGGTACCATGAGCCCCCAAGACCAACCCTTCATGGAATTGGGCAGCAAAACATGAAAATTCAATAGCACCTAGTTCCTTTTTAGAAATAAGAAGCAAAATAGGGGAAGATTCCATCCTTTAAAGAGAGAGAGAGTGCAGAGGCATCATCTCCAGAATAGAATAGAATAGAATAAGAATAGAATAGAATAGAATAGAATAGAATAGAATAGAATAGAATAGAATAGAATAGAATAGAATAGAAAAGAAAATATGGAATGGAATGGGAATAGAATAAGAATAGAATAGAATAGAATAGAAAATATGGAATAGAATAGAATAGAATAGAATAGAATAGAATAGAATAGAATAAGAATAAGAATAGAATAGAATAGAATAGAATAGAATAGAATAGAATAGAATAGAAAATATGGAATAGAATAGAATAGAATAGAATAGAATAGAATAGAATAAGAATAGAATAGAATAGAATAGAATAGAATAGAATAGAATAGAATAGAATAGAATAGAATAGAAAATATGGAATGGAATGGGAATAGAATAAGAATAGAATAGAAAACATGGAATAGAATAGAATAGAATAGAATAGAATAGAATAGAATAAGAATAAGAATAGAATAGAATAGAATAGAATAGAATAGAATAGAATAGAATAGAATAGAATAGAATAGAATAGAAAATATGGAATGGAATGGGAATAGAATAAGAATAAGAATAGAATAGAATAGAAAATATGGAATGGAATGGGAATAGAATAAGAATAAGAATAGAATAGAATAGAAAATATGGAATAGAATAGAATAGAAAATATGGAATAGAATGGAATGGAATGGAATGGAATAGAATAGAATAGAATAGAATAGAATAGAATAGAATAGAATAGAATAGAATAGAATAGAATGGAATGGAATAGAAAATATGGAATGGTCCTGTGAGCCCCTCTTGCGACCTTCTGACAAGCAAGGTCAATGGGGAAGCCAGATTCACTTAACAAAAGTGTTTTTCTAACTTAACAACTGCAGCGATTCACTTAACAAAGGTTGCAAGAAAGGTCATAAAAGGGGGCAAAACTCACTTAACAAATATTTTGCTTAGCAACGGAAAGTTTGGGTTCAATTGTGTAAGTTGAGGATATATAAAATTTAAATTTCTCAAGGATCTCAAGAACTTCCATCATGGAGATCTCTCTCTCTCTCTCTCCCTCCCTCCCTCCCTCTCCCTCCCTCTCTCTCTCCCCCTCCCTCCCCCTCCCTCTCCCTTCCTCCTTCCCTCCTTCCCTCTCTCTCTGCCCCCTCTCTCTCCCCCTCCCCCTCCCTCCCTCTCTCTTTCTCCCTTCCTCCCTCCCTCCCTCCGTCCCCCCCCCCTCTCTCTCTCACACACACACACACCAAAAACTGGGGTGTCAGACACTTAATTTTTGCAAGCTTAATTGTGGTGTCGACTTTACTGAAACAGGGACTCAGAAAATTGCACTTGCTAAAGGTGTGTAAAAGATTTCAAAGGGGAAACATCTCAACTCCCACATGATTCGGTTTAGCCTTGGAACTGGCATTCATTCTGTCTTCTTGGAAGCAGTCAAACTTTGGATGCAGGTTTACCCATTCCCAACTGGAGCAGATGGATTCAGAGTCCGATATGTTTTAGCCTCAAAACATGTAACATTCTGCTAGTGGCAGCAACATTGGTTAAGTTAGGAGAAGGCAGCCAAGGGGAGAGACATACGATAAGAGATTCTGGTCAGTCTAGGCAAGAAAAACAAAATGCACAGGTACAGTGTTAGATTGTGGGCAAGGATCACAGGAGACAGACTTCATAACAGCTCTTTTGCTCAGCTCACTCAAGTAACCAGCAACCTGCAGTCTGACAGCTAGCCCTTTTATAGGGAGCTGTCAGACACAACAACCAATAGCGTATGAGCATTCAAACACATGACCAGGGTGGCAACAACAGTTCTGGTAGAGTTCAACTATAAACATAACGACTTACAGTTCAGTCAGAGGTCATCTAGTCAAAACAAGTTTAGGGTTCAGTTAGAGGTCAGTCAGAACACAACATACAGTATATGTGGTGCCTTGCTCAATAGTAGTAACTGTGAGAGGGATCTTGGAGTCCTAGTGGACAACCATTTAAATATGAGCCAGCAGTGTGCTGCAGCTGCCAAAAAAGTCAACACAGTTCTAGGCTGCATAAACAGAGGGATAGAATCAAGATCACGTGACGTGTTAATACCACATTATAATGCCTTGGTAAGGCCACACTTGGAATACTGCATTCAGCTTTGGTCGCCACTATCTAAAAAAAGATGTTGAGAGTGTGCAGAGAAGAGCTACAAAAATGATTAGGGGGGCTGAGGGATAAAACACAAAAAACAGTTGCAGGAATTGGGTATGACTCATTCCATGAGAAGAAGGACATGATGGCAGTGTTCCAATATTTAAGGGGCTGCCACAAAGAAGAGGGGGGGTCAGTTTATTTTCCAAAGCACCTGAAGTGAGAACGAGAAACAATGGATAGAAACTAACTGAGGAGAGGATCAACCTAGAATTAAGGAGAAATTTCAAGACAGAATAATTAACCAGTGGAACAGCTTGCCTTCAGAAGTTGTGAGTGCACCACAGAGGTGGGTTCTAACTTCTCTCGCTGCTGGTTCACTTCCTCCTGCGCCTCGTGGGCACGTGCTGAAAAAAAAGCAGAAAACAAGATGGCGACCTCATGCACAGTGCCGGAAACTCAGCTTCTGCACATGCTGAGAAGAAAAATAAAAATAAAAAAGCCAAAAACAAGATGGCGACCGCATGCATGGTGCCGAAACTTGGCTTCTGCACATGCTCAGAAGAAAAAAAATAAAAATAAATTCAAAAAAAGAGATGGCGGCGCCCACGGACCGGCACTGACTGAACCGGTTCCGTGATGTCATCATGACATCACCAGCGGGTTGCTGCCAGTTCGGGCAAACCGGTCCGAACTGGGAGGAACCCACCTCTGGTGCACAATCACTAGCGACTTTTAAGAACAGACTGGGCAGCCACTTGTCTGGACCAGTATAGAGTCTCCTGCTTGAGCAGGGGGTTGGACTAGAAGACCTCCAAGGTTCCTCCCAACTCTGTTATTCTGTAATCTATAAATTCCTGCTGTTTTCTTGGCAAAATATTTTCAGAAGTAGTTTGCCATTGCCGCCTTCCTAGGGCTAAGTGAGAGGGACAGGCCCAAGGTCACCTGAAGGCAAGACAAGAGGCAATGAATGGAAACTAATCAAGGAGAAAACCAACCTAAATATAAGGAGACATTTTCTGACAGTGGGAACAATTAATCAGTGGAACAGCTTGCCTCCAGAAGTTGTGGGTGAACGCTGGAGGTTTTAAAGAAGAGACATCGACAGCCATTTGTCCAAAATGGTGCAGGGTCTCCGGCTTGGACTAGAAGACCTCCAAGGTCCCTTCCAACTATGCTATTCTGTTAAATTTCAGGAAAGTGTTGCAAAACCGGTGACAGTAAAATGCATCCACTTCCAGGAACAATGACGCTTCGAAGCAGGAAGGTACATAAGTCAGAGCAGAAACCGTAATCTGCATTAGTGAATAATTGTTAAAGAACTCTGGTGGGGAAATGATGCATTTGGAAGAAAAGTAACATCTTGCATATGGATTAGAAAATGTGTTAGGCAGCATTAAGAAGGTTGAAGTCAGAAAAGCAACTTTAATTAGGGGCTTATTGTACTTTTCTGCCCTTCAGTTGCCATTTGCTAATTCTAATGGTCAAGATCCTTCTCTCTGGTTCTTCATTTGTAAGATGAACATCAATTGGACATCCTTTCAACTGAATAGGGCATGGAGGATATATTCTATTTCAGAGGTCCCCAAACTTGGCGACTTTAAGACTTGTGGACTTCAACTCCCAGAATTCGGCTGGGGAATTCTGGGAGTTGAAGTCCACAAGTCTTAAAGTCGTCAAGTTTGGAGATAGAATAGAATAGAATAGAATAACAGAGTTGGAAGGGACCTTGGAGGTCTTCATGGTTTATCAAATTTTAACTTTAAAAACATATATACACATTCATATTCTTCATTTCTGTGACATTGGCAATTATTTGGTTATTTCTATATTTTATTCCATCGCATTTAGATTTATGAATAATATTTACATTTACATTTACATTCCACTATTTTTATAAACATTTACTTCTCCCATACCATATAATATTCTTTTTCTTCACGATTTTGTAATTCTAATGTCAATTTCACAATTTCTGCCCTTTCCAATTTTTTTTATTATCAAATTTTCCGGGGGACAGCTTTCAGATTTCCTCCCCTAATTCTTCTTTTCTTTAGACTACTAGTCAAACTCAAATCTGCAAACTCAAATCTGCAAGGGCCTGGAGACAACTGGTTTTAGTCTCCAGGTCCTTAATCATCTTAGTTGCTCTTCCCTGAACTTTGTCCAAAGCCTTAACATCTTTTTTCCTATTGCGGTGACCAAAACTGGATGCAGTATTCCACGTGTGGCCTTACTAAGTCTTTATAAAGTGGTACTACGGTAATACTTCACGTGATTTTGATTCTATGCCTCTGTTTATACAACCCAGGATTGTATTAGCTTTTGGATTAAACCCTTAGGCCAAACTACCTGCAGAAGTGTGAGACCACAGTTGAAGAACGAATCATTATCTGATCTGTAGATAGGGAAGTGCAGTGCAGGGGAAGATAGGGCAAAGACCTGTTTCCCAGATGTTTTCCAGATGTTACCTTTGAGAAGTTCTTGTGGTGATACCCAGGGGCGGGTGCCTAATTTTTTTACTACCACTCTGTGGGTGTGGCTTGCCAGCCATGTGACCTGGTGTGCGTGGCTTGTCAGCCATGTTACCGGGTGGGCGTGGCTTCTCGGACTGCTGAAGGGAGGGGAACTGAGATAGGTCCTGCCGCCCATTCCCCTTCCCCTCAGCAGCTCGAGATGCCTCAAACGTGCGAAAATGCCTGGGATCATCACCGCGCGTTCGTGGCTTCTCAGACTGCTGAAGGGAGGGGAATGGAGATAGTTCCTGCCGCCCATTCTTTCAGCGTCTCACGCGCTCCCTCAGCCATCCTCCCCTGCTTGGACTCACTGTGGGGTAGGAAGGCAGCGCATGCGCAGTGCCGGAAGCTCGGCTTCTGGGCATGCGCAGAAGAAATTTTTTTACAATTTTTTTTTTAAAATGTTTTTTTAAAAATGGCAGCGCTCAGGCACCGGCAACCGACCGCACCGGTACTGTGACATCACCAGCGGGCCGCTACCGGTGCTATAGAGTGGACCGCATCAGTAGGAACCCACCACTGGTGATACCTGAACGGATGCAAATTCAGCTATGAGATAAGGAGATAAAAGCAGACCCTTGAAGAAGAGTTGAGTCTTCTTTCTGAACCAAACCAGAGATAGTCCTCAACTTATGACCACAATTGAGCCCAAAATTTCCTTTGCAGAGCGAGATGATTGTTAAGTGAGTTTTATATCTCGCTTAGCCAAAGAGATTTTGGGCTCCATTGTGGTCATAAGTCGAGGACTACCTGTTAATCAAAGGTGGGGAACAATGGCCCTTTTATGACTTGTGGACTTCAACTCCCAGAATTCTATGCTAGCTCAGGAATTCTGGGAGTTGAAGTCCACAAGTCATAAAAGGGCCGTAATTCCCCTCCCCTGCTGTAAATAAATACATCAATGCAAATGGAAATCTAGAGCAGAGGTGGGTTCCTCCCGGTTCGGACCGGTTCTATAGAACCGGTAGTAACATGGCGGACTGGGTTGCTAGAACCGGCAGTGACCCAGGCCTGCCACGCCCCCGAGCCGGTTCTCTCATTTTGTTTTGTCATTTTGTTTTTTGCTTCTGCGCATGCGCAGAAGTTTTTTTTTAGTACTGCGCATGCGCAGAGGGTCATTTCCGGGAAGTGCACTTCCGTCGCGATATAGAATCCACCCCTGATCTAGAGGATCTTTGAAATCCCTTCTGCAAATTTTAACATGTAAAGGTCCTGTGAATTTAATTTTGAATAAACTCCTTAGAACAGTGATGGCGAACCTATGGCATGCGTGCCACAGCTGGCATGCGGAGTCATATCGGAGGGCACGTGAGGTGTTGCCCTATGTCAGCTCCACGGGCAAACCAGAAGTTCAGAAAAACGCACTTCCGGTTTGCCGTTGGGTTGTTTTTCACACTCCGGAGGGTTCAGGGAAGCTTCCTGAAGCCCCGGAATGCGAAAAATGGCAAAACGGGCAAACCGGAAGTTTGGAAAACGCATTTTCAGTTTGCTGTTGGGCTGTTTTTCGCACTCCGGAGGGTTCAGGGAAGCTTCCTGAAGCCCCGGAATGCGAAAAATGGCAAAACGGGCAAACCGGAAGTTTGGAAAACGCACTTCTGGTTTGCCGTTGGGCTGTTTTTTCGCACTCCGGAGGGTTCAGGGAAGCTTCCTGAAGCCCCGGAGTGCGAAAAACAGCCCAACGGGCAAACCAGAAGTGCGTTTTTCTGAACTTCCATTTTGCCCATTTTGCTGTTTTTCATCGTCCTAGGCTTCAGTAAGGCCTTTGTGTGGGTGTGTGTGTGTGTGCGCATGTGCAGGGGGAAGCATGGGGGGTTGTGCGCATGCACGGGGGGAAGGAATGGGTGTGGGCATGTGTGCGCACGTTAGCGTGCGCACACACACCCTTTTGGCACGTGAACCAAAAAAGGTTCGCTATCACTGCCTTAGAATTTCAAACTAACTCAGAAACACTTAAAAATAAATCAATACCCAATAATCACATCTGCCTCTGGCTCCCTGGCAACGGAGGTGATTCCCTCCCTCTTCCCTCAATTTCATCTCTATCACAACCCAAGAAGTAGATTAACGACTGGCTGAAGGTCGTCTGCTCCACTTTATGATTGAATAAAATATCATAGTTAAAAAATCCTTCAATGCAGGCCTCCCAGTGCACTAAATAATCTAAGGAATGACTTAGAGCTGTGGGGGCGCAGTGGTTAGAATGCAGTATTGAAGGCAAACTCTGCCCACCGCCAGGAGTTCAATCCTGACTGGCTCAAGATTGACTCAGCCTTCCAACCTTCTGAGGTCGGTAAAATGAGGACCCAGATTGTTCGGGGCAAGATGATGACTCTGTAAACCGCTTAGAGGGGGGCTGTAAAAGCACTGTGAGGTTTATCTGTGTCCTCAGGATCACCTGAGTGGTGCAAATGGGTGTGGAGCGTTCTTGGAACCGCTGAAAGGACTGGTGATGGCTGGGGAATTCTGGGAGTTGAAGTCCACAAGTCTTAAAAGTTGCCAAGATTGGACACCTCTGCCTAATATCATCCCAGACAAATGGTTGTCCAGTCTATTCCTAGTCCAACCCTTGCTCAAGGCAAGAGATTTCATACCAGGGGTGTCCAAATTGGCAATTTTAAGACTTGTGGACTTCAACTCCCAGAATTCCCCAGCCAGCATGTGGACCTGTGGCCGGCCTTTGGAATTCTGGGAGTTGAAGTCCATAAGTCTTAAAGTTGCCAAGGTTGGAGACCCCTGCCTTATACCGTCTCAGACAAACGGTTGTCCAGTCTATCTTTGAATGCCTCCAGCAATGGAGCCACCCACAACTCCACAACAGGCCGGCTGCTCCATCATGCCCCCTGCCTATTATTTGCAGTACACTCCCTGTAGTTCTGCCATGAAATTTGCTGATCAAAGCACCCAAGAGTAATGAGACAGGCCTCCTTGACTTAGAGAAAGCTTAAATATAGGCATACAAACTCAGTTGCTGACAGAAGGGCTAACAATTTCCATCTCTCTCCTACAACCAGCATCTCCCTTCCTGCTCCAGAGCCTCCTACCCTTGACACTCCAAAATTTAAGACATTTAAAGGAAAGATTTCTAAGTCCAATTTGGTGTGCTCAGCTGGAGAAAGCTGTCTTCTATCACTCTCCCTTCAAGCAATGCCATTAAAAACCCATTTTCCTGGCTGTAGTCATCCCACGTACTGTACAATATAGTCCCTTTGCAACCTCCCTACCCATCACCTTGATGTCCAATGCCAGGAATGGCTGTTTGAGTTTCATTGATCCAGGAAATCGGTCTGAAGGAAGACAGATAATCCTCGGCTCTAGAAAGAGTGCAGAGAAGAGCAACCAAGATGATGAGGGGTCTGGAGGCTAAAACATACGCAGGAACCGGGCATGGCTAGTCTAGTGAAGAGAAGTAACGGGGAGACATGATAGCTGTCTTCCAACATTTAAGAGGCTGCCACAGAGAGGAAGGGGTCAAGCTGTTTCCCAAAGCACCCGAAGGCCAGACAAGGAATAATGGATGGAAACTGATGAAGGAGAGATTCAACCTGGAAATAAGGAGAAATTTTCTGACAGTGAGTGTTAGATAGTGTGTAAGGATAACAGGAGACAGACTTCAGAACAGCTCTTTTACTTAGCTCACTCAAGCAACCAGCAAAGCACGGTATGACAGCTAGCTCTTTTATAGAGGGCTGTCAGACACAACAACCAATAGCATTTGAGCATTCAAACGCTAGACCTGGGTGAAACATACAGTTCAGTTAGAGTTCAGCCAGAACATAACAAATCAGAGTTCAGTCAGAGTTCAGCTAGACATAACAAGTTATAGTTCAGTTAGAGGTCAGTCAGAACACAACAGTGAGAACAATCAACCCATGGAACAGAAGTTGCATTCGGAAGTTGTGGGAGCTTCATCACTGGAGGCTTTCAAGAAGAGACTGGACTGCCATCTGTCAGCAATGGTGTAGGGTCTCTTGCTTGGGTGGGGGCTTGGACTAGATGACCTACAAGGTTAATCAGAAAGATTTATGACCACAACTGAGCCGAAAATTTCCATCACTAAGCAGGACATTTGCTACGTGAGTTTTGCCTCGTTTTACGATCTTTCTTGCCCATTATTTGACTGAATCACTGCAGATCCCAGTAACCCAGTCCTTAAGTGAATCTGGCTCCCCCATGGAAGTCAGAAGGTCGCAAAAGGGGATCACGTGACACCCCCCCCTCCAGGACACTGCGACCATCATAAATAAATGCCCGTTGCCAAGTGGGCAAAGTCTGATCACGTGACCATGGGGATGCTGCAACGGTCATAAATGCAAAACTGTCACGAGTCCCTTTTTCCAGTGCCATTGTTCCTTCACACGGTCACTAAGTGAAAAGGTTGTAAGTCGAGGACTACCTTGTACAATTCGGGAATTGTTTTCTGTTAAGCCCTTTCAGAGCAGCCTGTTTGAGATGCTTGGAGCAGATGGGCATCTTTTCTAATCACCTCCCCGTCAGCTTGGGAAAACAACACATATATTAAAGCAATGGCTTGTTGGCTGGGAGGTTGGCGGGAGGAGAGTTCCAGCTGTGACTTTCACATCAGCCAGAGGTGGAGCGGAGACTGTAGTAGACCAGGGGTGTCAAACTCAATGTTATTGAGGGCCGCATCAGGGTTGTGTTTGACCTTGGGGGGGGCATGGGGTGTGTGGCTGGGGTAGATGTGGCCAGGATGGGCTCAACATCACTTGTGTTGGGAGGGTTGGGCACCTGTGGTGGCCAAATGCTAAGGCAGGACTTCCCTTCTCTCGTTATATCCTTCCTTCCTTCCTTCCTTCCTTCCTTCCTTCCTTCCTTCCTTCCTTCCTTCCTTCCTTCCTTCCTTCCTTCCTTCCTTCCTTCCTTCCTTCTTCTTTTTCCTTCCCTCTTCATTCTCCTTCCTACTTCCTTCCCCTCTTTCCTTTTCTTTCCTTTCCTTTCCTTGCTCTCTTCCCATCTTCCCTTCTTTTTCTTTGTCTTTCCTCTTTCCCTTTCTCCTTTCCTGTCCCTTCTTGCACGCTCAAATGCAAAAGGGGAAACACTTCTCCTTTGGTTTTGTTTGCAGTTTGTTTTGCTAGCTCTCTGATAGAGAAAATGGAGCTCGGGGTGGTGGTGGCCGTGCGCGGCCCTCCCAACCTCTGTTTTTGCTGGTAGAGCCACTGCGGGCCGATCCTTTGCTGTTACCAGGGCAGCCCCGTGGGTCAGATCCAAGCACCAGATCCGGCCCATGGACCTTGAGTTTGACGCCCCTGCTATAGACCATCGACCCGTTTCTGCACATCTGGCTCAGTAGTGGGTTTCAATCACCTTCGCTACCGGTTCGCTATTGGGAGCGCGCGTGGGCGGTGCTTCTGCGCATGCGCAGAGATGTCCGGGTGGGTGGGCTGTTAGAGTGAGAATAAATCTCACAGAGGCGATGTTTGATCTTTCTCTCGGAACTCAGACATTTAGAAATAAAGCCGAAGTTTAAAAGTCTAATAGAAAATATTTATTTCGGTACAAAAACAATAAATCCTAATTGTTTACATCTCTGCTAGAAAATGCAACTGCTCCCGGTCAAAGGCAAGTCAAGAATAATAATAATGGAGTATCAGGAATGCACACATGCGTACAAGAATATCATATCACGTGGTATGCTTGTATTGGAATGTACCATAATATTAGATAGGGATGCAGCTCCCTGCATATACATACAACTGACAATAATCACACCGTGACATGGGCGGAATCTCCCGCCGCCGCTACCGGTTCGCCCGATCCGGGGTGAACCGGTAGCAACCCACCACTGATCTGGCTGCTCCTAACAGCCCAGCCTACTTCACTTTCTCACTTGGGAGTCGAGAATCCTAAAGACTTTGCATGCCAAGGGAGACGAGTCCCAGGTGCTTTTCCGAATGCCAATAACTGGAGCCCTTTATTAAAACAATATTTCAAACCTCCATAAACACCCTCAGAAAACTTCCCTCTTTTGGCAGGGCGAACAGAAATCCCTTAGCAGCTCGAATATCCGAAGCCAAATTAGGTGGAGGGTCCAGATGTTGAGTGTTTGGCAGGCAAGTTGGAAATAGTGAAATTAAATTCCTTTCTCTAGCACAACGAGAGACAGGCAGTATTCAGTATATGGTAGAATTCAGACACGAGGGGTCCTTGGTTCTAAGGAGCTGCCACAAAGAGGGGGGGGCTCAACCTGTTCCCCAAAGCACCTGAAGGCAGAATAAGAAGCAATGGATGGAATCTAATGAATGAGAGAAGCAACCTACAACTAAGGAGAAATTTCCTGATAGTGAGAACAATTAATCAGTGGAACGACTTGTGTCCAGAAGCTGTGGGTGCTCCAACACTGGAGGTTTTTAAGAAGAGACTGGGCAGCCATTTGTCCGAAATACAATAGGGCAGTGATGGCGAACCTATGGCACACGAGCCATTGCCTAGCTCAGCTCCAGCGCGCATGTGCACGCCGGCCAGCTGATTTTTGGCTCTCACGGAGGCTCTGGGAGGGCGTTTTCGGCTTCCGGAGGGCCTCCGGGGGGACTGGTGTTTTTGCCCTCCCCAGGCTCCAGGGAAGCCTCTGGAACCTGGGGAGGATGAAAAATGGGCCTACCAGGCCCACCATAAGTTGGGAAAGGGGCCATTTCTGGCCTCAAGAGGGCCTCCAGGGGAGCGGGGGAGGCCGTTTTCGCCCCCCCAGGCATTGAATTATGGGTGTGGGCACTCGCACATGCGCGATAGCATGCGTGCATGCACTTTCGGCACCCAAGGGAAAAAAGGTTCGCCATCACTGCAATAGGGTTTTCCTGCCTGAGCAGGGGGTTGGATTAGAAGCCCCCTCCCCAAGGCTTTCTACTCCAACCGTGTTATTCTGGCGCTCTCTGAGCTTGGTTGTTTTCTTGCAGACGTTTCTTTACCAAACTAGGTAACATCATCCGTGCAGTGCAGAATGGAAATGACCAGCTGTCTGCAAGGAATGTAAACCCTTCTATTCCACGCCAACCAGTCAGAGCTGAAGAAGCTTCTTTGGATGAGAAGCGAAACTCCTCCAAAGACAAACCAGAAAGTCCAGTTGCCTCTTGAAAATAAAAGCACTTTTGGGACAAGCATGACCTGGATGACTGAGAATCTCCATATACATTAATAACAACAACAACAATAACAACAACAATAACAACAACAGAGTTGGAAGGGACCTTGGAGGTCTTCTAGTCCAACCCCCTGCCTAGGCAGGAACCCTACACTACTTCAGACAAATGATTGTCCAGTCTCTTCTTAAAAACCTCCTGTGTTGTCTAGGAACAACTTCTAGTTCTCCATTTCCTCTTCCTCTTCCTCTTCCTCTTCCTCTTCCTCTTCCTCTTCCTCTTCCTCTTCCTCTTCCTCCTCCTCCTCCTCCTCCTCCTCCTCCTCCTCCTCCTCCTCCTCCTCCTCCTCCTCCTCCTCTCTTGGTGACCCTTTTGGCTTTTGAATCTTCTCCCTCTTCCGCCTCTCTTTTAAAAGCATGCTTTCCTGGTGGAGTGGAGTGGGGTGGGGGTGGGAAGGACCAGGGAGAATTTGCTTGGGCTGACCTTCACTTGCCCTTGCTCTGCGCTAAGCAATGTGCCATGAGCTCCCCCTCTCCCCTCTAGAGTCTCTTTGGTGCATTGTGTACAAGGTAGCAACGGAGGCAGTGGCGGCAGCTCCAAGGTGCTGAGCAGCCTCCTCCGATGTCCCAGCGTTTGAAAATGCACAGTATGCAAAATTAGCATGCCTGGTTCACATGCTGCTGGGTTTTGTTTCCTCTCCAGGCAGAGAGGGGGAGACTCCTTATCTGCATTATGGCTAAACTGCAGTTGCCACCCCTGGGCACGAGCTGTCATCTATCTTTTCTTTCTTTCTTTCTTTCTTTCTTTCTTTCTTTCTTTCTTTCTTTCTTTCTTTCTTTCTTTCTTTCTTTCTTTCTTTCTTTCTTTCTTTCTTTCTTTCTCTCTCTCTCTCTCTTTCTTTCTTTCTTTCTTTCTTTCTCTCTTTCTCTCTTTCTCTCTCTTTCTTTCTTTCTTCCCTCCCTCCCCCCTCCCTCCCTTTTTCTCTCTCTCACCTTCCTTCCCTATTTCCTTCCTTCCTTTCCCTTCCTCCCTCTCCTTCCTTCCTTCCTTCCTTCCCTTCTCTTCCTTTTCCTCTCTCCCACCTTCCCCTATCTTTCCCTTCCTTCCTGTTCCTCCCTCCCTCTCCTTCCTTTCCCCACTCCCTCCCTCTCTCCCTTCCATCCTTCTTTCCTTCGTTTTCCTTTCTCCCACCTTCCCCTATCTTTCCCTTCCTTCCTGTTTCTCCCTCCCTCTCCTTCCTTTTCCTCCCTCCCTCCCATCCTTCTTTCCTTCCTTTTCCTCTCTCCCACCTTCCCCTATCTTCCCCTTCCTTCCTGATCCTCCCTCCCTCTCCTTCCTTTTCCTCCCTCCCTCCCTCCCATCCTTCTTTCCTTCCTTTTCCTCTCTCCCACCTTCCCCTATCTTTCCCTTCCTTCCTGTTCCTCCCTCCCTCTCCTTCCTTTTCCTCCCTCCCTCCCTTCCATCCTTCTTTCCTTCCTTTTCCTCTCTCCCACCTTCCCCTATCTTTCCCTTCCTTCCTGTTCCTCCCTCCCTCTCTTTCCTTTCCCCCCTCCCTCCCTCCCTCCCTCCCTCCTTCTTTCCTTCCTTTTCCTCTCTCCCACCTTCCCCTATCTTTCCCTTCCTTCCTGTTTCTCCCTCCCTCTCCTTCCTTTTCCTCCCTCCCTCCCTTCCATCCTTCTTTCCTTCCTTTTCCTCTCTCCCACCTTCCCCTATCTTTCCCTTCCTTCCTGTTCCTCCCTCCCTCTCCTTCTTTCCCTCCCTCCCTCCCTTCCATCCTTCTTTCCTTCCTTTTCCTCTCTCCCACCTTCCCCTATCTTCCCCTTCCTTCCTGATCCTCCCTCCCTCTCCTTCCTTTTCCTCCCTCCCTCCCTCCCATCCTTCTTTCCTTCCTTTTCCTCTCTCCCACCTTCCCCTATCTTCCCCTTCCTTCCTGATCCTCCCTCCCTCTCCTTCCTTTTCCTCCCTCCCTCCCTCCCATCCTTCTTTCCTTCCTTTTCCTCTCTCCCACCTTCCCCTATCTTTCCCTTCCTTCCTGTTCCTCCCTCCCTCTCTTTCCTTTCCCCCCTCCCTCCCTCCCTCCCTCCCTCCTTCTTTCCTTCCTTTTCCTCTCTCCCACCTTCCCCTATCTTTCCCTTCCTTCCTGTTTCTCCCTCCCTCTCCTTCCTTTTCCTCCCTCCCTCCCTTCCATCCTTCTTTCCTTCCTTTTCCTCTCTCCCACCTTCCCCTATCTTTCCCTTCCTTCCTGATCCTCCCTCCCTCTCCTTCCTTTTCCTCCCTCCCTCCCATCCTTCTTTCCTTCCTTTTCCTCTCTCCCACCTTCCCCTATCTTTCCCTTCCTTCCTGTTCCTCCCTCCCTCTCTTTCCTTTCCCCCCTCCCTCCCTCCCTCCATCCTTCTTTCCTTCCTTTTCCTCTCTCCCACCTTCCCCTATCTTTCCCTTCCTTCCTGTTTCTCCCTCCCTCTCCTTCCTTTTCCTCCCTCCCTCCCTTCCATCCTTCTTTCCTTCCTTTTCCTCTCTCCCACCTTCCCCTATCTTTCCCTTCCTTCCTGTTCCTCCCTCCCTCTCCTTCTTTCCCTCCCTCCCTCCCTTCCATCCTTCTTTCCTTCCTTTTCCTCTCTCCCACCTTCCCCTATCTTCCCCTTCCTTCCTGATCCTCCCTCCCTCTCCTTCCTTTTCCTCCCTCCCTCCCTCCCATCCTTCTTTCCTTCCTTTTCCTCTCTCCCACCTTCCCCTATCTTTCCCTTCCTTCCTGTTCCTCCCTCCCTCTCCTTCCTTTCCCCCCTCCCTCCCTCCCTCCCATCCTTCTTTCCTTCCTTTTCCTCTCTCCCACCTTCCCCTATCTTTCCCTTCCTTCCTGTTCCTCCCTCCCTCTCCTTCCTTTTCCTCCCTCCCTCCCACCCACACTCCCTCCCTCCCTCCCTCCCTCCCTATGAGCTCTAACCCAGCTTCTAAAAATGTAAGAAAAACCATTCAGTTCCCTGATTCTGCTCAAGTTCTCTCACCGAAGAAATGGATATCAATGCAACTAATGCATTGGCCAAGAAGGAATCTGGAGGTGTGCTGGGTGACTTTTAAATCTGCCACTGAGACCAGAAGGAAGTCACCATCACGAGTCCTGCAGATGGATGTGTGTGGAGCAGGGGAGTCAAAAGAATTTGCAATGCAATAGTAGCCAAATAGACTAGGTTCCCCCAAACCCAGTTTTCTGGATGCTAAAGCACCAGGGTTTTCACTGACTGGGTTCAGCCACAATTTTTTATTTTATTTTATTCCTCCTCTCCCCAGACTACCTCTCAAGCACTTGTCTTTGTGGGCAAAATTGACTTTATGTAGCATTATGGGAACTTCCTTGCCCTTCCAAGGTGGCTGGGGAATTCTGGGAGTTGAAGTCCACCCCTCTTCAAGCTGCCAAGGTTAAGAAACATTGGATTAATGGGAAAGATAAGTTGGACTCAGCTCCTAGTGACTTGTTTTGGGGCCATCCATTTCTCCTTCTCTTCTTTTGGGCCCCTTTTTTGGATTTTTGATCTAGCCTACAACTGTGAATTTTCCCGGTCACCTCCAGCCAAATGTTCACGAGAACCATCTCTGCTTAGATCCCATTTGCTGATGATATTGGCCAGGCGCTCTTCGCTGTGAAAACTTTCCTTGTGTTTCTAGAATTTAAAACCACGGACTACATTAAGGTGACCAGATTTTATTTTTTTTAAAGCGGGACACCATTGGCGGGGGGTGGGTTTCTAGGGGAGCAAGACGGGAGGGGTCAGTCTCTCTTATCCCGCAGCTTGGTGCACCCCCCCCAACACCCCCCCTTCATCGCAGCCAGGGGTGGGTTCCTACTGGTGCAGGCTTACCTGTTCGTCGGCTTAGAGCCGATGGAACTGGCGGCGGTCGTGGCGCGGGGCTTCTCCCACCCGCTTCCCGCCCAACTCTTTCGAAGCGCCTCTTCTGCGCGTGCGCGCGCTCCGCCGGCCAGCTGGAGGGCGGGAAACCCCCCCTCCTCTCCGAAGCCGCTCCGAAGTCCAGGTAGGCCGTGCGCAGGTGCGGGCTTTTCCCGCCGCACAGATGGGAGGCGGAGCGTCCCGCTGTCACTGGCGGTGTTGCAGGAGCGATCAGAGGCAATAGGCCCAAACCGGCGTCGGAGGTTTAAAAAGCGGGACTTTTTTGAAACGCCGCAGGACGCGGGACAAATTGCTAAAAAGCGGGTCTGTCCCGCCAAAAGCGGGACGTCTGGTCACCTTAGACTACATCCATGATGGCGAACCTATGGCACGCATGCTGGAAGTTGCATGCAGAGCCATCTCTCCGGGCAGGTGAGCCGTCACCTGTTGCTCTTCCGGATTCCGGCGCACTGGCCAGTTGGTCTTCACACATGCGGAAGTGCCAGAAACTGGAAGAGCAGCAGCCCGGTGCGCATGCATGCTCCGGGAAGATGATCTTCCGGTTTCCAGCACACGCATGCGCACCGACCAGTTGGTCTTCACATGTGCATGCGCACCAGAAACCGGAAGACCAGGTGGCTGGTGCACATGTGTGCGCCAGAGAAGATCATCTTCCCAGTGCGCGCATGTACGCCGGGCGGCTGCTCTTTTGGTTTGCGGCACGCACGCACGCCCCCCCCCCCATTTCGGCACTCAGTGCCGAAAAGATTCGCCAACACTGGACTAGATCCAGACTTTATATACTGTATTTTTCTGAGTATAAGACGCACCTTTTTCCTCCCTAAAAGTGGCTAAAAATTTGGGTGCGTCTTATACTTCGAATGTAGCTTTTTTTTCCAGCCCTAACTAGGTGCTAACAGATCTTCCCAGCTCTTACCTTGCAGGCTTTTTCATTGTTACTCTCTCTGAAGAATGTTTTTCCAGCCCTAAGTCTTTGCAGGGTTTTTTTCATTGCTCTACTTGCTCCGAATAAGTTTTTTTCTAGCCCTAACCAGGTGCTAATGATCTTCCCAGCTCTTACCGGCTTGCAGGCTCTTTCATTGTTACTCTCTCCGAAGAAGGTTTTTTTAAGTCCTAACCAGGGGATAAAATAATGTGCTAAGCTGACCAGACTAAGGATGCTAGCCAGATGAATACCTGGTAGGCAGATTGTTTTCCCCTATTTTCCTCCCCCAAAACTAAGGTGCGTCTTATACTCCGGTGAGTCTTATACTCTGAAAAATACGGTATCTACAAACATAGAATCCTCCTCAGCTAAGCTCCCAAAAGCTAACTCATTTGGAAGGAGAACACAAGGTGTTTAAAAGTTATGGTCACCTCAGTGGCAAACTGTAGATAGAAAATTTAGGAGGGCTTGTCCTTCTTGACTTATGACTTTTCGTTTAGTGACCGTTCAAAGTTATAATGGCACGGGAAAAAGTGACTTACGACCATGTTTCATACTTACTGCAGCATCCCCGGGGTCGTGTGAGCAAAGTCAATGGGGACGCCGGATTGCCTTAATAACTGTGTTTCTAACTTAACAACCGCACTGATTCACTAAACAATGGCGGCAAGAAAGGTCGTAAAACGGAGCAAAGCTCAACCACTGTCTTACTTACCCACATAAATTCTGGCCTCAATTGTGCTCGTACATTGAGGACTACCTGTAATTGCTTTTTAAAGTTTTTTTTATCACAACCCTTTGTGAAGTTACCTCTCGAACAACTTCATTCAACTTTAATCAGAATTCCATGAAGTTGAGTCTTAATATCTTATTCGGAGTGAAGCGATAGTAAGAAAGATGGAGGCCTTGTTTATAGCAGCCAGTTCAGGAATGTCCCAGATGATGCAATTAGCTCCTTTTGCTAATCATAGTTAGTAGTAACCTAGGTTGGATATTTTAAGGTTTACCATGTTTTATGAATCCAATCTGTTTGTGTCTAATGTGTCGTACAGAGCCAGAAAATGGATCAGTGAGATGACGTGTGTTAAGACAGCCAGTTTCTGCTAAGGATGACTGGAGTGGGCATTATGTGACACTCCAGATGTTGCTAAACTACTACCAATAGCTTCCCTAGAAAGCACGGCCATTGGTGGGAGATAGCAGTAGCATTTAGACTTATATACTGCCCCACAGTGCTTTACAATCCTCTCTAAAGGGTTTACAATATCAGCCTATTGTCCCCAACAATCTGGATCCTCATTTTACCGACCTTGGAAGGCTGGAGGGCTGAGTCAACATAGAGCCGGTCAGGATCGAACTCCTGGCAGTGCGTTACGGTTAGGGTTAGGGTTAGGGAATGCAACTGTGCCATCATTATGTGTTGTACCTTATGATTTTTGACGAATGTATCTTTTCTTTTATGTACACTGAGAGCTTATGCACCAAAGACAAATTCCTTGTGTGTCCAATCACACTTGGCCAATAAAGAAATCTATCTACCTACCTACCTACCTACCTACCTACCTACCTACTATCTATCTATCTATCTATCTATCTATCTATCTATCTATCTATCTATCTATCTATCTATCTATCTATCTATCTATCTATCTATCATCTATCTATCTATCTATCTATCTATCTATCTCTACCTACCTACCTACCTACCTACCTACCTACCTACCTACCTATTATCTATCTATCTATCTATCTATCTATCTATCTATCTATCTATCTATCTATCTATCTATCTATCTATCTATCTATCTACCTACCTACCTACCTACCTACCTACCTACCTACCTACCTACCTACCTACCTACCTACCTATCTATCTATCTATCTATCTATCTATCTATCTATCTATCTATCTATCTATCTATCTATCTATCTATGTACCTATCTACCTATCTACCTACCTACCTACCTACCTACCATTGACTTTGCTTGCCAGAAAGTCACAAAAGGGGATCACATGACTCCAGGACACTGCAACCATCATAAATGTGAGTCAGTGGCCAAGCGCCTGAATTTTGATCACATGACCAAGGGGATGGTTGTAAGTGTGAAAAATGGTCATGTCATTTTTTTTCAGTGCTGTTGTAACTTTGAACAGTCACTAAATGAATTGTTGCAAGTCAAGGACTAATTGTAGTTAAGCAATTCATTCATTCATAACCATCAAGCTGACAGAGCACCAAGGCCCCCAAATTTGTAATTCTTAGATTAATACCTATGAATAATGTGTCCAACTTCCTAGTATCTGCTGGGTTGTTGTTAGTTGGGAAGTCGTGTCTGACCCATTGCGACCCCATGGACAACGTTCCTCCATGCCTTCTGTTCTCTACCATCCCCCGGAGTCCATTTAAGCTCAGGCCCACTGCTTCGGTGACTCCATCCAGCCACCTCATTCTCTGTTGTCCCCTTCTTCTTTTGCCCTCAATCTTTCCCAGCATTAGGCTCTTCTCCAGTGAGTCCTTCCTTCTCATTAGGTGGCCAAAGTATTTGAGTTTCATCTTCAGGATCTGGCCTTCTAAAGAGCAGTCAGGGTTGATCTCCTCTAGGACTGACTGGTTGGATCGCCTTGCAGTCCAAGGGACTCGCAGGAGTCTTCTCCAGCACCATAGTTCAAAGGCCTCAATTCTTTGATGCTCAGCCTTCCTTATGTTCCAACTTTCACAACCATACATTGCAACTGGGAAAACCATAGTATCTGCTGTACTTCTAGATCAGGGGTCAGCAACCTGTGGCTCTGGAGCCACACGTGGCTCTTTCATCCCTCTGCTGTGGCTCCCCGTTGCTGGTTGGCACCACAATTTTGAGAGGAGCTTCCGGTTGGGGGAGGAGGGAAGCAGGGCGTGCCAGGAGGAGACTCTATGGCAAGGGGCGGGTTTTCTAGTCAGCTCCACAATTGATAGGGCTTTCGGTTAGGACAGGTAGAGGAAAAAGGACACCGCGCTAGGAGGAGACTCTATGGTGGGGGAACCGGACTTCTGATCGGCTCCAGAATTGAACGGGTGGGCTTCCGGTTAGGAACTTTGTGGCTCTTTGTGTGTTTAAGGTTGCCGACCCCTGTTCTAGATTATATTTGATGGTATACTACAAACTGAAGAAGCTGATGACAACAACAGAAGAGATGATAGAGTAAAACAAAAGACCTGTTTGATTCTCGCCCTGCTCCTTATCATGGCCAACCTCAACTCAATATCCTTGAGAAGCCTGCCACTGGGGTTATATCCATCTTCGCCTGTTTCTTCCTACTTATTGTCAGCCACAGATGACTCAATCATAGCTTTGATTTCTCTTTCCCATTCTTGCAATCTTAAGTTTGGTTCATGGAACGACTTGCCTCCCAGAAGTTGTGGGTGCTCCAACACTGGAGGTTTTCAAGAAGGGATTGGACAACCACTTGTCTGAAATTGTATATGGTTTCCTGCCTGAGCAGGGGGTTGGATTAGAAGACCTCCAAGGTCCCTTCCAACTCTGTTGTCCCAAAGGTGCTTTTTCCAAAGGCAACTGGGCTTTGTTTCATTTTGGGGTTTTTTTGCTTCTCATCCAAGAAGCTTCTTCAGTTCAGAACTGAAGAAGCTTCTTGGATGAGAAGCAAAACATCTTCAAGGAAAAAAAACCCAAAGAAGTCCAGTTGCCTTTGGAAAATGCACCTTTGGGACAACCATGACCTGGATGAGTGTGAATCTCCATAGACACCTCCCAACTCTGTTATTCTGTTACTCTTATTTTGAAGTCTACAAAGGAGTCCATGGAATAAACATGGCCAGCATGAATGAATGATCAGAGCTGTCTTTTGATATCTGCGTGATGCATTTTTGTTGTTTTCCTTCTATTAAATCATGTCAGATTGAGACTTCTTGGTCAAATCCCTGCAGTTTTCCTGGCAAAGTTTTTCAGAAATGGTTTACTATTGCCTTCTTTCTAGGGCTGAATGAAAGTGACTGGCAAGGCCCTCCAACTGGCTTTGTGCCTAAGGCAGGACTAGAACTCAGTGTCTTCTAGTGATTGTCCCAAAGTCACCCAGCTGGCTTTCGTGCCTAAGGCAGGACTAAAACTGTCAGTCTCCTGGCTTCTATCCTGGTTCCTTAACCCCCAGTTCCATATATGTTCTTTTATCCTTATGAAAAATATAAATCTCATTAATGTTTGGGGATTTGCAATGGGTAAATCCAACAGGTGTTATCTCAACATGTTGATTGAGCCCCTTATAAATCTTAAGTTGGTGGACAGTGGACTGGAAGCATTTTCTTAGGTAGACCACACAGGCCCTACTTCCAAACATTTGAAATGTGTTGCAGTGTGTTTCAAAAAATGTTAGAACACAACGCTTCCTATTTCATGCATCCATTGATTTTACCCAGGGATGGTTTTCACTTACCTTCGCTACCGGTTCACAAATGTGAGCGCGCATGCGCACTTCCGCACCTCTGCACGGCCTCAAAAATGTGCACAAATAGGATTAGCATAAAGCCGGGGCCGGTTGGACGGGGCCACCTGCGATTTCCATTACCGGTTCGGGCGAACCGGACAGAACCAGTTGAATCCCACCTCTGATTTTACCCTGATGCCTTAACCACTGCACCAAATTGGTTCTCTCCGATACGTCTAATCCATGTTAGAAAGGATCAGAGGTTGGACTGACCAATCATACCTGCCATTTTTTTTGATGTTTTTGACCTCTTCATGGATGTTCCTGGGCTGGCTTGACCCATTTCCAGCGGCGGGTTCCTAATTTTTTTACTACAACTCTGTGGGCGTGGCTTATTTTGTGGGTGTGGCTTGCCAGCCATGTGACCGGGTGGGCGTGGGCCTCCGGAGCTTGGCAGCGGCCGGAGAAGCAGGGGGGCATTGCCCACCCGCAACGCAGCCCCCCGCAGCGGGAACAGCAAGACCACAGCAGCGGTTCTTCTAGGAGGCTCCGTCCGGCATGAATGCTTCTCCCCATTCGATGAACCTAGGCTCCTGCCGCCCGTTCCCCCTCCCCTCAGCAGCTCGAGAAGCCTCGAACGTGTGAAAATGCCTGGGATCATCACCGCACGTTCGTGGCTTCTCGGACTGCTGAAGGGAGGGGAATGGAGATAGCTCCTGCCACCCATTCTTTCAGCGTCTAACGCACTCCCTCAGCCATCCTCCCCTGCTTGGACTCACTGTGGGGTAGGAAGGCAGCACATGCGCAGTTTCGGAAGCTCGGCTTCTGGGCATGTGCAGAAGAAAATTTTAAAAAAAAATTAAAATTTTATTTAAAAAAATGGCGGCACCCAGGCACCGGCAACCGACCGCACCAGTACTGTGATGTCACAAGCGGGCCGCTACCGGTGCTATAGATTGGACCGCACTGATAGGAACTCACCACTGCCCATTTCCATATCTCTTTAGATCTTTTGAAGCCATCGCTTAGGTGGAAATGTGTATGCCTTCCCAATGCAACTGTTTTCCTAATGTAGTAATACTTTTTAATGTTATTTTTACTGTTGTACCAATTACAGTGCACATGTTTTTTTAACCGAACCATTTTATACCCATTAAAAAAATAATAATAACAATATACTGCAAACATGGAAAGGGGGGGGGGCACACTTCAAGGGAGAAGCATCTCGGTACATAGCTTTATCTGAAAAAAAAATGCAGAATTGGTAATTTCTCCTCAGTAGTTGCTGAAGCCCACTGCCTCTAATCCTGGATGGGTTATGCAGGCCAGAAATCCCCAATCTTTCCGATGTGGCAGACTGATAAGGGTGGGGTAGGATGGGGAGAGAGGGAATGATTCCATGTGAGCGGCCTGTGTGAGTGTGCACAGCTCCATTTGTGCAAGTGATGGATCAGGGGTGGGATTCCAACATTTTAGCAACCGGTTCTCTGCACGGTTGCTGGGTGGGCATGGCTATGGGGGTGTGGCCTACTCGGCCTCCTGCACCACGGCGGAGGGGGGAGCATTTTCACCCTCCCCGGGCTCTGGAGGCCCTCCGGAGGCCAGAAATGGGCCCGTTTCCAGACTTCCGGTACTTCTGGTAGGCCCATTTTCTGCCCTCCAGCACCTCTAGAATGGGCCCTGCACTTACCTGGCATCCAAAATGGGCCACGTGGAGACCCCTCCTGGGAGGGGCGGGGCGGGGTGGGCAGGGTCAGCCAGTCCTTGCAACTACCGGTTCAGCGAATCAGATGTAAAATTAACATCCGGTTCTCCCGAACCGGTACAAACTGGCTGAATCCCACCCTGGTGGGTGGATAAATGGAGCTGCATGTGCGAGCACTCACACCACTCACACTTGCCATCCATTTATGTGGTTCAAACAGGCCATGGCCTAGTAGTTGGCCACAGGCCGAGATTGGGGATCCCGATGTATTCTAAGGAGCCAATGAATCAGAATGAGACTGTTCAGTTCACAGGATATATGATCCTTGGTTCGTATTTGAAGACTTTAAAATATATATATATATATATATATATATATATATATATATATATATATATATATATATATATATATATATATATATATATATATATATATATATATATATATATATATATATATATATATATATATATATATATATATACACGTTTTTCTTATACATGCATAAGTGCTTTGTGAACAGTGTATTGTCTGGATCAATTTGCTTACACATAATATTTATCCAATTTCTAATCTCTACCTCAGGAATCTCCAACCTTGGCAACTTGAAGACTTGTGGACTTCAACTCCCAGAGTTTCTCAGCCAGCTTCCACAAGTCTTAAAGTTGCCAAGGTTAGAGACCCCTGCTCTATTATCAAGCCATTGATGAAACAAGTTCCATGTTTAAAAAATATTCCGTATCTTCTTTCTCCTTTATCTTTAATGTCAACCTATCCATTTCTGCCCATTCTAGTATTTTTTTTAAAAAAAATAATATTTACTGAATTTTCCTTTAAAAACATAACAATTAAATACACACAACAACAAAAATAAACACAACAGAAAAAAAAACAAATACAAAAACTGTAGAAAACACTACAGTAAGCAAATAACATACGCAATCAACTACAAACATAACGCCGACTAATACAAACGATAAAAGTGAAATCATGCTTCTTTGACAGCCTATTAGCTATTACTACTAATCTTTATACACTCGATTATATATTATATCTGTATTTATACATTATAGATCTTATCTTCTTATAAACTATATCTATTGGAATGTCAACTTTTATTTCTACAGTAATTTACCCAATTCATATTTACTCGCACTGTAAGTGTATATATATTCCATCTTTAATCCTACTGTTTGCAAACATTACTTCAGTCAGAAAGTGAGGTAAAGTAACATGGTATATGAAATAAACTACAGTTTGTTATATCATTGCAAGAAGTTATACTATAATAGATTTTTGTATTTTTTTTGTCCAAGCCAATTATACCATCTATCCCAGGTTTTATAAAAATCTGTCTCTTCTTTATCCTGAATTTCCATCGTTAACTTGCACATCTCTGCTACTTCCAAAATTTTATTGACCACAGTTATCATTGTTCGTATTTTTTTTTAATTACACTCTCTTCTGTACATATTTCCTCATTTTTCCAGTGCTGTGCAAATACAATTCTTGCTGCTGTTAAGACATACAATATTAAGTACATATTCCCTTTATCATACTTTTCTGATACTATGCGTAACAAAAATATTTCTGGCTTATAATCTATGTGTTGCTTTAACATTTTTTCTAGCCATGTGTGTGCCATTTTCGTCCAAAATTTGTTTGCCTTTCCACATGTCCACCACATGTGATAAAATGTGCTCGGTGTGTATTTGCAGACTGTTCATAACTCTGCACATAATTATGTGATCAGGCTCCCCTGTTCAGACAGTTTGGATTAGTGATTAGAATGCAGGATTCCAATTTATTCTAGGTCAGCCTAGTTTTTCTCCAGAAATGCCTCAAGGCATGTCAGTATTTGGGAGATTTTTCACGCCCTTCTCTTGGGCGTTTTGCCGAAGGAAACTTAGGTGAGCGATTTCAAGGAGAACAGTGAAAAAAAGTGACTTATGACCGTTTTTCACACTTGCGACTGTTGTAGCATCCCCATGGTCACGTGATCAAAATTCAGGCACTTGGCAACTGCCCTGTACTTTAAGGTGACCAGACGTCCCGCTTTTGGCAGGAGAGTCCCGCTTTTTAATAATTTGTCCCGCGTCCCGCGGCGTTTCAAAAAAAGTCCCGCTTTTTGAATTTGAATTTGCGCAAAGCGCCTCGCTTCCCTCGAGCGGCAGCAGGAAGCAGCCCGAGAGCTGGGGCGGGTGCCCCACATGCTCAGCGGCCGAGCCGAGCCCTACACACCCCTCTGCCTGCTGCCTCGCCTTCCTCCTCCTGCCAGGCGGGGAGGGAGGGCAGTGAGAGGGGCAGCGGCCCCTGCCAAGCACAGCTCACGGAGGAGGCGGGCAAGGCGTCCCCAGCACACCTGTTAATCCGACCGGCCACGCGACTACAAGTGCGGAGCGGAAGCCGCTGGTGGCCGGGTGGGCGGCAGCCCCCTGGGCAGGTATAGGGCCAGGCCTGCACTTGGAAGGGGCCACCGCTCTCACTGCTCTCCCTCCCTGCCTGGCTGCAGACGTCCGCCTGCCCTCCCGAAGCAGCGCTGCCGCAGTTCACTTTTGTTTCGCGGCGGGAGAAGGAAGAAAGCCGGCAGCGAGAGCGGCAGCCTCTTCCAAGTGCAGGCCTGGCCGTCTCCCCACACGGAGGGCTGCTGCCCGGCTGGCTGGCGGCGGCTTCTGCAACGGAGGCAGCACACGGCTGTGAAGAACCCTCACCACCCGCCCTCCTGAAGAACCACAGCCGCGGTTTGCTTTCTTCCTTCTCCTGCTGCTGTCCCTCTCCGGGCCAGACGCAGCAGAGGCGAGCCCCGGCCATGGCAGCGGTAAGGGCTGCGATGAAGGGGGGGTGTTTGGGGGGGTGCACAAAGCTGCAGGATAAGAGAGATGGACCCCTCCCGTCTTGCTCCCCTAGAAACCCCCCCCCCATCAATGGTGTCCCGCTTTACAAATATTAAAATCTGGTCACCTTACTGTACTTATAACAGTTGTCCTCTCCCAGGTCATGTGATCCTCCTTTGTAACCTTCCCAGCCGGCTTCTGACAGGTAAAATCAATAGGGGAAGCCAGATTTGCTTAATGACCATGTGATTCACTTAACAACTGAAGTGATTCACTTAACAACTGTGGCCAAAAGATCGCAAAATGCGGCACAACTTACTTAACAAACTGTCTTGCTCAGCAACAGAGATTTTGGGCTCAATTGTGGTCATAAGTTGAGGATTCCCTGTACTTGATGAAGACATTCCTTTTCTCATAAGAATTGTTAAAATTTGCATAATTAAGTTTTGATTGGAAGCGTTTGCATGTTATTTGCTATATTTGTACTGTTTTATTGCTTTACGTTTGCTATTCAAATATCTTTTAATCCCTCCTTAATGGAGTTAAATTTTGCATGGATGGATGGATGGATGGATGGATGGATGGATGGATGGATGAACAGACAGACCATCTGGCTTGACAGACAAATGACAAACAGCTTGCCTACCTCTAAGAATCTTCTCCCAGAATGGCTGGTTCACACAACCTTCTTAACCTTAAATGTCAGATTTACGCATTTTTGGCTGTGCTCTGTATATTTAATCTTAAAGCAACTGTAAAAAGTTAGCACCCACCTCTCTCCTATCGTAGAAGAATGAAATATTTTAGGAAATATTAAAAAGGCAGAATATTATATTTCCCTGGATGAGAAATGGAGAAACATGCTCTTGGAAAGCAGCCCCCACCTTTCTCAATAGCCCCCAGCAGATGTCAGCACTTAAAAGATAAAGAGATAGCTAGCTCTATTCATAAGCAAATACCCTGCGGCAAGGTCTGAACAAAGGTAGGATTAGCCCTCAGCCACAATAGGAATTGCTCAACAAGCCCCTTCATTGCATCAGCCAAACTTCAACCAAACGTAGCTCAGACAAACTCCTAGGATTTTTACATGGCCCCATGGGAGTCTGACAACAGCCAATAGAATACATGTTCTTGCACAGGAACAGGAAGCTCAAGTGCAAAGCAATAGCAATAGCAATAGCACTTTTCTTATATACCGCTTCATAGTGCTTTACAGCCCTCTCTAAGCGGTTTACAGAGTTCAGCATATTGCCCCCAACAATCTGGTCCTCATTTTACCCACCTCAGAAGGATGGAAGGCTGAGTCAACCTTGAGCCTAGTGAGATTTGAACAGCTAAACTGTTGAACTAGCAGTCAGCCTGCAATGGCTGCATTTAACCACTGCACCACTTCAGCTCCTTCCCAAGAGAAGCCCAAGAGAAGGTGTACCCCACCCTCAACTCCATGTTGCCCAGAGACATGTGGTTCTGCTTCATAATTAAACCATCTTTCCAATCAGCCTCCATGTTTCCATTGTCTTTCTCCCGGCTTGGAACTGAACTAGATCGATATTTCTTCCAACACAACCAAGCAGGCATGGGTGGTATCACAGAACAAGCAAAATAATCCTGATTAATAGATTATGTAATTAATAGAGCCGAGGTGGTGCAGCGGTTAGAGGCAGGTACTGCAGGCCACTTTAGCTGACACTGATCCGCAGGTCAGCGGTTCAAATCTCACCGGCTCAAGGTTGACTCAGCCTTCCATCCTTCCGAGGTAGGTAAAATGAGGACCCAGATTGTTGGTGGCAATGTAAATATACATTGCTTATTGGTGTAAACCGCTTAGAGAGTGCTTGCACTGTGGGGCGGTATATAAATCTCACAAAATAAATAAATAAATAAATATGTGCCATCCATTGGGTTTCAGCTCTTAGGGACCACATAGTTAGATTGGCTCTATAATAATCTGTGTCTTAATTCTGTTCCACATTTAGTGGAACAGAATAACAGAGTTGGAAGGGACCTTGGAGGTCTTCTAGTCCAGCCATTGCAGGAATTGGGTATGTCTAGTCTAGTGAAAAGAAGGACTAGGAGGGACATGATAGCAGTTCCAATATTTGAGGGGCTCCTACAAAGATGAGGGGAGGGCAACCTATTCTCCAAGGCACCTGAAGGCAGAATAAAAAGCAATGGATGGAAACTAATCAAGAAGAGATCCAACCTAGAACTAAGGAGAAATTTCCTGACAGTGAGAACAATTAACCAGTGGAACAACTTGCCTTCAGAAGTTGTGGGTGCTCCAACACTGGAGGCATTTAAAAAGAGATTGGACAGCCATTTATCCGGTCTCCTGCTTAAGCAGGGGTTGGACTAGAAGACCTTCAAGGTCCCTTCCAACTCTGTTATTCTGTCTGTGTTCCTTTATTAGGGTATTGTTTACTGTTTGATTGTTGGTCTGGTATTAATCCTAGTGTTAATCCCTGCTTATCTATGTATTGATTGCTGGTGAGGAGTTGTTTCGGTCTTTGGTTTCCTTTTTAGCTCTTCAATTGTCTTTTTTGAATGGTGTATAAATGTTGTTTATCTCTGTGTGTCTGTTGATGGCTGATTTATCTTTTACATTGATCTGCTACCAACAGCAAGGATAGCATTGCAGTAGCGTGTTGATCTAGTCCAGTGTTTGTCACTGTGACCATTTTAAGCTGCGTGGACTTCAACTCCCAGAATTCCCCAGCCAGCATGCTGGGAAGTTGAAGTCCACTCATCTTAAAATGGTCAAACTTGGGAAAAACTGTTCTAGATTATTTCAGATTCTTGGTTGATGGAGTGGTCTGTTCTATTTCAATTTCCTGACAGTTAGAACAATTAATCAGTGCAACAGCTTGTGTCCAGAAGTTGTAAATACTCCAACACTGGAAGTTTTTAAGAAGAGATTAGGAGCCGAGGTGGCGCAGTGGTTAAAGTGCAGCACTGCAGGCTACTTCAGCTGACTGCTAGTTAAGCAGTTCAGCTGTTCAAATCTCACCGGCTCAAGGTTGACTCAGCCTTCCATCCATCTGCTGTCGGTAAAATGAGGACCCAGATTTTTGGGGGCAATATGCTGAACTCTGTAAACCGCTTAGAGAGGGCTGTAAAGCACTATGAAGCCGTATATAAGTCTAAGTGCTATTGCTATTGCTATTAGATAACCATTTGTCTGAAGTGGTGTAGGGTATCCTGCCTAAGTAGGGGGTTGGACTACAAGACCTCCAAGGTCCCTTCCAACTCTGTTATTCTATTCTATGCATGGCATCTAGAAAGCAGGCTAGATTTTAAAATAAAAACAGAGAGAACTGATTTTGGAGAAAGATATTCTCAGCTAAAAGAATGTCCAGAATTGGAACGCATACAACTCAGTCGCGCATTAGAAACATATTCAGTAACCGTTGCTGCATTTTATATTAAAAAAAGGGGTTTAAGAGCAGGAACCAGCATCTGAGGTCAGCTAATCATGTGCTGCCTGAGTGAGTCAGATGTTGAAGATTCAGGTAAAAACAACAGCTAAAACTGGTAATTCAGGTAAAAACAACAGCTAAAAATTTTTGTCTGCTTGCCAGAAAGAAAACATATGTTTGAACCAGGCTTCTTATCAATTCCTCATCCTGAGAAATCGGTTTGGTCCGTATTATAGCCACCAGAATTGTGTCTTACCTAGGAAAAGAAAATTGAAGTATGCCCTAAATTTTATTGGTATTGACCAATGATCCCTTTTGTTGCCTTTTTAAGTCTCTGAGCCAGGCATAAATCTATTCGAATAGGTGTAAAACAGTCCAGTAGAAATAAAGATATCATCGTTAAGAAAATGCAACATAGCTAATAACAACAATATTCAGTATCTCTAACATACAAAGAACAGTTGCAGGAATCGGGTATGTGCAGTTTTATGAAAAGAGGACGAGGGGTGACATGATAGCTGGGTTCCAATATTTGAGGGGCTGCCACAAATAAGAGGGGCAGTCCCAAAGGTGCTTTTTCAAAAGGCAACTTGTCAGAGGTGAAAATTAATCTCACAAAGGAGAAATAGATCTTTTCCCGGACATCAGACATTAGAAAAGAAACCGCAGTTTAAAAGTCTAAGTAAAAATGTTTATTTCGGTACAAAAACAATAAATCCTTATTATTCTACATCTCTGATATAAAAATAGGTCTTGCTTCAATGGAAGCCAGGAACAGAAGGAGAGAATGGAATGCATACATGCGTACAAGAACATATCAATCACGTGCTCAGGAATAAACCATTATATTAGATAGGGATGCTTCTCCCTGCATATACATATAACAGGCAATAAAATCACTGCTTGACACAACTGGACTTTCTGGTTTTTCTTTGAAGATGTTTCGCTTCTCATCCAAGAAGCTTCAGTGATGGAGCATCCACAACTTCTGGAGGCAAGTCCTTCTACTGATTAATTGTTCTCACTGTTAAGAAATTTCTCCTTAATTCTAGGTTGTTTCTCTCCTTGGTTAGTTTCCATCCATTGCTTCTTGTCCTGCCTGCTGGTGCTTTGGAGAATAGGTTGACCCCCCCCTCTTCTTTGTGGCAGCCCCTCAAATATTGGAGCCAGGGGCGGGTTGCTCACTTACCTTGCTGCTGGAGCCATGCACGCGCATCTCCACGCTTTGGGGGCGTGCGCGCTCACTACGCGCGTGCGCCCCCTTGTGAGATTTTGCTTCTGCACATGCGTGGAAGCAAAATCGTGCCAAAGTCTTGCGAGGGGGTGCATGCGCGCATGAGATTTCGGCACGATTTTGCTTCCGTGCATGCGCGGAGGCAAAATCTCACTGAAATCTCTCTCGCGCGTGCGCGTCCGCTTGCGAGATTTCAGTGCGATTTTGCTTCTGCGCATGCGCAGAAGCAAAATCGCCCGAAAATCATGGGAAAAAAATGGCAATGTGCCGGGTTGACCATCAGAGAGGGCTCCGGAGCGGTTGCGAAATCCGCCGCTCCCTGCCGGAGCTGCGTACTGGACAGCTCCGGCAGGAACCCACCTCTGATTGGAGTACTGCTTTCCTGTTGCTTCTAAAAGGTCCTTCTTTTCATTAGGCTACATATCCCCAATTCCTGCAGCCGTTCTTCCTATGTCCCGAAGGTGCTTTTTCAGGAGGCAAGTGGACTTTCTTGAAGATGTTTTGCTCAGGGGTGGATTCCACTTCCCTTCCCTACCGGATCGCATCGCGTCGGAAGTGCACGTCACATCGGGGAAATGACCCTCTTCGCATACGCAGAAGCCTTTGCGCATGCGCAAGAGGGTTCTTTGCCAGCCGCTTTCGAGGAGAGGCGACCACAGGACCGGTTCGGGGGTGTGGCCAGCCGGCCATCACTGCCGGTTCGGCGGGTGGGGGCAAATTTCCGCCACTGGTTCGGGCGAACCGGTCTAAATCAGCAGCAACTGGTTTCAATTCTCATCCAAGAAGCTTCTTCAGCTCTCAGGATAGTGGGGAATGGAAGGATTCTTCATATGTTCTAGCCTTCAGTCCCCTAATCATCTTGGTTACTCTTCTCTGCCCTCTTTCCAGAGTCTCAACACCTTTTTTATATCGTGGCGACCACAACTGGATGCAATATTCCAAACATAGTCTTACCAAGGCTTTATAAAGCGGTAGTAACACTTCTCATGATTGTGATTCTGTCCTTCTGCTATAGCGGCCAGTTGCGTTGTGGCCCGCCAGCAGCCTTCGCAGCTGATAGAGGATCCCGTTTGGGAGGAGACCGACTTGGGGTTGCACCAGCAGCTGGCACCCGAGTCGGACAGTGAGGAGGCTGGTGAGGACTTGGTGCCAGAGGCAGAGGTTCAACCAGGGCCTTCGGAACCTCCAGCACCTCATAGCAGTGATGAGGAAGAAGGGGTTTCTCCTCTTCTTGATGCAAGAGCACGCAGGGCTGCCAAGAGGCAGGAATGGTTACTCTGGAGGAGGTCTCCTCGGGAGTAAGACTTGGGGCTAATTGGCCACTCCCCTAGTCTATTTAAGAACAGTAGAGGCAGCTGGAAAGCTGCAGGAAACAATAGTTCAGACTCGGGTATCTGTCGTGCATTGTCTTGTGAATTCCTGTTTCTCTGCTTGGGCTTTCTTATCAAGAAAGACCCCTGGGCATTTTGCCAAGCCTTTGGACATTACGTGAGATAACCAGAACTAATTGTATGGTTTTGAGTTAAGACTGACTGAACTTACACCAGCTGCTAATGAAGACTAATTAGCAGCTGACTTTCTGCAAGAAAGGATTGCTTCTTTTGATTTGTGTGTGTGTCCACTGCTAAGCCAGTTATTAGCAGTGGTTCATTAATTAAACTAAGGTCGTTCAAACGGTGTGTTTTTGATACGTTCATAACTGGGGACAGCACAAGTTGGTTGTTTCTGAGATCTCTGGAGATCCTCAGTCATCCAGGTCCTGGTTGTCCCAATGGTGCTTTTTTTTCAAGAGGCAACTGGACTTTCTGGTGTACTTGTTGTATTGTGCTAGTTGTGCCTTTTTTTATAAATTCTCTGACCTGTTCCAATACTTCTGTTGGTAGATGTGATTTCAGCTCTTGGAGTTTGTGTTCCTCCCTCTCTTTTGAAACCTCAGTTGTGAAATTAATCTGTCTTAATCTTTCATTGAGAAGTTGGAGCTGTGCTTTCTGCAGGATGTTTTCTGTCCTGTGTCCCTTCACTGTTGAGCATAGGCATAGGTTGTTGGGGATGATATTCAGATTAAGATATTCAAATTAACTGAGTTGGAAGGGACCTTGTAGGTCATCTAGTCCAACCCACCTGCCCAAGCAGGAGACCTTACACCATTTCTGACAGATGGCAGTCCGGTCTCTTCTTGAAAGCTTCCAGTGATGAAGCACCCACAACTTCTGAAGGCAACTTCTATTCCGTTGGTTGATTGTTCTCACTGTCAGAAAATTTCTCCTTATTTCTAGGTTGAATCTCTCCTTGTTCAGTTTCTATCCATTATTCCTTGTCTGGCCTTCAGGTGCTTTGGAAAATAGCTTGACCCCCTCCTCTCTGTGGCAGCCCCTCAAGTATTGGAAGACTTCTATCATGTCTCCCCTGGTCCTTCTCTTCACTAGACTAGCCATGCCCGGTTCCTGCAACTGTTCATTGTATGTTTTAGCCTCCATGACAGAGGTGGGTTCCTCCCGGTTTGGACCAGTTCGCCTGAACCGGTAGCAACCCGTTGGTGATATCACGATGATGTCACAGATCCGGTTCTGTCGGTGCCGGTCCATTCCCCATCTTTTTTGGGGAATTTTTTTTGCAATTTTTTTCTGGTTTTTTCTTCTTCTGTGCATTCACAGAAGCCGAGTTTCGGCACTGCGCATGTGTCGCCGTCTTGTTTTCAGCTTTTTGGGGGAGATTTTTTAAATTTTTCAGTGTTGTGCATGCGCGCCCATGCCCACGCGGCACGGCCACGTGGCACGGGAGGAAGTGAACCAGCAGAGAGGTAAGTTAGAACCGACCCCTGCACACCAGGAGAGCACACGCTGCCCTCCGATTGAATGGGTATTTTGCTTGGGCGCATTCCATTGAAAGGGCCCCTTTCCCTTTTGGTTGCTCGTGGCCCAGAGCCTACTGGCTCCAAATCTTAACTCTCCCGGCAGCTCGAGGGAAGAATCCAGAAAAAAAAGCTGACCGATCTTTCCCATCCTACGGACGGTCTTTTTCTACACTGATCAGAACTAAAAGTGCCACAAGCTGATCTTGGAAGAACTCTTCACTCCCCCGAATGTCTTTTCAGGCCCTGAGTTGAACTAAATCCACGAGGTTTCAAACGCTCAGATCCTACGAGCAGGAAGCCTTTGCACAGTATGTAGTGCACTCCTTATGTGAGGTGGATCTAGCATAGATCATCTCCCCTGTATGCTGGATCTCAGGATCCTTCCAGGCCTCTGAGGAAATGAACTGCAATAGTATGCAGCCAATTCGTGTGAGCGATGGCTGAGGATTTTGGGAATTGTGGTTTGCATTACTAGAGAATGGTGAAGGCCATCTCAACCCTCAGCACCGCTCCGAGAATCGTTCTCTCTAGAAATGGTGTGTGTGTGTGTGTGTGTGTGTGTGTGTGTGTGTGTGTGTGTGTGTGTGTGTGTGTGTGTGTGTGTGTGTTCAGAAAGCAACGCAGATCCATGGCAAAGTAGCCGAAGGCCTTGTGGGAAGATTGGGCTCTTTCTTTGCCCACCCCAGATCTTTTGATCAAGAAGAAGGGGGCTGCTGAGATAAAGTCACATCTTTAGAGGGGCGGGGTCCTGAGATCTTTCACTTAGGAACTGGGGACCCAACGACCTCACTGTTAGAGGACAGGCCAGGGGCGGGTTCCTAATTTTTTTTACTACCACTCTGTGGGCATGGCTTATTTTGTGGGTGTGGCTTGCCAGCCATGTGACCGGGTGGACGTGGGCCTCGGGAGCTTGGCAGCGGCCGGAGAAGCAGGGAGGCATTGCCAACCTGCAACGCAGCCCCCCGCAGCGGGAGCAGCAAGACTGCGGCAGCGGTTCTTCTAGGAGGCTTTGTCCGGCCTGAATGCTTCTCCCCATTCGATGATCCTAGGCTCCTGCTGCCTGTTCCCACTCCCCTCAGCAACTCGACCAGCCTCGAACGTGCGAAAATGCCTGGGATCATCACCGCGCGTTCGTGGCTTCTCGGACTGCTGAAGGGAGGGGAACTGAGATAAGTCCTGCTGCCCATTCCCTCTCCCCTCAGCAGCTTGAGAAGCCTCAAATGTGCAAAAATGCCTAGGATCATCACCGCGCGTTTGTGGCTTCTCGGACTGCTGAAGGGAGGGGAATGGAGATAGCTCCTGCCGCCCGTTCTTTCAGCATCTCACGTGCTCCCTCAGCCATCCTCCCCTGCTTGAACTCACTGTGGGGTAGGAAGGCAGCTCATGCGGAGTGCCGGAAGCTCGGCTTCTGGGCATGCACAGAAGAAAATTTTTTTAAAAATTTAAATATTTTTTTAAAAAAATGGCGGCGCCCAGGCACCGGCAACCAACCGCACTGGTACTGTGATGTCACCAGCAGGCCACTACCGGTGCTATAGAGTGGACCGCACCGGTAGGAACCCACCACTGGGACAGGCCCATTTAAGAGAACCTCCTTATTCTTCACCCAACTCCAAGCCATTCATTCGGAAAGGTTTCCTCGCGTGAGCTAAGCCGAATTTTCTGCACACCAACTAGCCCACACCAGTGAGCGCTAACCTGAGGCAGCGATAGTAGGCTCAGCTGCTTTAGGGAAAAGCGCGACCGCTTCTTTTCAAGCCTCAACCATAAGGGCTAGAAACGTGGCTTTTTTAAAAAAAGAGCAATCAAACGCTCACTTGAACGAGCAGCACAAATTGTGTGTGGGTGTGGGCGGCGGGGGGGAGATGCTAGGGAGGTGGGGGGGGAAGAAGGCTGATGTTGTATATCCCTAAGAGAACCAGACAGCTGTTCCTCCCCTCTTTAACACTTGGGGAGGGAGCTGAAGGGAGCGAACTGCTGAAGCGATCCCTTGAGGAACTGTTAAAAGTCCCTCCGCTTGTTTTAAAACTTCAAGCCGATCCTATCCACAGATCGAGGGGTCCACCGCCCTTTTGAAAGATGACTAAGATCCGGGAACAAAACGGGAGGGGGAAGGGGGTGAGGGAGCCCCAAGCGGCAGGAGACGAGGGGCAGCTCCTCACCCAGGTGCAGAAAAGGAAAGAAGGGAAGGGATGGGAAGGGAAGGGGAGAAGGGAGTGGAGGATAGGAAAATTAAGGAAAGGAGGGGAGGAGAGGGGAGGGAAGGGAAGGAAAGAAAGAAGGAAAGGAAAGAAAGAAGGAAGGAAAGAAGGAAAGGAAAGGAAAGAAGGAAAGGAAAGGTAAGTTAAGGAAAAGAAAGAAGGAAGGGAGAAGGGAGGAGAGGGGAGGGAAGAGAAGAGAAGGGAAGGAAAGAAGGAAAGGGGGAAGGGAAGGGAGGAGTGGGGAGGAAATGGAAGGAAAGGAGGAAAGGAAAGGAAAGGAAAGAAGGAAAGGAAAGTTAAGGAAACAAAAGAAGGAAAGGAAGGGAGAGGGGAGGGAAGGAAAGGAAAGGAAAGGAAAGGAAAGAAGGAAAGGAAATGGGGAGGGGAGGAGAGGAGAGGGAAGGGAAGGGGAAGGGAAGGGAGGGGTGAAGAGGAAAGGAATAGGAAGGGGGAAGGGAGAGGAGGGAAGGAAAAGAAAAGAAAGGAGGGAAGGGAAGGGAAGGGAAGGGAGGGGAGGAGACGGGAGGGGAGTGAAGGAAAGGAAAGAAGGAAAAAGGGGGAAGGGAAGGAAAGGAAAGGGAGGAGAGGGGAGGGGAGGAAATGGAAGGAAAGAAGGAAAGGAAAGAAGGAAAGGAAAGTTAAGAAAAGGAAAGGCCTACCTGTCTTCTTCCTTCTCCTTCATTTTTCCTCCTTTCTTCCTTCCTTCCTTCCTCCCTTCCTTCCTTCCTTCCTTCCTTCCTCCCTTCCCTCTCTCCCCCTTCATTTTCCTTCCTTCCTTCCCTCCCTCGCTCCCTCCCTTCCCCTTCATTTTCCTTCCTTCCTTCCTTCCTTCCTTCCTTCCTTCCTTCCTTCCTTCCTTCCTTCCTTCCTTCCTTCCCTCCCTCCCTCCCTTCCCCTTCATTTTTCTTCCTTCCTTCCTTCCTTCCTTCCTTCCTTCCTTCCTTCCTTCCTTCCTTCCTTCCTTCCTTCCTTCCTTCCTTCTTTCCCTCCCTCCCTCCCTCCCTCCCTCCCTTCCCCTTCATTTCCCCCCCTCCCTTCTCCTTGCTTTTAACCCATGTCTCTCAGACCAATTTATTAATTTCCTCCTGATCAGCCTTTCTTACAGACCTCAGACTTCAAGCCATCTCTGACTTGAACACGTCCCTTTTCCAGGGCTGGGGGGGGGGTACTGGGTGTTGCTGGCACCGCTTGTCTCGAGCCGTGTCGAATATGGTGCCAAGAGATGCTTTTTTTCCACTTTAGGGGGTGTAGACGCACTGCATCTACTTAGCAGAAAATCAAAGTGACACCTAATCAGGGATGGTGGTATCTTTTTACTTGCAAACTCTGTGGTATTATGAATCACCAGGATAGATGATGCGGCCTGAACAAAGTCATTCAGACATATTTACCCCCCCCTCCCCAATTCACTTGTCCCTTCAAGTCCTCTGTTGGTTTTTCTTTTTCCAGCACTGGAAAATGCGAAATTCAAATTCCTGGTTTTGATTTTATTCTTTGAGAGCCTAACCAGTTCTTGAACGGGGCAAAGTTTTATTCACTAGCTGTGAGTAGAGGCAGGAGCAATGGGGAAATAGGTTTTGGCTTGGTGGGGGGTGTCATGTGACTGAGTGTGCATGAGTGACATCAAGTTGGCCACACCCACTCAGTCACATGCTCCCCACCTAGCCACACCCACAGAACCGGCAGTAAAAAAAATTTAGAACCAGCCTCTGGGTCTATCTGTATCTTTTCTGTCTTTCCTTAGTAGCTCATTCAACCCGCTCTCTCCGCCTCCCAAATTCCAGCTCTCCTGTTTTAAAATGGAGATCTTTTCCTCCAGTTCAGAATATATTTTCCCGCTCTTTTTAAGAGGATTTAGATTGTCAGCCTAAAGATTGATCGATTAAATCAGTACCCGCCACTGAAGTAGTGATGAAGTAGCCGACCCATTTTCTTGGAGATATTTCAGCACAGACAACTGCAAAGGTGAGGTGTGAAAGGATTTTAAAAAAATCAAAATGGCAGCTGGGATTATGTTTCTGATGCCAGGCCCTTTTTTTAACCCTCTTCTACACATAACCCACAGTGCAGAAATCAAGTAACAATTTCCTTATTACCGTATTTTTCGGAATATAAGACGCACCGCAGTATAAGACGCATCTTAGTTTTTGGGGAGGAAAACAAGGAAAAAAGGCCTCTGCTTCCCAGCAATTTGCCAAACAGCAAACAGTACAGATGATATACACTGTTTGCTGTGTATTTCTGTGCATGTGTGCTTGATCCATAGAAATGGCAAAGAATTGGAGAAATGTACATTTATGGCAGTATATTAATCCCAGAAAGTTTTCTTAAATGTAATCACACTAACTCCTCCCAATTATTTAAATAGATCTACTCCAAACATGACTAAGTCAGGGTTTCTCAGCTGCCTTCTTTTAATACTAATACTTAATACTAAAACAGGACATTTCAGATTATACTTTTACAGATCTTTAAAATTGATGTGGCTTTCTGGAAGTATTCTCTGCTATTTAAAAGAAGATACAATAGCACTGGGCCTCTTCAGAGCAAGCATTTATTTTAAAAAGCTTCTTCATTTTGTTAAGTTGTCTAGAACAATAATAAAGCAGTCTTTAAAAAATAAGTCTAATAATTTGAACACTCTACAAACATTTAACAAAATAACATATTAACAGAATCTGCCTCTACCTAGGATAGAACTCACAACCTCCTGATTGTGAGGCAAGAGCTCTACCTCTGAGCTATAGCAGCTGTAGCTTGCCTCCTTGCAATTTCAACAGTCTAATATTGCCAGCAGTTTATCTCCCAGCTTTTTTTCTCATTACAGCCACCGTAGTTAGTTTTATTTTACCACGTGGCTTGCAAGCCTGTCAGCTGTAGGTTGGGAGGCAGTTTATCTCTTCTTGTGCTCTTCTTGTGCTTTGCCCTGTTTGCTGCAAAGAGGTAAATTGCTGGTAGGCAGAGGCCAAAGGGTGGGGGTGGCTGGGTGGGGCTACATTCGGTGTATAAGACGCACCCAAGTTTTCACCCTCTTTTTGAGGGTAAAAAGGTGCGTCTTATACTCCGAAAAATACGTAACTGGTGAGATCATTTATTTTCTTTAGATCAGGGATATTCAGCCTTGGCAACTTTCGGACTTCTAGACTTCAACTCCCAGAATTCCCTAGCTGGCTGGCTAGGGAATTCTGGGAGTTGAAGTCCAGTAGTCCGAAAGTTGTTGAGGTTGGACATCCCTGTTCTAAATAATCCAGAAACAGAGAATTAAACGCAGATGTGTTAATTGGCCCAACATCAACGGGGAGGCTGGGCTTAATTTTAGCTTGCAACCCGGATGCCCCGCTACAAAATTCAGTGTTTGGGTTTAAAAATATAAAGAAAACAATTTTTGAATGTCCATAGACTTAGTGATGAACGATAGCATGGTGGCAGCTGAGTTCATTTAGGGCCAAAAATGGAATGGCTATAAAAGTATTTACTTTGCAGCTTTTTGGGGCTGTGTTATCTAGTACAACATTTCTGTGCAATATCCCACAAATCTCTGTAGAAGCTGAGATAAGGAGCAAGTTTATTTACAGAGAAGGAGATAGTGAGGAAAATGTGAAATAGAATGATGGGGAGGAAGGGAAAGACACTGAAGAGAGAGAATTCTCTTGGAATCTTTACTATTTGTCAGTACATACAGGTGGTACGTTTGTTTAGTGATTGTTCAAAGCAGGGGTGAGATGCTCACTTACCCAGACCGGTGCGCTGCTGATCCGCGGTCCTTCATGGTTTGTGCGCGTGCGTGCACGCTATGCGCGTGAGCCCCCTTGCGCGATTTTGCTTTTGCGCATGTGCGGAAGCAAAATCGCGCCAAAATCTCGCGAGGGGACGCGCGCGCGAGAGAGATTTTGGTGTGATTTTACTTCCGTGCATGCGCAGAAGCAAAATCTCACTGAAATCTCACGCATGCGCGCGTTCCCTCACGAGATTTCGGCGCGATTTTGCTTCCGCGCATGCGCAGAAGCAAAATCGCCCAAAAATTCACGAAAAAGAGATGGCGACGCGCGCGACTGCCCGGTGGAGACGGTACTGGAGCAGTCGCGCGCATATTGGGGTATCGGCGGGTCCCTACCGGAGCTCCGCACTGGACCGCACCGGTAGGAACCCACCCCTGGTTCAAAGTTATAACGATACTCAGAGGTGGGATTCAGCAGGTTCGGACCGGTTCGGGCGAACTGGTAATAGCTACCTGGGTGAGCCTGCCCACCCACCTGGGCGCAATCCCATCCTATATCGCTGTGTTTTTGATACTGAGGTGTTTTTGATGTTGATGCTGATGCTGATGCTGTGTTTTTGATGCTGATGCTGATCCTTCCGAGGTTGGTAAAATGAGGACCCAGATTGTTTGGGGCAAGATGCTGATTCTGTAAACCGCTTAGCAAAGTCTGTGAAGCAGTATATAAATCTTAGTGCTATTGCTATGAGTGTGATGTGATCTTAGGACAGAGTTTGTTGGACACCCCTGGTTTTGCCTCTGTCCACTCCCGTCACAACTCAGCAGCCTGTGGGAAAAATAGCCACTCATCGGTCTTTTTAAATGTGGGCTACGGCTGGAGAGCAGGCAGGTTTTGATAGATGGTTAGACTGGCAGGCTAGGCCATCTGTCAATGCTTCCGTGCATTCAGAGAGAGAGAGAGAGAGTAACTATCAGCTGATGCTAGCACATAGTCTTGCTCCTCATCCCTTCTCGCGCTATTCCAGAAAACCCATAAATCCCTGTTGAAACGGAGCTGGAAGGCAGGTTTAGTGCTGTTCCAAAAGAGCACTAAATTTGTGTTTAAAAGGAGCTGTCGACAATAGTTAACAGATGTAGGAAGGGTTGGCCCTCCGAAGAGGAAACTCCATCGCTTCCTCTCCCTCCCTCCAGCTGTTGGTCAGCTTGATTCACATCTCTAAGCTTGGAATGGATGTGGAGACCTGGTTGGTACAGGAGAAGATTCTGGTTAAAACAACAACAACAGGTTCTCTTGCTGTTCAAACCAGAGTGGTCCATGTGGGCAACGCCCAGGAGCTGGAGAGGAGGGGAAGAGGGATGGCACAGATCCAAAATAGCCACCTGATCCCATTGCCTAGTAGTCTCCTCTACAGAACCAATAATGGAGTGTGCCAGATAATATCAGGAAGGTGTTGGGGTTAGAGTAAAAACACTACCTTTAAAACCAGACCAGTGAGAACTGATTTAAGACAACCTCCCTTCTCTGCTAGCACTGATGATGTTACCTAGTTGGGTCATGAAACATCTGCAAGAAAAAAACCAAACTCAGAGAGCATCAAGGACCCCACAGTCCTCCACTACCACCACAACTACCTCCTCCCCACCCTTTTCTCTCCCTCCTCTCCACAAACCCCATTCCCTTCTAGCACTGATGATGTTACCTACCGTGTTTCCCCGAAAATAAGACCCTGTCTTATATTTTTTTGAACCCTGAAATAAGCGCTTGGCCTTATTGCCATGCACTCAAACGCCCGATTGGGCTTATTATCAGGGGATGTCTTATTTTGGGGGAAACAGGGTAGTTGGGTCATGAAACGTTTGCAAGAAAACCATCAGGTTCAGAGAGCACCAGGACCCCACAGTCCTCCTCCTCCTCTCCACAAACCCCACTCCCTTCTAGGACTGATGACATTACCTAGTTGGGTCATGTAATGTCTGCAGGAAAACAACTAAGTTCAGAGAGCACCAGAGACCTCACTGTGCAAGCCTGAGCTACAAATATTCTCTTCGTTGACTTAAAACGGTCTATGGTACAGTTTGTGGATCAAATGAACGTGATGTCATGAGCACCCATCCCCAAAAAGAGATTGCTGCGACATGTTTGTGCCACCATTAAATGTTGAGGAGAAACACTTAGTGGTGGTTGAGGATTGATTATTTGTGTTAAGGAGTTATTGTGCTGTTAAGCACATACACAGCGAAATGTGTTGTAGTAATGGAGTTGCAGTTTGATATGAATGCTATTCAGTCAATAAACAGAATATCTTTAGTATGTACAAAATAGTTTTACTTGAATAGCAGCAAAGTTAAATAGGAAGTCCAAGTCAAAAACAGTTATTCAGTCAATGCGAAGTTTCTTCTTCTTGCCTATCTTTGTTTTGACTCACAAACAAAGATTACAGCTATCACTTAATTCTATACTATCACAGATAGTTACTTCTTCTTCACAGCAATTTCACACAGCCATAAAGTAATCTACTCATCAGTAAAGCAGCACAGAGAGTCTTCAATCCGGAACACACCGTCAAACACAACCACCAACCATAAACCATCAACCACATTGAGCATGCTGTCTTGCTTGCTTATATAGTAATCATCCACGATGCATTTAAAGCAATATACACATAGCAATGATTTGTGGCTTATATATTATATCAACACACCCAATTGTTTGAACAGGGTTCTAACAATTTGTTTCTGCTCGCAGTCCATAATAATCTTGGTAACCACATCTAGGGCCGCAATTCGAAAGCATCTATCTTTTTTCTCATTGTTTTTCAATGTTCACCATTCATTTTCATACATTATCACCGGAAACAGAATTGTTTTGACTCTTCCGATCTTTGTTGTCATAGAAATGTCCTTATCATTCATGATCTTGTTTCAGCTTCTTCTTGTTCTCTTTCTTAAGATTAATACTCTCTTTAGCACTCTATCCATTTTTATCTGTTCTTGAGCCCAGAAAACAATGCTAACTAACTTCACTTCTTCACCAACCTCTCTGTAGGTTCTGAGCAGGCTGGCTAATTAGATTACCTTGCCTTCTTAATATTTAATATTATCCTGGTTTTTTTTTTCCACTTTCCATTTTTAGTTTCACAGGCTGAGGCATTTTTCTCTCTCTCTTTCTGTCTAACAAAGTGGTATTGTTTGCACATCTCAAATTATCAGCATGTTGACCTCCTATTTTGTTTTCGGCTGTCATTTCTTCTAATTCTGCCGTTTATTTGTTTATTTGTTTATTTGTTTGTTTGTTTGTTTGTTTGTTTGTTTATTTGTTTGTTTGTTTATTTATTTATTTATTTATTTATTTATTTATTTATTTATTTATTTATTTATTAATTATGAGAGTTGGAAGGGACCTTGTAGGTCATCTAGTCCAACCCCCTGCTCAAGCAGGAGTTCCTACACCATTCTTGCTGTGTTAAATTAAATATGCATCGTCTCGGTTTCTTTTGTATTTTTGAAACCACTCTGCTTCTCCAAATTCAGTACCACAACTGTAAGCAAAACCTGGAGAATTAGCGCAGTTTGCTTTCTTTCTACCAACTTACATTAATCTTTCAACCCTGGCACCATTTATAATGCAAGAACAGAGCCCAATGTCTGCTCTACGTACTGTATAAATCCCTCAGTGTCTGTAGTAACTACCTTGGCCGCAGATGTAGTAACCCCGTTGATAGCATGGTGACCAAGGATATCCTCAGGAGGATCCAAAAATAGTCAAGATAACAACTATGACCACCTGATTAAAACCCCAACCATTTCTCCACGTGAAGAGGCAGAAGAACATCAATCACATAATTGCAGCTGCCTTCTTGATTTTGATTGCCCTGCGGATGGTGTCAGGGACAAGAATATATGACCCTGGGCAACTCCCTGGGTACCCATGTTCTCAGGTCTGACCATTAGATCTTCCCTTCCCTTCCCTTCTTCACCCATTTATCCCCTTCCCTTTCCTTTCCATTCCTTCCCATCATTTCCCTGCCCCCTTGTTTTATCTTCTTCCTTTCCTTTCCTTTCCTTTCCTTTCCTTTCCTTTCCTTTCCTTTCCTTTCCTTTCCTTTCCTTTCCTTTCCTTTCCTTTCCTTTTCCTTTCCTTTCCTTTCCTTTCCTTTCCGTTCCTTTCCTTTCCTTTCCTTTCCTTTCCTTTCCTTTCCTTTCCTTTTCTTTCCTTCCCTACCCTACCCTTCCCTTCCCTTCCCTACCCTTCCTTTCCCTTTCCCTTTCCCTTTCCCTTTCCCTTTCCCTTTCCCCTTCCCCTTCCCCTTCCCCTTCTCCTTCCCCTTCCCCTTCTCCTTCTCCTTCTCCTCCTTCCCTTTCCCCTTCCTTCCCCTTCTATTTAATACGCAGGACGTATATTGCAACACAAAGTACATTTTTCTCACATCGCATCAGAAAGGCACCATAGGGATGAGAAAATAGAATTTTGGAAGATGTGGTGGAATGTAGACTGGATACCCAGGAGGGCGGGGCTGCATTCCAGAGAACCAAGAGATAGTGAAGTTCAGATAGTTTGTGTGAGAGAAAGAGGGTGTAAACAGCTGCTCCTTAATAGTTCCCTGAGTATATGATTAGATTCTGATCAATGCGTGTCATGATCGGAGATGCTCACGAGGCAGCTGTATTTCTGACTATGCAAATCTGGCATCGTAGCCATTTTGGTGAACATGCACCCCATAGGTTTTCAAAATTCAAATGGAGTCCCAGTTTCCCCCCACCCCCACAAGAGCTGTAACCTGAATTAGACAATTGTGCTACATAGAAAACTTCAGAGGTGGTATTCAGCCAGTTTGGACCGGTTCGCTTGAACCGGTAGTGGAAATCACGGGTGGGCTCGCCCACCCGCTCACCTGCTCACCCACCCCGGCTCTATGCTATCCTATTTGTGCACGTTTTTGAGGCCGGGCGCATGCGCGGAAGGCTCACGTGCGAGTAAAGCACATGCGCGGGAGGCCGTGTGCATGTGCGGAGGTGTGCACGCTCACATTTGCGAACCGGTAGGGAAGGTAAGTGAAAACCATTGCTGGAAAACTTCCTAGAAATAGTTCCATGTGTGTCCTCACCCTTTCTCCTTTTTTCCCCTCTGAATCTATAATTTATGGCTAAGGGGAAAAATATAACAGAGCAGAAATTTTCCCAGAATAGTAAAACTGTTATTTCTTGCCAGCGTTGTCATAGAAGCTAAGCATCCTCATCATCTGTTATTTCATGATTATTTCTTACTATTCCCCAAAACTTTTGTTAAACTCAGCAGCATTTTAAGAAGGGTGCCCTTGTTTCTTATCTGAATCTTGGACATAACTCTTTCCCGTGCTATTAAAGGAATCCTGCGAAGTCTACTTTCAGCTGACAATTGCATACAGACACCCGTTTATTTATTTTCCAAATGTTTTGCTCACCTGAAATGGCTGGTGCACCCAGCTGATGATAAAAATGGAGATGAGTCACCTCTGATTCAGTTTGTTATAGAATCCAGCCGGTGGGTGATCAAGAGCCGCCTGTTAAACCACAATATGCTTAAATTTAACTTTATTTATTGCAATGTATTTGTTTTTATCCCGCCTTTACAATTTTTATAAATAACTCAAGGCAGAGAACGTACCTAATCCTCCTCTTATTTTCCCCGCCGTAACAACCCTGTGAAATAAGTTGGGCTGAGAAAAAGTGACTAGTCCAATCAGCAGCTGTATTTCATGCCTGAGGCGCGGCCACAACTCAGCATCTCCTGGTGACTAGCCCAAAGTCACCCAGCAAGCTTTCATGCATAAGGTACAACTAGAACTCACAGTCTCCTGGTGATTGGCCCAAAGCAGAGGTCTTCAAACTTGGCAACTTTAAGACTTGTGGACTTCAACTCCCAGAATTCTCCAGCCAGCATAGCTTATGGAGAATTCTGGGAGTTGAAGTCCACAAGTCTTAAAGTTGCCAAGTTTGGGGACCCCTGGCCCAAAGTCACTCAGCAGTCTTTAATTCCTAGAATAACAGAGTTGGAAGGGACCTTGGAGGTCTTCTAGTCCCCCTACTAAGCAGGAAACCAGGGGTGTCAAACTTGTGGCGTCACATGATGTATTGTGACATTTTCTCCCTTTGCGGAGCTGGGGTGGCCGTGGCCTGCACTTAACACATCCGGCCCACGGGCCGCCACTTTGACACCCCTGCCCTATACCATTTAAGGCAAATGGTTGTCCGTTCTCTTAAAAACTTCCAGTATTGGAGCATTCACAACTGTGGAGGCAAATTGAGTATGATACAATGACTATGATAATGATCTACCACTATTGTTGTATGTACACTGAGAGCTTATGCACTGGAGACAAATTCCTTACTGTGTCTAATCACACTCGGCCAATAAAGATTTCTAAGTTGTTTCATTGATCAATAGTTCTAACGGTCAGAAAAATTCTCCTTAGTTCTAGGTTGCTTCTCTCCTTGATTAGTTTCCATCCATTGCTTCTTGTTCTACCCTCAGGTGCTTTGGAGAATAGTTTGACTCCCTCTTCTTTGTGGCAGCCCCTGAGATATTGGAGCACTGCTATCATGTCTCCCCTGGTCCTTCTTTTTCTTAAACTAGACATACCCAGTTCCTGCAACCGTTCTTCATGTGTTTTAGCCTCCAGTCCCCTAATCATCTTTGTTGCTCTTCTCTGCACTCTTTCTAGAGTCTCAACATCTTTTTTGTGGCGACCAAAACTGGATGCAGTATTTCAAGTGTGGCCTTACCAAGGCATTATAAAGTGGTATTAACACTTCACGTGGGACTAGAACTCCCAATTTCCTGGTTTCTAGTCTGGTGCCTTAATGACTACACCAGACATTTGCTTCAGGGTTCAGGTCAAACCTTCAAGGTAGGCTAAGTCAGAAAACAGATGTCACATGGATTGCTGAAATTCTACTTAATTAAAGATATCAAGTATCTTGAAATCCGGACAGAGTCTCTCTCCCCGCCTCTTCTTATACCTAAAACAATCAAGTTGGGGAAATCTTGAGTTTCTTTCTCACCTCCTCTTCTCTTCCAAGGGTAAGATAGTGCTTTCATAATTGTTGCTCCACTCCTTCTGGAAGATTACTGTGTTACTGCTGTAGAGTTCAGTAGAGGATGTTTGTCTGGTGGTGGAGAGAAATTTAGAAGGTGGGATGAGTATCTGAAACTCACACCCCTCTTTTCAGCTGCCTTCTCCCAATCCTTTGCAAATTTATTAATTTTTCCTTTTTATTTGATTTATTAAATTTATATGCCACCCGCGTTGCTATCCGGGGCGATCCGGGGTGACTCTGGGAAATTGCATTTCCAAATTACTCAAGTTGAGAAAGATAGCTTTTCAACCCTCTGACTCCCAATCCATAATGTTAAAATCAACATTAGAAGTGTTGTAATTATTATTGAAGCATGGAATGCTTTAACCACATCAAGCTATGTCTATAATCGATGCCCTATAACCGTGATGGCGAACCTATGCTGAACCCCAGTGGAAAAGAAACAATTCGAAGCAGGGGTGAAATTCAGCAGGTTCTGACAGGTTCTGGAGAACCGGTAGTGGAAATTTTGAGTACTTCAGAGAACTGGCAAATACCACCTCTGGCTGGCCCCAGAGTGGGGTGGGAATGGAGATTTTGCAATATCCTTCCCCCAGGAGTGGGGAGGGAATGGGGATTTTGCAATATCCTTCCCCCAGGAGTGGGGAGGGAATGGAGATTTTGCAGTATCCTTCCCTCAGGAGTGGGGAGGGAATGGGGATTTTGCAATATCCTTCCCCCAGGAGTGGGGTGGGAATGGGGATTTTGTAGTATCCTTCCCCCAGGAGTGGGGAGGGAATGGGGATTTTGTAGTATCCTTCCCCCAGGAGTGGGGTGGGAATGGGGATTTTGGCAATATCCTTCCCCCAGGAGTGGGGAGGGAATGGGGATTTTGTAGTATCCTTCCCCCTGGAGTGGGGTGGGAATGGGGATTTTGGCAATATCCTTCCCCCAGGAGTGGGGAGGGAATGGGGATTTTGTAGTATCCTTCCCCCAGGAGTGGGGTGGGAATGGGGATTTTGGCAATATCCTTCCCCCAGGAGTGGGGAGGGAATGGGGATTTTGTAGTATCCTTCCCCCTGGAGTGGAGAGGGAATGGGAATTTTGCAATATCCTTCCCCCAGGAGTGGAGGAGAGAATGGGGATTTTGTAGTATCCTTCCCCCTGGAGTGGGGAGGGAATGGGGATTTTGCAATATCCTTCCCCCAGGAGTGGGTTGGGAATGAGGATTTTGTAGTATCCTTCCCCCTGGAGTGTGGAGGGAATGGGGATTTTGCAATATCCTTCCCCCAGGAGTGGGGTGGGAATGGGGATTTTGTAGTATCCTTCCCCCTGGAGTGGTGAGGGAATGGGGATTTTGCAATATCCTTCCCTCAGGAGTGGGGTGGGAATGGAGATTTTGCAGTATCCTTCCCCTGCCACACCCACCAAACCACGCCCACAGAACCGGTAGGGAAATTTTTTTGAATTTCACCCCTGGTGTAGGTGTATACATATGTATGTATGTAGCATATCTATATGAGTGCGATCCTAGGTAGAGGCAGATATTTCTCTCTCTGGGCACACTGAGAATATATCTGCTGAACAAAACTCCGCATTGGGGACAGGAAGGGCATCCGGCCATTAATAATACTCTGCTAGCTCTGTTCAGTTGCCCAGACTCCAAGGGATTATGGGGTCATTAAAAGACGATGATGATGATGAGGTGTGTTATGTGTGTGTATACTTTTGAGAACAGAATTTCATTTTTAATGTATGCCAAAGTGCCCACAGAAAAAAATGACAATAAAGGTTATCTTATTCAGTTGCCAAGCGTCTGAATTTTGATCACATGACCATGGAATGATGCAATGGTCATAAGTGTGAAAAACGGTCATAGGTTACTTTTTTCAATGCCGTTGTAACTTTGAACGGTCTGCCCACGCGTGAATGATGATAATGTTTTTTAAATTTTTTATAATTGTTTTTAATTAGGGTTATCATGCTTCTTTTTATTGATTGTTCCTCTGACATGTTGTACGCCACCCTGAGTCCCTCGGGAGTTGGGCGGCTTATAAGAAGGAATAAAATAAATAAATAAATAAATAAAAAAATAAAAAAATAAATAAAAAAATAAAAAAAATAAAAAAATAAAAAAATAAAAAAAAATAAAAAAATAAAAAATATATATAAAATAAAAAAAATAAAAAAGTCAAGTATTTGGATCTGGAAATTTAGTCCATTTATGAAATGACTGTGAATTTTGGTTTTTCACATTTGGAAACAGCTAGAAAACTTTTTATCAAAGCCCAAATAATCAGAGGGCCCAAACTTCTTCTGCACAAAAACTGGAATGTTTGTAACTCTTTATCTTAGAAAAAGGGTGACAGAGGAGAGATGTGATCAAAGTCTATCAAATCCAGTATGACATGAGAAAGTGACAGAGAAAGGTTTATCTCAGTCTTTTGAAAGCCGAGGACCAAGGACCAGGAGTGATTCAGGGAAATTGCCTGGAAGAAGATTTAGAACAGACAAAAAAAATGTTTCTTCCCATGACACATAATTAACCTGTGAATTCATTACTGCAAGACACGGTGATGGCCATTAACTTGGACGATCTTAAAAGAGGACTACATTAATTGGTGGTGTTTACTAGGTCCTTCAAGGCCCAATTGCTTGAAGATTCAATGTTACCTTCAAATTTACTTGATTTGTTTTTAAAAAAGTAAGATCTTTATTTATCGTTTTAATGGGGTTTTAAAAAAAATTAAAAATGGATTGGCCGTCCCTCTTACCGTAGGGTAAGGACTGATCTTCAAGTAAAGACTAAATCTGGATATAAGCATGAGGCTTCTGATAACGTCTGCCAGTGGCGGGATTCAAACTTTTTTTTTACTACCGGTTCTGTGGGTGTGGCTTGGTGGGTGTGGCAGGGGAAGGATACTGCAAAATCCCCATTCCCACCCCACTCCTGGGGGAAGGATAATGCAAATTTTTCTTTCCCACCCCACTCCAGGGGAAGGATACTGCAAAATCCCCATTCCCTCCCCACTCCTGGGGGAAGGATACTGCAAAATCTCCATTCCCTCCCCACTCCTGGAGGAAGGTTACTGCAAAATCTCCATTCCCTCCCCACTCCTGGGGGAAGGATACTGCAAAATCTCCATTCCCTCCCCACTCCTGGGGGAAGGATATTGCAAAATCTCCATTCCCTCCCCACTCCTGGGGGAAGGATATTGCAAAATCCCCATTCCCTCCCCACTCCTGGAGGAAGGTTACTGCAAAATCTCCATTCCCTCCCCACTCCTGGGGGAAGGATACTGCAACATTTTCTTTCCCACCCCACTCCTGGGGGAAGGATACTGCAAAATCCCCATTCCCTCCCCACTCCTGAGGGAAGGATACTGCAAAATCTCCATTCCCTCCCCACTCCTGGAGGAAGGTTACTGCAAAATCTCCATTCCCTCCCCACTCCTGGGGGAAGGATACTGCAAAATCTCCATTCCCTCCCCACTCCTGGGGGAAGGATATTGCAAAATCTCCATTCCCTCCCCACTCCTGGGGGAAGGATATTGCAAAATCCCCATTCCCTCCCCACTCCTGGAGGAAGGTTACTGCAAAATCTCCATTCCCTCCCCACTCCTGGGGGAAGGATACTGCAACATTTTCTTTCCCACCCCACTCCTGGGGGAAGGATATTGCAAAATCCCCATTCCCTCCCCACTCCTGGAGGAAGGTTACTGCAAAATCCCCATTCCCTCCCCACTCCTGGGGGAAGGATATTGCAAAATCTCCATTCCCTCCCCACTCCTGGGGGAAGGATACTGCAAAATGCCCATTCCCTCCCCACTCCTGGAGGAAGGTTACTGCAAAATCCCCATTCCCACCACACTCCAGGGGAAGGATACTGCAAAATCCCCATTCCCTCCCCACTCCTGGGGGAAGGATACTGCAAAATCCCTATTTATTTATTTATTTATTTATTTATTTATTTATTTATTTATTTATTTATTTATTTATTTATTTATTTATTTATTTATTTATTTATTTATTTATTTATTTATTTATTTATTTGGTTTTCTTATATGCCACCCAACTCCCGAGGGACTCAGGGCGGCGTACAACATAGAAAAAATACAAGAAAAACCAATAAACAGTTAAATTAAAATCAAGATATAAAAATTAAAAATTACAGTATAAAAAACCATTCAACAACCAGACATACACGGGGGAGAGTTCAGCTGGAATTAAGCTCTACCCCCTGCCTGCAGGAAAAGCCAAGTCTTAACGGCTTTTCGGAAGGCCAGCAGGGTGGGGATGGTTCGGGTCTCTGGAGGAAGTTGGTTCCAGAGCGCGGGGCCTGCCACAGAGAAGGCCCTCCCCCTAGGGCCCGCCAGCCGGCATTGCTTGGTTGACGGGAGCTGGAGGAGGCCAACTCTGTGGGCCCTAACCGGTCGGAGGGAAGTATGAGGCAGGATGCGGTCCCTGAGATAGCCTGGTCCTAAGCCATGAAGGGCTTTAAAGATGATGATCAACACCTTGAATTGGACCCGGAGACTAATGGGCAACCAATGCAGCTGGCGGAGTATAGGTGTCACGTGAGTGTACCTTGGCACACCCACCACAGCAAGCGCAGCCACATTTTGTACCAACTGGAGTCTCCGGATACTCTTCAAGGGTAGCCCCATGTAGAGCGCGTTGCAGTAGTCCAAACGGGAGGTGACAAGGGCGTGAGTGACCGTGAGTAGAGCCTCCTTCTCCAAGTATGGTCGCAACTGGTGCACCAGGCGGACCTGTGCAAAGGCCCCCCTAGCCACAGCAGTAAGATGATGCTCCATTTTTAGCTGTGGATCTAGGAGGACCCCCAAGTTGCGGACCTGGTCCGAGGGAGTCAGTTTCGCTCCCTCAAGAACCAAGGAGGGACAGTTGTCATAGTCCTTAGGAGGCAATATCCAAAGCCACTCAGTCTTGTCGGGGTTGAGTCTGAGTCTGTTCCTCCCCATCCAGATCCTAACGTCGTCCAGGCACCAGCACATTACATCAACTGCCGCACTGAAGTCAGACGGGGTGGTGATGTACAGCTGGGTGTCATCAGCGTACTGGTGGAAACGCACCCCATGTCTGCGGATGATCTCACCCAGCGGTTTCATGTAAATGTTAAACAGGATGGGTGAGAGAACCGATCCCTGAGGCACCCCACATAACAGGGGCCTAGGGGAGGATCTCTGCCCTCCTGTTAACACCGACTGCATTCCCACCACACTCCAGGGGAAGGATACTGCAAAATCCCCATTCCCTCCCCACCCCACTAACCTGCTTTCCAGCTCCGTTCTCCTGTGCAGGGCAACAAAAGAAGACCCAGCCAATCAGCTGGGACTCAGGAGGCAGCAAATAGATGGAGGCAGGGCCAGCCAGAGGTGGTATTTGCCGGTTTTCCGAACTACTCAAAATTTCCGCTAGCAGTTCGCTAGAACCGGTCATAACCGGCTGAACACCACTTCTGGTCTGCACCCCAATTTGGCTGATAAAACTTGGTGTGAAGAAATTGTGTTTCTCTCCTTCCCATCCTTGGATGAGAGATATAAGCCCCTGCCAGTAGGCTGTATATATTAGAGGGAGCTTTGATAATTCACTTATTCCGAAACAGAAGATCTTTCTCTGTACTGATAGCAACATTCTTGACAGGATGTCCACCAAGGGGACAAAGAGATGCAATTAAGGACAGTCAATTTATGTTGTTCTTCACATTACAGAATTTCTAAGGGCAGCAGGAAGGGGTCAAGAGCCTGAGAAACGTCCTAAAGGCAAAGGTTTCCCTGTCAGTCAAGGTGCACCTCTCTGTTTCTTGGCTGAGGGAGCCAACCTTGTCCAAAGACATTTTCCCTGTGTCATGTGGCCAGCATGGCTATACGCCAAAGGGCACGGAATGCTATTACCTTCTACTTGCATTTAAGAATAAGATTAACAGAATAATAGAGTTGGAAGGGACCTTGAGTCTTCTAGTCCAACCTCCTGCTCAAACAGGACACCCTATACCAGTGATGGCTAACCTTTTTCTCGCCGTGTGCCGAAAGCGTGCATGCGCGTGACACAGCGGCGGGTTGCTTCCTTACCAGTGCCGGTGCGCTGTGCGTGCATCTCCATGCTTCGGGCGCATGCACGCTTGCTACGCGCGCTTGCCCCCTTGCGTGATTTTGCTTCTGCGCATGCGCGGAAGCAAAATCGCGCCAAAATCTCATGAGGGGACGCGTGCGCGCGTGAGATTTTGGTGCGATTTTGCTTCCGCGCATGCAGATTTTAGCTTCTAGTCCCCTAATCATCTTTGCTGCTTTCAAGCTTTTGAAAACTTTTGGAAAAAATAAAAGAATTGCATGCTTTCAAACTGCTAGATGGGCAGAAGCTGAGGCAAGGAAGAGAGTGGGTCTCAAATTCAGGCTGTCAGCTGACATCCATCTTTAACCACCGAGCTATAGCGCCCCCTCTATGAACACACTACCCACTAATAAATAGTGCACTGTGTTATTTAAGGCAAGGTGTGACAATGAATTTGCTGCATTTCCTAGACACAGTTCATGTGAAAAATCACACGGAGTCGGAATTCATTGTTGGAATGCATTTCTGTGCAACAACTACAGTCGTATTCAGCCAGTAGATGGCAGTATTTACAAGTTTGGATCTATGGTATATACTCTATGCTGATTTGTTCTGAGTAGAGTTTCCTGTTTCCTGTTACAGTTGTATAGTTGAGCAGTAAAGCACATGGTGACTGTACTCTTTGTTTGCTCTGTGGTACTTTATATAAGCAGAATTTCTAAGACACGGTTGCAGCTTGGGACTGAGATGCCAAAGCCGTGCAGGCAAAACGGAATCTTTATGCAGCTCAGGCAACTGGATCATTTGGGATCAGCCTTGATGTAGCTGGGCATCCATTCAAATATCTGTATATACCGGTATAACTCATTAAAAAAGCTAGGATTTTATATCCAACATCAGGGGTGAAATCCTCCCAGTTCGCTCTTACCTGTCGGTCAACACAGAGCCGATGGAGCCGGTGGCGGTCACGGTGCGGGGCTTCCCCGCCCGCTTCCCCCTCCCACCTGGATGACGCCATTTGAGTTCTTTTGCCCTCTGCGCATGCGCAAAGCGTTCGGCATGCGCAGAGGGCAAAAGATTGCAGCGTCCAGGCGGGCGGGGGAAGCGGGCGGGGGAAACCCCGCGCCGCGCCCGCCACCGGCTCCATCGGCTCTGCGACGACCGATAGGTAAGAGCAAACCGGGAGGATTTCACCCCTGTAACATATATAAACACCTAAATTAAAGAGAAGAGATTGAACCAGTAGTTTGGGCTCCAGGTTGCTGGAAGACATTTTGTTGAGTAAAATGGCCTCAGGTCGTTCAAAGTTGGCATTGGTCACCACAAACGTTGAGGCAACCGAATTAGAATCCAGAGAAGGTTTTGAAGTGGGTAGAATTTTACAGTTGCTTGAGTGTTGAATTTACTGCTGAAGATCAATGCCACTATTTCAATCAATAATTGAAAGAGTTCCAGGATAGTGGGATAATTAGGAACCAATTTCAAATACTATCCGCAGGATGTCAGGAAGGAATAACACTTCGCCATGCTTTAATTTTTAAGATGGCCTCTACCCTCTTAGGACCTCATTTAATCACCTTGGTTGAAATGGCATAATTCAGGCTGCTATTTCCAGGATATCAAAAATAAACTTTGTTTTTGTTCAAAATGTAGTTCCTGAAATCTTTTTTTTTGTCTGTTGCAAAAAAAACTCCTTTCATTCAATAAACCTCAGGAACATTCTTAAGACCAAATGTCCCTTGGCCATTATTTTAATGCAGTGTTTCCCAACCTTGGCAAGTTGAAGATGTCTGGACTTCAACTCCCAGAATTCCCCAGCCAGCATTCGCTGGCTGGGGAATTCTGGGAGTTGAAGTCCAGACATCTTCAACTTGCCAAGGTTGGGAAACACTGTTTTAATGGAATATCGGTTGCAAGTATTGGTAATATCTGAAACAAAAAAAAGCATCTTTGATAAGACATTCATCTTAATTACAGAGATTCTACCCAGTAGTGATAACTGCAATTTCTCCCATTTTAATACATCTTTTTAAATGTCATTCCAGAGAGGTACATCATTGTTTTGGAATAGTTTTGTATTTGTGTTTGTTAACGTGGCCCCCAAATATTTCACCTTTTCCTCGACCCTAAAACCAATTTTTTTAAATCAGCGTGTCACCATCCTGTGAGATCATATTCTTTGATTAGGGGACTGGAGGCTAAAACATATGAAGAACGGTTGCAGGAATTGGGTATGCCTAGTCTGACAAAAAGAAGGATCAGGGGAGACATGATAGCAGTGTTCCAATATCTCAGGGGTTGCCCCAAAGAAGAGGGAGTCAAACTATTCTCCAAAGCACCTGATGGTAGAACAAGAAGCAATGGGTGGAAACTAATCAAGGAGAGAAGCAACCTAGAACTAAGGAGAAATTTCCTGACAGTTAGATGAATTAATCAGTGGAACAGCTTGCCTCCAGAAGTTGTGAATGCTCCAACACTGGACGTTTTTAAGAAGATGTTGGATAACCATTTATCTGAAGTGGTGTAGGGTTTCCTGCCTAAGCAGGGGGTTGGACTAGAAGATCTCCAAAGTCCCTTCCAACTCTGTTATTCTATTCTATTCTATTCTATTCTATTCTGTTCTGTTCTGTTCTGTTCCGTTCCGTTCCGTTCCGTTCCGTTCCGTTCCGTTCCGTTCCGCTCCGCTCCATTCCATTCCATTCCATTCCATTCCATTCCATTCCATTCCATTCCATTCTATTCTATTCTATTGTTATGTGATCCCCTTTTGCGACCTTCTGTCGAGCAAAGTCAATGGGGAAGCCAGATTCGCTTAACAACCGTCTTGCTAACTTAACAGCTGCAGTGATTCAGTTCACAACTGCGGCAGGAAAAGTCGTACAATGGGGCAAAACTCACTTAGCAACCTTAGCTAGCAACAGACGATTTGGGCTCAGTTGTGGTCCTAGTCCAAGGACGACCTGTGGTACAGTTTGCTCCTGGACTGTGTTCTGTAATTTTCTGCATTGTTGGCTGCAGTTTTGAATGTTGGACTTTTAAATACGGTGTAAAAGCAACTTAGGGAGATCAAGGTTTGCCTATAGAATAAGCAAAAACGTGCAAATTCTCTGTTGCTGCAAATACCCATCATTTGTCAGTGTTGTTGTGGGAATAAGAGGATTGTGCCCCAGCTGAAAAAGATTGGGGCTTATTGCTGCAATTGTAGCAGTTAAGACACCACAATGTTTTCTGGAATGGGTCTGTAATCCATTGTGATAACATTGGTTATCTATTCCTTGGAATGCCGTGTATATAGTGGACGCTTATCAAATCTTTTAGCTTCCACTCACTGAATTGCTTGTTTTAGACAAGTGTCTGCTTCCAGACGCTGTGATTTCTCTCTAGGGCCTCTTCATTCAACCAGCCCCTACTAAGTGCCTTTTCTAGGATTACACCCTTTGCCGCAAATATTTGTCCCCTAAAGCCTTAGGAAAGGGGCTTTCCTACAAATGGATCCTGATTCATTGTCAGTTTCTAGGTTTTCATTGTCTTATGAGTCAGCCAATTTGCTAGACGATTAACAAAGATCCACCCTTTCCCCAAATCTATTCCTCCTCTTAAAAATTACAAGTCACTTGGTATTTTTATAGGGTGCAATATGTATTGTGGCTTTTGCACTGGGTATGGAATGGAATGGAGTAGAACAGAACAGAACAGAACAGAACAGAACAGAATAGAATAGAATAGAATAGAATAGAATAGAATAGAATAGAATAGAATAGAATAGAATAGAATAGAATAGAAAATATGGAACGGAACAGAACAGAACAGAGTAGAATATATGGAATAGAATGGAATGGAGTGGAGTGGTGTGGAGTAGAGTAGAGTAGAGTAGAGTAGAGTAGAGTAGAGTAGAGTAGAGTAGAGTAGAGTAGAGTAGAGTTGAGTAGAACAGAACAGAACAGAACAGAACAGAATGGAATAGAATTCTTTATTGGCCAAGAGTGATTGGACACACAAGGATTTGTCTCTGGTGCATAAGCTCTCAGTGTACATATAAGCAACAAGTGATAAATCATGATCATAGTCATCATAAAAATACATTCATCTTAAATCATAAGATACAACAATTAGTGATAGTCATGTTGTTGTTGTTGTTAGTCACAAAGTCGTGTCTGACCCATCGCGACCCCATGGACAACGTTCCTCCAGGCCTTCCTGTTCTCTACCATCCTCTGGAGTCCATTTAAGCTCAGGCCCACTGCTTCGGTGACTCCATCCAGCCACCTCATTCTCTGTCGTCCCTTTCTTCTTTTGCCCTCAATCTTTCCCAGTATTAGGCTCTTCTCCAGTGAGTCCTTCCTTCTCATTAGGTGGCCAAAGTATTTGAGTTTCATCTTCAGGATCTGGCCTTCTAAAGAGCAGTCAGGGTTGATATCCTCTAGGACTGACCGGTTTGATTGCTTTGCAGTCCAAGGGACTCACAGGAGTCTTCTCCAGCACCATAGTTCAAAGGCCTCAATTCTTTGGCGCTCAGCCTTCCTTATGGTCCATCTTTCACAGCCATACATTGCAACTGGGAAAACCATAGCCTTGACTATACGCACTTTTGTTGGCAGGGTGATATCTCTGCTTTTTAGTATGCTGTCTAGATTTACCATGGCTTTCCTCCCCGGAGCAAGTGTCTTTTAATTTCTTGGCTGCAGTCCCCATCTGCGGTGATCTTGGAGCCCAGGAAAATAAAATCTGTCACTACCTCCATTTCTTCCCCATCTATTTGCCAGGAATTGAGAGGGACGGATGCCATGATCTTAGTTTTCTTAAGGTTGAGTTTCAAGCCAACTTTTGCCCTCTCTTCCTTCACCCGCGTCAAGAGGCTCTTTAGTTCCTCTTCACTTTTTGCCATTAGAGTGGTATCATCTGCATATTTGAGGTTGTTGCTATTTCTCCCCGCAATCTTAATTCCAACTTCCAACTTCCAAATAAGCAATCAAATCATACTAGGATACTAAATAAAACAATATAAATTGTAAAGATACAAGCAACAAAGTTATACTCATAAGTAGAAAAGAAGATAGGTAATGGGAAAGATGAGAAGAAGAATAGTAATATAGCCTTACTAGATAGTCTGATAGTGTTCTGGGAATTGGTTGTTTAGCAGAATGATGCCATGGGGGGAAAAACTGTCCTTGTGTCTAGTTGTTATGGTGTGCAATGCCCAATATCTGCATTATCTGCTTCTTTGGGCTGTTGCTGTTGCTTTTCAACCCACCTGATGCCCAGAAATGTATTGGAGACGGCTTACGTTTGTCTGCTTTTCTTTAAGAAGTGATGGAGAGCAGATTTTTGGCCTCTGGCTATCTCCTAAAGTGAATCTAAATGGGGGCTACAAACATTTATGCCTCTTGCAACAGGGGAAAAACAAGGACCGCAGTAAGGGTAGAGTTTGAAATTATTAAATCATCGATGTTATCACCATTTGTACATTTCACCACTGGAGCTTCTACTGTGCTAAGGACTACTGGTTGAAATTTAGTCCTTCTCTTTTGTAATTTTCCAGAGGGAAGGGTAGAATAGAAAAGAATAGGATAGGATAGGATAGGATAGGGTAGAGTAGAGTAGAGTAGAATAGAATAGAATAGAATAGAATAGAATAGAATAGAATAGAATAGAATAGAATTAGAATAGAATAGAATAGAATAGAATAGAATTAGAATAGAATAGAATAGAATAGAATAGAATAGAATAGAATAGAATAATGGAATGGAATAGAATAGAATAGAATAGAATAGAATAGAATAGAATAATGGAATGCAATGGAATGCAATGGAATAGAATAGAATAGAATAGAATAGAAAGAGTAGAGTAGAGTAGAGTAGAGTAGAGTAGAGTAGAATAGAATAGAATAGAATAGAATAGAATAGAATAGAATAGAATAGAATAGAATAGAATAGAATAGAATAGAATAGAATAACAGAGTTGGAAGGGACCTTGGAGGTCTTCTAGTCCAATCCCCTGCTTAGGCAGGAAACCCTACACCACTGCAGACAAATAGTTATCCAATTCACAACTTCTGGAGGCAAGTTGTTCCACTGGTTAATTGTTCTAACTGTCAGGAAATTTCTCCTTAGTTCTAAGTTGCTTCTCTCCTTGATTAGTTTTCACCCATTGCTTCTTGTCCTGCCCTCAGGTGCTTTGGAGAATAGTTTGACTCCCTCTTCTTTGTGGCAACCCCTGATATATTGGAACACTGCTATCATGTCTCCCCTGGTCCTTCTTTTCATTAAACAAGATATACCCAGTTCCAGCAACCGTTCTTTATATATTTTAGCCTCCAGTTCCCTAATTATCTTTGTTGCTCTTCTCTGCGTTCTTTCTAGAGTCTCAACATCTTTTTTTACATCGTGGCGACCAAAACTGGATGCAGTATTCCAAGTGTGGCCTTCCCAAGGCATTATAAAGTGGTATTAACACTTCGCGTGATCTTGATTCTCTCCCTCTGTTAATGCAATTTCTGTATCAAAAGACATTGGGGAAAGTCATCCCTGCTAACTCAAGACCTAAATTTGACTGCCTGACACCGATTTGCTTGACTTCAGGGTGTGAATCAGGTTTTAGAAGGCAGTGCGTTGAATATTAAGCAAAAATCAAGAACACGGAGGCATCCCCTGAAAGTGACAGGAGGGAAGTTCCAAAGTCACGTTAGAAAGGATGAAAAGGAAAGGAAACACAAGCAAGGTGTGGCAATTATGAAATATTTATTTTTATTAAAATGAAGATTTAAAAGAAAAGAAAAAAAGAAAAGAAAGAGCAGTGGAAACTTGGAAGCAAATTCCAGCAGAGGTAGTAAGTCAATCATCAGTAAATGAGTGTAAACATGCTTGGGATAAACACATGTTCACCATCCGACAAACAATAAAAAAATAAAAAAAATAATAATTAAACAACAATAAATAAACAGGAAAATAAATAATAAAAATAATAAAGTCTTATTGAAAGGAAGTGACGGAAAAAAAAGATAATTGTTTTCTATTGCTAGTCTAGAGAAAAGAAGGACTAGGGCAGTGATGGCGAACCTTTTTTTCCACGGGTGCCGAAAGTGCATGCGCGCGCACTATTGCACATGTGTGAGTGCCCACACCCATAATTCAATGCCTCCCACGCCCCACGGAGGCCCTCTGGAGGCCGGAAATGGCCCATTTCCTAACTTCTGGTGGGCCTGGTAGGCCCATTTTTCGCCCTCCCCAGGCTCCAGAGGCTTCCCTGGAGCCTGGGGAGGGCAAATATGCCCTCCCCGTCCCCCCCGGAGGCCTTCCGGAAGCCGAAAACACCCTCCCAGAGCCTCCGTGTGAGCCAAAAATCAGCTGGCTGGCACACACATGTGCGCTGGAGCTGAGCTAGGCAATGGCTCGCGTGCCGGCAGATATGGCTACGCGTGCCACCTGTGGCACATGTGCCATAGGTTCGCCATCACTGGACTAGGGGAACATTGTTAAGATGAGAATAAATCTCATAGAGGCGATGTGGATCTTTTCTTGGAATTCAGACATTTTAGAAATAAAGCCGAGATTAAAAGTCTAATAGAAAATATTTATTTCGCTACAAAAACAATAAATCATGAATAGTTACATCCTTGCTAATAAATCGTGACCTTTCCGGTCGGAGTCAAAGACAGAAGAAGAGAATAATGGAGAATCAGGAATGCACACATGCGCAGATGATTACATCACGTGTCCTGCTTGTATTGGAATGTACCATAATATTAGGATAGGGATGCATCACCCTGCATAGACATACAACTGACAATATTCACTGCGTGACAGACATGATAGCAGTATTCCAATAATTGAGAGGCTGCCACAAAGAAGAGGGTGTCAACTTATTTTCCAAAGCACCAGAAGGCAGGACAAGAAACAATGGATGGAAACTAATCAAGGAGAGAAGCAATTAAGGAATTAAGGAGAAACTTCCTAACAGTGGAACAATTTTCCTTCAGATGTTGTGGGTGCTTCATCACTAGAGGTTTTTAAGAAGAGAGTGGACTTGTCTGAAATGGTACAGGATCTCCTTCTTGAGCAGGGGCCTGGACTAGGAGACCTCCAAGGTCCCTTCCAGCTCTATTCTCATTCTGATGTTCTGATTCTGATGTTCTGATTCTGATTTAGTTACTTAACTACTTACTTTCTTACCTACCTATCATCCATCCATCCATCCATCCATCTATCCATCCATCCATCCATCTATATGAACTTTACAGATTAACAGAGTTGGAAGGGACCTTGCAGGTCATCTAGTCCAACCCCCTGCCCAAGCAGGAGACCCTACATCTGCCTCTACCTAGGATTGAACTCACAACCTCCTGATTGTGAGGCAAGTCATCTTCTATTCTCCAGGCTCCATTCTTGTTACCATCTGGCTGCCGCTTCTCAGGTTATTAGGAACTTGTAGCTCAAGAATTTTTTTTAAGATTCTTTTTTTTTTTTTAGCTTTCGATCGGCTAAATGAGGGGGTCTCCAAACTTGGCAACTTTAAGATTTGTTGACTTCAACAAAGCCTGGCTGAGGAATTCTGGGAGTTGAAGTCCACGAGTCTTAAGCGTTGCCAAGTTTGGAGAGCTCTGAACTATGGTAATTTTTTTATTTGCTCCTTGTTTACATTTACATGCCAGAACTCCAATGGTTTAAAGTTTAAGATAAACACCCCAGGCAGATGGATTTCAGTCCTTGAACCTTTGGGTTAAGGAGAAGTCTCGTTCTCACAGCAACCTTTGACGTCCATTAAAATAATGTTACAGTATACACACAAAGTGGTTTTAACCAGTGAGAAAAAAAACCAACCTCTGCTACACTTCCCAGCAAGAAGGTCTATCAATTCTTGTTTCCAACTGAGCGCATTTATTAAAGGATGGCGCAGGGAGAAGAGGTCAGAATGGATCAATTGCTTTTAAAAGAGAATTAACTAGCCAAGACATTGCCACCAGAGAACCGAATTCACTCACCAAAGCAGTGTGTAGAAAGACAATGCGAGGAGGACTCTTTGCATTTACTCAGAGACAGAGGAAGACATCACAAACAAAGGTATTTTTTAATAGAAGAGACTATTTGTGGCTCAGGAATGAACTTTGGGGTCCTTGATGATGCTGTCTGGGTTTAGTTGTTTTAGAAGATAGAACCTAGAATCTTTGGACTGGAAGGGACCTTGGAGCAGTGGTGAAATCCAAATGCTTTTACTACCGGTTCTGTGGGCGTGGCTTGGTGGGCGTGGTATGGCTTGGTGGGAGTGGCTTGGGGCGTGGCAGGGGAAGGATACTGCAAAATCCCCATTCCCACCCCACTCCGGGGCCAGCCAGAGGTGGTATTCGCTGGTTCTCCGAACTACTCAAAATTCCCGCTACCGGTTCTCCAGAACCTGTCAGAACTTGCTGGATTTCACCCCTGCCTTGGAGGTCTTATAGTTCAACCCCTGCTCGAGGCAGGAGACTTTATATCAATGGTTCTCTTGTCTATTTTTGAAACCTCCACTGATGGAGCACTCACAACTCCAGAAGACAAGCATTGAATAATTGTTCTCCCTGCCAGAAAATTTCTCCTAGGTTGGATCTCTCTCTTTTGACTACCCATTACTTCTTGTCCTGCTCTCTGGTGCTTTGGAGAAGAAGTCAGTTTCCTCTTTGTGACAAAACGTGTGGATTTTAACTCCCAGAATCCCCCCAGCCAGATGGCTGGCTGGCAAATACTAAAACTTGAAGTCCACACATCTTCAAACTGTCAAGGTTGAGAAACACTGGAGTAGACAGTATTGCTCCCCTACTAATGGTTTAACTCAGCATAAGGCAGATTTATGAGCTTAACAAATATGTAACAGAATAACAGAGTTGGAAGGGATCTTACAGGTCTTCTAATCCTACCCTTGTTCAAGCAAGAAACCCTATACCCATGATGGCAAGCCTATGGCATGCATGCCACAGGTGGCACGCGGAGCCATATCTGAGGGCACGCGAGGCTTTGCCCTATGTCAGCTCCATTGCACATGTGCGCGCTGGCCAGCTGATTTTTGGCCTTCCGGAGGGTAGGGGGAGGCTGTTTTCACCCTCTTCAGGCTTCAGGAAAGCCTCCAGAGCCTGTGAATGGTGAAAAACGGACTAACAGGCCTACCGGACGTTCTGAACTTCCGGTAGGCCCATTGGGCCTGTTTTTCGCCATCCATAGGCTCCAGAGGCTTTCCTGAAGCCTGGGGAGGGCGAAAAACAGCCCAACGGGCCATGGGCGGGTTCCTATTTTTTTTACTACCACTCTGTGGGCGTGGCTTATTTTGTGGGTGTGGTTTGCCAGCTATGTGACCGGGTGGCCATGGGCCTCGGGAGCTTGGCAGCGGCTGGAGAAGCGGGGGGGGCATTGCCCACCCGCAATGCAGCCCCCGCAGCGGGAGTAGCAAGACCACGGCAGCGGTTCTTCTAGGAGGCTCCGTCCGGCCTGAATGCTTCTCCCTATTTGATGATCCTAGGTTCCTGCCGCCCGTTCCCCCTCCCCTCAGCAGCTCGAGAAACCTCAAACGTGCGAAAATGCCTGTGATCATCACCGTGCGTTCGTGGCTTCTCGTACTGCTGAAGGGAGGGGAACTGAGATAGGTCCTGCCGCCCATTCTTTCAGCGTCTCACGCACTCCCTCAGCCATCCTCCCCTGCTTGGACTCACTGTGGGGTAGGAAGGCAACACATGCGCAGTGCCGGAAGCTCAGCTTCTGGGCATGCGCAGAAGAAAATGTAAAAAAAAAATTAAAAAAAATTTTTTTTAAAAAAAATGGTGGTGCCCAGGCACTGGCAACCGACCGCACCGGTACTGTGACGTCACCAGCGGGCTGCTACCGGTGCTATAGAGTGGACCGCACCGGTAGGAACCCACCACTGCAACGGGCCTACCGGAAGTCCGGAGGCTTTAGTCTGGCCTGCGCGCATGCGTGAGGAGGGGGATAGTGTGTGTGTGGGGGTTGTCCATGCATGCGTGTGGGGGAGGGCATTGCATTATGGGTGTGGGCACGCGCATGTGCGCTATTGCGCGCGCGCCCTTTTGGCACCCAAGCAAAAAAAGGTTCGCCATCACTGCCCTATACCATTTCCGACAAATGGCTGTCCAATCTCTTCTTAGAAACTTCCAGTGATGGGGCACTCACAACTTCTGGAGGCAAGTTGTTCCACTGATTAATTATTCTGTCAGGAAATTTCTCCTTAGTTCTAGGTTGTTTCTCTCTGTGATTCCTTTCTATCTATTGCTTCTTATCCTGCCCTCAGGTGCTTTGGAGAATAGCTTGACTCCCTCCTCTTTGTGGCAGCCTCTCAAATATTGGAAGACTGCTATCATGTCACCCCGGTCCTTCTTTTCATTAAACGAGACATAACCAATTCCAGCAACCTTTCTTCGTCTGTTTTAACCTCTGGTCCCTTAATCATCTTGGTTGCTCTTCTCTGCGCTCTTTCCAAAGTCTCAACATCTTTTTTTTTTAATATCATGGCTGACCAAACCAAATAATAACTTCTGCATCTCAATGTCTTTTAAACTGCAGCCAGATCTGAAATGGATTTCATATTCCGTGCGTTACTCCGTAAAGAAAATTAAAAAGGAAAAGCAAGAGACGGGGTGATGTGAGGTGCAGCCAGCCAGGCCTTTCTGCATATATTCTTGATCCATCACATGCTGTGCTTCGGATTGTCACCTTTTATTTTTGGCACTGAAATAAATATTAGCTCAGGAGTTGCGCCAGGAATTCTTAAATTATGTGCAGTACGTTCCTGCGATATTAGCCGTGTGATGACAGGCAAAATTGATTCTCTGCGGCATTCCCCAAAATTGGAGGTGTAACAGAAGCTGAAAGGAATCCCACCTGCTGGATTTCCACCTGATACATCGCTACAGGTTGTGCCCGACTTACAACCACTCGTTTAGTGACCATTCGAAGTCACAGTGGCACTGAAAACAGTGACTTATGATTTTTCTTAATCTTTATACTTACCATTTAGTGTGCTGCGGAACTGTATGGATGGTCCTCGACTTACAACCGTTTGTTGAAGTTACAATGGTACCGAAAAAGTGACTTATGACCATTTTTCACACTTAGGACCATTGCCGCATACCCGTTGTTAGAACCCTGTTCAAACGATTGGTTTGCTAATACAATATATGAACAAGCCACAAGCCACAAGCCATCAATGTTATGTGTGTATTGCTTTAACTGCATTGAAGGCTGATTACTATATAAGGAAGCAAGAGAGCATGCTCTGAATGCTGCTGTGTCTGTGTGTTTGAAGGTGTGTTCCAGAGTGCTGACTCTCTGCTGAATATCTCTGCTACTTCACTGATGAATAATTGACTTTGTGACTGTGTGAAATTACTGTGAAGAGATGCTGTGAAAGAGTAACTATCTGTGATAGTGTAGAATTTAAATGTTAGATGTAATCTTTGTTTGTTAGTTAAAACAAAGATAGGCAAGAAGAAGATTCTTCATATGGACTGACTTATTGTGTATGACTTGGACTTCCTATTGAACTTTGCTACTACTTTAAGTAAACTAGTTGTAAATACTAAACGTATCTGTTTATTGACTGAATATCATTCATATCAAACTGCAACACCACAACCACAATCACTATTTCGCTGTGTATGTGCTCAACAGCACAAAAACTCCTTAACACCCATGGTCACGTTATAAATACTCAGGCGTTCGGCAATTGACTCAAATTTATGACGGTCGCATCGTCCTGGGGTCACGTGATCCCCTTTTGCGACCTTCTTACAAGCAAAGTCAATAGGGAAGCCAGATCCACTTAACAACCAGATTGCTAACTTAACAGCTGCAGTGACTCACTTAACAATGGTGGCAAGAAAGGTCGTAAAATGGGGCAAAACTCACTTAACAACTGTGATTCTTAGCAACAGAAATTTTGGGCTCCATTGTGGTTGGAAGTCGAGAACTTTCAGTATTTCAACTTTGTTTTGGTTTCAGAAGCAACTCATTTTGAATGTGGAACACTTCTGGGATGGACCCAAAAACAGTTTTGCATTTGAAATAACCGTTCTGTTGCTCAAATTGGGACATTTCAAGTTTAAAAGCACATTTTGGGAGCATCCTGCTGAGCAGTGATTGACAGACATCCCTTATTCTGGCAAGTGAACGGGGTGATAAGAATTCTTTTTAACAGTTTACTCTTCTTTCTGATAGATTAGAAAAATAGGTTAGGCTAGACAGCTTAGATAACACAGGGAGTCAAACAGATGCTGGATTTTAGAAGTATTGGTCTGCAACAATATACAAGCAGAAGAGCTTGCAGAGGGTAAGCAGATAAGGACCCTGGGAAGTATTTTTAGATCCGCACAGCACATATTCTGCCCCGAACAAAAGTCTGTCAGATAAACTTTCAAATTTTTCCAGGGATAGTTCTTGGCTGACCCAAAGATTTACAATACTGGGAGTCCTCGACTTAGAACCACAATGGAGCCCAGAGTGTCTGTTGTTAAGTGAGACATTTGTTAAGTGAATTATGCCCCATTTTACGACCTTTCTTGCCACAGTGTATATTGTGTAGTGTATATTGGAAGTGGTGACCCTTTGTGACCTGTATGCAATGAAATTTCATCTTAATGTATGCTAATTAATGTACATTCAAAGTGACAAAAAAGTTATTATCCTATCCTATCCTATCCTATCCTATCCTATCCTATCCTATCCTATCCTATCCTATCCCATTCCATTCCATATTTTCTATTCTATTCTATTCTATTCTATTCTATTCTATTCTATTCTATTCTATTCTATTCTATTCCATTCCATTCCATTCCATTCCATTCCATTTTTTCTATTCTATTCTGTTCTGTTCTGTTCTGTTCTATTCTATTCTATTCTATTCTATTCTATTCTATTCTATTCTATTCTATTCTATTCTATTCTATTCTATTCTATTCTATTCTATTCCATTCCATTCCATTCCATATTTTCTATTCTATTCTATTCTATTCTATTCTATTCTATTCTATTCTATTCTATTCTATTCTATTCTATTCTATTCTATTCCATTCCATTCCATAATTTCATTTCTTTTCTTTTCTTTTCTTTTCTTTTCTTTTCTTTTCTTTTCTTTTCTTTTCTTTTCTTTTCTTTTCTTTTCTTTTCTCTTTTCTTTTTTTTTCTTTTCTTTTCTATTCTACTCTACTCTACTCTACTCTACTCTACTCTCTATTCACAGTTATTAAGTGAATCACTGCAGTTGATATGTTAGTAACTTGGTTGTTAGGTGAATCCCGTTGACTTGGCTGGTGAGAATGTCACAAAAGTTGATCACATGACCTTGGGACACAGCAACATCGGAACCAATTGCTGAGCGTCTGAATTTTGATCACCTGTTTATGGGGATCCTGCAAAGGTCATAAGTGTGAAAAATGGTCATAAGGACACTTTGTCCAAAGCTGTTTTAACTTGGAACAGTCACGAAATGAACCGTTGTAAGTCGAGGACTACCTGTATCACAGTGCTGGAAGCTTTTAAGACAATGGACAGCCCCTGGTCTGAAGTGGTATAGGGTTTCCTGCCTGAGCAGGGGGTTGGACTAGAAGACCTCCGAAGTCCCCTTCCAATTATGAGTTTTGATCACATGACCATGGGTTGCTGCAGCAGTCATGATCTTTCCTCCTCGCATTGGCTAGACCAGGCCGAAGCCAGGCTGGCCTGATCTTCCCCCTCCGCGTTGGATAGACCAGGACGGCCCCGCAGGCCAGATCTGACCACATCGTGGACTGGATTCGGCCCGTGGGCCTTGAGTTTGACACCCCTGCTCTAGAGTGATGTTCAGAGGATGGGCATACAAGCTCGGTCCTTCTTTAGAGAGTATCAAGTGGAACATAAAAGCTGTGAAAGCTGACAGCTGTGGAAGCCCACTTCCTGCTGCTATTGCTGTATCCAATTGTTAAATTTGACATCAAGGTGACAGTGCGATGCTCCCACCACAGTTTGCTCTTGAAACTGGAGATAAACAGCCAGTGGAAAAGTCACAAAGTAACTGCTCTAAGTCCTTACTAAATACCCCGTTCGGATCTTTCCTTCCTCCATGAAAACCAGCAGTGACACTAAATTAGAGATTCTTGCAATTGCGCTCAACTTCTAAGTAAGACAGGCAGAGGAAATTGGACGAGAACGCATGAGCTTTTAGCGAAGTTGGTGTTGTTAATTGGAGAGATGTGTGGCTTATCAGCCGAAATTCCCCAGGTGAAAAGCAAGGGAAGCTTTGCCAAAATTGGCCTGTCATGCACCGTGATTGTTTAGTCCCAGGAGACAATCAGGAGGGACATGACTTTGCAAGTTTTCGGGGAAAAAAGTAAAGGGCTGTGTCAAAACACATTGGGCTGCTGGATTGTTATAAATGGGCAGGCAGGTACAGAATGACTCATTAGGGAAGAGAAAAACAAAAAGAAAAAGAAAGAAAGAAAGAAAGAAAGAAAAAAGAAAGAAAGAAAGAAAGAAAGAAAGAAAGAAAGAAAGAAAGAAAGAAAGAAAGAAAGAAAGAAAGAAAGAGGGAGGGAAGAAGGAAAGAAGGAAGGAAGGAATTATTAAGCTACAGAAATTAAATTCATGTAATATGGAAAGAAAATATAGCTAGTTTATCAATATCATTCACATATTCCCTTTCTTTCCTTACCTTTGTATCCTTGTAAACCATCCATATGTCCACTATATCCTGCTATAAACATAGGTTTTTGGTTTTTAAAAGACTTCTCTCTCAATTTCAGGAGTTCTCCAGTTCCTCTTTGACCCATTCACTCGTCTTTTACAGATGTGCTTTGGGAATTGTACAGTATCTCATTCATTTTCTTTGTATCACCAAATCACAGCAATGTTTCTTTTATATTGGTCTTTCACATCCATCCATCCATCCATCCATCCATCCATCCATCCATCCATCCATCCTCCCACCCTCCCTCCCTCTCTCCCTCTCTCCCTCCCTCCCTCCTCCCTCCCTTCTTTCCTTCCATCATCCTTTCTTCCTTCCTTCCTTCCTTCCTTCCTTCCTTCCTTCCTTCCCTCCCTCCCTCCCTCCTTCCCTCCCTCCCTCCCTCCTCTTTCCTTCCTTCCTTCCATCTTTCCTCCAACATCCTTCCATCCATCCATCAATCCATCCATCTATCCTTCCAATTTCTTTCTTTCTTTCTTTCTTTCTTTCTTTCTTTCTTTCTTTCTTTCTTTCTTTCTTTCTTTCTTTCTTTCTTTCTTTCTTTCTTTCTTTCTTTCTTTCTTTCTTTCTTTCTTTCTTTCTTTCTTTCTTTCCCTCCCTCCTTTCCTTCCATTCATCCTTTCATCCTCCCTCCCTCCCTCCCTCCCTCCCTCCCTTCCTTCCTTCCATTTTATATGGCCACCCACTTACCATAAGACTCCAAGCAGATAACAAAAGCCTAAAAACAGCCAATAATTAACCAAAGAAATAAGAACACCGAAGGCCACATTCAAACATTTAAAATAAACTCACAGCTGGCAACTAATTGCAGCTTATATAGACATACACTTTCATATACGTGTTGCGGGTGCTTATCAGAGGGGCAAGGTTTTCGCCATAAGGTTGCCCACCATCTTGCAGATTTGAAACACAGCTGTCTCCAAGGGGTGCCCCAGAAAAGCCCCCAAATCTCTAAGCGGCACAGCTTCAGCTCCACTTCTTAACAGGGATTCCACCATTCTATGATGGTCAGAAACTCAGGGTTAGGAACAAGTGGAGATACCTGTTTTGTGATGGCAACCCAGAGCGGACATCTTCTATGGGGGAGCAACAAAAATGATTAGGGGACTGGAGGCTAAAACATATGAAGAACGGTTGCAGGAACTGGGTATGTCTAATTTAATGAAAAGAAGGACCAGGGGAGACATGATAGCAGTGTTCCAATATCTCAGGGGTTGCCACAAAGAAGAGGGAGTCAAACTATTCTCCAAACCACCTGAGGGTAGAACAAGAAGCAATGGGTGGAAACTAATCAAGGAGAGAAGCAACTTAGAACTAAGGAGAAATTTCCTGACAGTTAGAACAATTAATCAGATTGTTTGCCTCCAGAAGTTGTGAATGCTCCAACACTAGACATTTTAAAGAAAATGTTGGATAACCATCTGTCTGAAGTAGTGTAGGGTTTCCTGCGTAAGCAGGGGGTTGGACTAGAAGACCTCCAAGGTCCCTTCCAACATTATTATTATTATTATTATTATTATTATTATTATTATTATTATTATTATTATTATTATTATTATTATTATTATTATTATTATTATTATTATTATTATTATTATTATTATAGATATTTGCTCAAAATAAAAGTTATCTTCATTTTGGCATCCAATGGAATGTGGTTTCTTCATTGGAGGAAGTTTCAAATTCTTTCACCTGCAATTTGTTTTGCTGCTCTAGTTCACGCTGATTTTCTGCTTTACTGACAAACTACATTCCTCAAATTGGAAAACCAAAAAATAAAATAAAATGGAAAGATGTACTGATGGGTTGGGACATAATTTTTTAAAAAAACTTAGATAGACCAACTGTTTATTGATTTATCTTATGAAGCAGTTCCTGTAACTGCCCTTCTTACTGCTAGAACTCTGGGTGGCTACCAATGAATTAAACCCCCAAAACGGCGCAACAGCATAAATGTATTAAACAAGGAGTTATAACAACAATTGATATACCAGAGACCCTCCCATCTTGTAGCCAACAATGAACAAAGAAGCATCAGATAAACCAGCTCATGGGGCTCATCAGGGCCTGAGAACTTGAGAGAGAAGTACCAAGGTTTTAGCACCCTCTGAAAAAAACCAATAGAACTGGTGGTGGCCTCTTTGAGTTGTGCTTATGCAAAACCTTCATCCCCCATGTCAATGCATGCTTTTGAAGGAACTCAGTAGGGTGGAAGAATAGATTTCTTCTAATGGTCCTGGAGGAACTTTGGGTAAAACATTTGTTTTGCACACAAAAGATATCAGGTTCAGTCCATGAATTCTCCAAAGAGAACAAGATTGTCCAAAATGGGGGATTAGAGAATGACAGAGTTGGAATGGACCTTGGAGGTCTTCTAATCCAACCTTATGGTCTGTCTGTCTGTCTGTCTGTCTGTCTGTCTGTCGTCTTCTTCTTCTTCTTCTTCTTCTTCTTCTTCTTCTTCTTCTTCTTCTTCTTCTTCTTCTTCTTCTTCTTCTTCTTCTTCTTCTTCTTCTTCTTCTTCTTCTTCTCCTCCTCCTCCTCCTCCTCCTCCTCCTCCTCCTCCTTCTTCTTCTTCTCCTCTCCTCCTCCTCCTTTTTCCTTCTCCTTCTCCTTCTTCATCATTTCCTCCTCCTCCTCCTCCTCCTCCTCCTCCTCCTCCTCCTCCTCCTCCTCCTCCTCCTCCTTCTTCTTCTCCTCTCCTCCTCCTCCTTTTTCCTTCTCCTTCTCCTTCTTCATCATTTCCTTCTCCTTCTCCTTCTCCTTCTCCTTCTCCTTCTCCTTCTCCTTCTCCTTCTCCTTCTCCTTCTCCTTCTCCTCCTCCTCCTCCTCCTCCTCCTCCTCCTCCTCCTCCTCCTCCTCCTCCTCCTCCTCCTTCTTCTTCTCCTCCTCCTCCTCCTCCTCCTCCTCTCCTCCTCCTCCTTTTTCCTTCTCCTTCTCCTTCTTCATCATTTCCTTCTCCTTCCCCTTCCCCTTCTCCTTCTCCTTCTTCTCCTCCTTCTCCTCCTCCTCCTACTCTGTCATTTCCTTCTCCTTCTCGAATAGTTGGAGTGGACCTTGGCAGTCTTCTAGTCCAACCCCTGCTCAAGCAGAATACCCTATAGCATTCCAGTCAAAGGGCTGTCCAGTCTCTTCTTAAAAAAACCCAATATTGGGGCACGCACAGCTTCTGGAAGAAAACAATTCCACTGTTTAATTGTTCTCCCTGTCAGGA
>JALIGW010000002.1:1303319-1323319 GCA_023053685.1 Diadophis punctatus similis
CATTTCCACTCCAGGGGGAAGGTTACTGCAAAATCCCTATTTCTTCCCGATCAGCTGGGACTCGGGAGGCAGAGAATAGATGGGGGCAGGGCCAGAGGTGATATTTACCGGTTCTCCGAACTACTCAAAATTTCGGCTACCGGTTCTCCAGAACTGCTCAGAACCTGCTGAATCCCACTTCTGCTTATGACAGATTTTCACACTCATGGCTGTTTCAGCATCGCAATGGTCACGTGATCCGAATTTGGATGCTTGGCAATTGGCTCATTTATGACGGTTGTAGAGGTCCAGGGTCATGCGATGATCCTTTGTGACCTTCTGGCCTTCAGTCAATGGGGAAGCCAGGTTCATTTAACCATCATGTCATTAACCGAACAACAATGATTCACTTAACAATGGTGGCAAGAAGGGTCTTAAAATGGGGCAAAGTTTGCTTAACAACTGTCTCACTTAGCAACAGAAATTTTGAGCTCAATTGTGGTCGTAAGCCAAGGACTACCTGTATGGTTTATAAGTGGAATTTGCATATATAGGTGTATCTCTTAGGGAAAAAATTATGAATGAAAATTGTTTTTTTTTTTAAATAAACATCATTTTTGAAAACTTATAGGCTTTATTAGCAGGCACAATGCTGACCGTGCTAGAACCAGACCAACCAAATGTTGTACGAGAGAAATAGGATTCTCCCCTCTTTCCAAACAATTCTGCATTTCTTCTTCTTCTTCTTCTTCTTCTTCTTCTTCTCCTCCTCCTCCTCCTCCTCCTCCTCCTCCTCCTCCTCCTCCTCCTCCTCCTCCTCCTCCTCTCTTCTTCTTCTTCTTCTTCTTCTTCTTCTTCTTCTTCTTCTTCTTCTTCTTCTTCTTCTTCTCCTCCTCCTCCTCCTCCTCCTCCTCCTCCTCCTCCTCCTCCTCCTCCTCCTCCTCCTCCTCCTCCTCCTCTTCTTCTTCTTCTTCTTCTTCTTCTTCTTCTTCTTCTTCTTCTTCTTCTTCTTCTTCTTCTTCTTCTTCTTCTTCTTCTCCTTCTCCTCCTCCTCCTCCTCCTCCTCCTCCTCCTCCTCCTCCTCCTCCTCCTCCTCCTCCTCCTCCTCCTCCTCCTCCTCCTCCTCCCCCTCCACCACCCCACCACCACCACCACCACCACCACCACCACCACCTGCTGGAATAGAACTGGAAGGGACCTCGGAGGTCTTCTAGTCCAACCCCCTGCTCAAGCAGGAGACCCTATACCTTCTGGACAAATGGCTGTCCTGTCTCTTCTTAAAAACCTCCAGTATTGGAGCACCTACAACTTCTGAAGGCAAGCCCTTCCTCTGGTTAATTGTTCTAACTGTCAGGAAATTTCTCCTTATCTCTAGGTTGCTTCTCTCCTTGTTTAGTTTCCACCCATTGCTTCTTGTTCTACCCTCAGGTGCTTTGGAGAATAGCTTGACTCCCTCTTCTTTGTGGCAGCCCCTGAGATATTGGAAGACTGCTATCATGTCTCCCCTAGTCCTTCTTTTCATTAAACTAGACAAACCCGGTTCCTGCAACCGTTCTTCATATGTTTTGGTCTCCAGGCTTTTAATCACTGAGTTACTAGTCTCAACATCTTTTTTGTAATTTGGTGACCAAATATTCCTCCTCCTCTTCCTTCCTTCCTCCTTCCTCTTCCTCCTTCTCTTCCTCCTTCCTCCTTCCTTCTCCTTCCTCTCTTTACTTTTTTTTTAACCCATTCTGCAGTCCAAAAAATTTGATTTTCTGTCCCTGCCCTCAGCCCCTTTGAAGTGCTACTGGGTGACACCCTTTGCCCGTCCTTTTCTGCTTCCGAGCAGCTTCAGCAGACTTCTGAGGCAGAATCCTGAGGCCGACCATACCATTTGGGAAAGTCAAGCATCCTCTTCAGGCATCAGGTCCTGGAGGACATGTATAATGGGGTTGGAGGACATAACTCTAGTCATTTTTATAGCCAGCAGGATATCCCCTCGGCTGGCTTGCTAATCTCAAATGTCAAGGACACTTCCCAATCACCCACTCAGAGAGCTGTGAATAATGATAGGTTATAAATTATGCAGTCCATAAATCACAGAATTGTGGAGTTGGAAGGGACCATAAGGATCAGCCTCATGCAGCATTTGCAACTTGCGAGAAATTCAGTTCGGTTGTCTTGAAGGAGTGGCGGTTTTAGCCTCTTCCTCAAAATCATCGCATGCTTTATCTTTCGCATTGGATTATTTTGTTTATTCAACCAATGTATATAGCCACTCAATTCGTACATAGGTGACTCTGGGCAGCTTATAAAATTTAATTTTTTTTTAAAAAAATCCACAATATAATAAAACCCATTAACACCCCCTCCCCAGAGGTGGGCTTCAAAAATTTTAGCAAGGGGTTCTCTGCCCAGTTGATAGGTGGGCCTGGCCATGGTGGGTGTAGCCTAGTCAGCTTCCTGCACCACAGGGGGGCGTTTTTGCCCCCTCGGGCTCCGGAGGCTTTCCTCGAGCCTCTGGGAGGGAAAAACGGCTCTCCAGGGCTCCGGATGCCCTCTGGAGGCTGGAAACAGGCCTGTTTCCGGTCTTCCCGAACTTCCGGTAGGCCCGTTTTTCAAACAGTACATCTGATATACACTGTTTGCTGTGTATTTCTGTGCATGTGTGCCTGACCCATAGAAATAGCAAAGAATTGGAGAAATGTACATAATGCCAGAAAGTTTTCTTAAATGTAATCACACTAACTCCTCCCAATTATTTAAATAGATCTACTCCAAACATGACTAAGTGAGGGTTTAACTCAGCTGCCTTATCTTAATACTAAACAGGACACTGTTACATTTCAGATTATACTTTTACAGATCTTTAAATTTGATGTGGCTTTCTGGAAGTATACATTCTCTGCTATTTAAAAGAAGATACAAAAGCACTGGGCCTCTTCAGAGCAAGCATTTATTTTAAAAAACTTCTTCATTTTGTTAAGTTGTCTAGAACAACAATAAAGCAGTCTTTAAAAAATAAGTCTAATAATTTGAACACTCAAAGTTGGAAGGGACCTTGCAGGTCATCTAGTCATCTAGTCCCTGCCCAAGCAGGAGACTGCCTCTACCTAGGATAGAACTCACAACCTCCTGATTGTGAGGCAAGAGCTCCACCTCTAGGCCACAGGACCTGTTACCTCCTTTCAGTTTCAGCAGTCCAACATTGCCAGCAGTTTATCTCCCAGCAATTTGTCTCCTTACAGCCACCATAGTTAGTTTCATTTTACCACGTGGCTGCAGACTCTCAGCTGTGGGTCGGGAGGCTGATAATCAGTTTCTTGTGCTAATCAGGCTCTGCTGCTGTTTTCTGCAAAGAGGTAAATTGTTGGGCGATAGAGGCCAAAGGGTGGGGGTGACTGGGTGGGGCTACATTCAGTGTATAAGACGCACCCAAGTTTTCACCCTCTTTTTGGGGGTAAAAAGGTGTGTCTTATACTCCGAAAAATACGGTATTTGTCTGAAATGGTATAGTGTCTCCTGCTTGAGCAGGGGGTTGGACTAGAAGACCTCCAAGGTCCCTTCCAACTCTGTTATTCTGTTATTCTGTTGTTTTCAGGGCCTGTCAGAAAAACAGCCAAGTGAGGCCTGGGGAATTCTGGGAACTGAAGTCCACAAGTCTTAAAGTTGCCAAAGTTGCTGTAGTCAATTATAAGATTACATCTTTTCCAAGATTGGTGCTTTATATATATATATAAAGGAGGCAATCTTCTGGCTGGTTCTTGTGGCGCATCTGTCACTTTTTATCAGAGTCCTTCCTAATGGGGTGCAGCAGGAGAAAACACGGGACTATTCAGCTTGGAGTCAGAAACAATTGCCTGTTATCAGTGCGGTGATAAGCGCCGGACTGAACTGGAACTGCCGGTTCCCCCAGGACTGACTTCTCCGTCTCTCGTCTGAGCCGAAAGAAGACAAATTTAGATGTTTTGCCGTCACCTGCTGAGTCAGAATGTCACGGAGTCTTTCCAGGGCCTGGGACTCTTGGGATGGAAGAAATAGGAGTAGCTGGTCTCTAGACAAAGACCCAGGCCCACAACGCAGAGATACACAGACTTTGGCCAATGCTGAGTCCCTGAAATACAGGGGCAAATAGCAAAAGCACTGTGAGATTTCAAAGGAAGCTGGACTTCCAGAGATTTCCCAGGTGATGTCTGTGCATCTGTCTGCATCTGTTGAGAATGGAGCCTGTCTCTCTCTCTCTCTTCTTTCTTCTACCCACTTTCCCCCATTACAGACGTTAATCTTTCCAATCCCTGGAATGAATGAATGAATGAATGAATGAATGAATGAATGAATGAATGAATGAATGAACTTCTGTGTCTGTCTGTCTGTCTGTCTGTCTGTCTGTCTGTCTGTCTGTCTGTCTGTCTGTCTCATCATCATCATCATCATCATCATCATCATCATCATCATCATCATCTTCTGTCATCTATTTCTATCTATCATCTATCATCTATCTATCTATCTATCTATCTATCTATCTATCTATCTATCATCTATCTATCTACCCACCCACCCCTCCCTCCCTTATCCTATCCTATCCTATCCTATCCTATCCTATCCTATCCTATCCTATCCTATCCTATCCTATCCTATCCTTCCTTCCATCCATCCATCCATCCACCTACCTACCTACCCACCCCTCCCTTCCTCCCTCTATCCTATCTATCTATCTATCTATCTATCTATCTATCTATCTATCTATCTATCTATCTATCTATCTATCTATCTATCTATCTATCTATCTATCTATCTATCTATCATCTATCATCTATCTATCTATCTATCTATCTATCTATCTATCTATCTATCTATCTATCTATCTATCTATCTATCTATCTATCTATCATCTATCATCTATCTATCTATCATCTATCTATCTATCTATCTATCTATCTATCTATCTATCTATCTATCTATCTATCTATCTATCTATCTATCTATCCATCCATCCCTCCCTCCCTCCTTCCCTCCCTCCCTCCCTCCCTCCCTGTATCCTATCCTATCCTATCCTATCCTATCCTATCCTATCCTATCCTATCCTATCCTATCCTATCCATCCATCCATCCATCCACCCACCCACCTGACAAAGTGAGAATAAATCTCACCGAGGCAAAATAGATCGTTCTCCCGGAATTAAGACATTAGAAATAAAACCACAGTTTAAAAGTCTAATTAAAATATTTATTTTGGTACAAAAACAATAAAATCTCATTTGTTTACTTCTATAAAATGCGACTTCCTCAGTCGGAAGCCAGAAGAAGAAGGGTAGAATGGAGTTTCAGGAATGCACACATGCGTACAAGAACGTATCAATCACGTGCTCAGGAATGAACCATTATAATAGATAGGGATGCAGTTTCCTGCATATACATACAACTGACAATAAATCACATTGTGAGACCAACTATCTACCTACCTCCCTACCTCCCTACATCTATCTATCTATCTATCTATCTATCTATCTATCTATCTATCTATCTATCTATCTATCTATCTATCTATCTATCTATCTATCTATCTATCTATCTATCTATCTATCTATCTATCTATCTACCTACCTACCTTCCTACCTTCCTACCTACCTACCTACCTACCTACCTACCTACCTACCTTTATCTATCTATCTATCTATCTATCTATCTATCTATCTATCTATCTATCTATCTATCTATCTATCTATCTATCTATCTATCTATCTATCTATCTATCTATCTACCTACCTACCTACCTACCTACCTACCTACCTACCTACCTACCTACCTACCTACCTACCTACCTCTATCTATCTATCTATCTATCTATCTATCTATCTATCTATCTATCTATCTATCTATCTATCTATCTATCTATCTATCTATCTATCTACCTACCTACCTACCTACCTACCTACCTACCTACCTACCTACCTACCTACCTATCATCTATCATCTATCATCAGGTTGGGGCAGCTGCTTATGGTTCTCCATCTTTGAAATCTTAGATCCCTCTCTTAAGAGCAGCTTTCTTCTGAGTCGGAAAGATCGCTTCTCATCAGCCATGCATCCAAAGGCAACCAGCAGGAGCGCATTTGACATTCAATGCCCAATTAGAGCTCTCTTCTGCTAGCACTTTTTTTGACATGCACCTGAAGTTTTGCTTGTGCTCCATTTCCCAGAGCTTCAGGCATCAAGGAGAACTTAGTTTCAAAGAAGAAATCTTGTTCCACATACAGGAAAGAGAGAGAGAGAGAGAGGATATTCTGAGGTAGCCTGGATCCACCTCGTTCTGTAATTTTTTTATACAGAGAATAGAATAGAAGAATGGAATGGAATAGAAAAGAAAAGAAAAGAAAAGGAATGGAATGGAACGGAACGGAACGGAACGGAACGGAACGGAACGGAACGGAACAGAACAGAACAGAACAGAACAGAACAGAACAGAACAGAACAGAACAGAATAGAATAGAACAAAAAATATAGAACAGAACGGAATGGAACGGAACAGAACAGAATATATGGAATGGAATGGAATGGAATGGAATGGAATGGAATGGAATGGAATGGAATAGAATAGAATAGAATAGAATAGAATAGAAAATATGGAATGGAACAGAACAAAACAGAATATATGGAATGGAATGAAAGAGTAGAGTAGAGTAGAGTAGAGTAGAGTAGAGTAGAGTAGAGTAGAGTAGAGTAGAGTAGAATAGAATAGAATAGAATAGAATAGAATAGAATAGAATAGAATAGAATAGAATAGAATAGAATAGAATAGAATGGAATGGAAAATATGGAATGGAACAGAACAAAACAGAATATATGGAATGGAATGGACTAGACTAGACTAGACTAGACTAGACTAGACTAGACTAGACTAGACTAGACTAGACTAGACTAGAATAGAATAGAATAGAATAGAATAGAATAGAATAGAATAGAATAGAAAATATGGAATGGAACAGAACAGAACAGAATTCTTTATTGGCCAAGCATGATTGGACACACAAGGAACTTGTCTGATGCATAAGCTGTCAATTTACATACAAGAAATAAGTGATAAATCACTATCATGATTTATAGTACTACTATAGTACTACTATGACTACTATCATAGTCATCGTAAAAATACATTCATCCTAAATCATAAGATACAACGCTTAGTGATAGTCACAGGATACTGAATAACCAGTCCACATAAATCATACTAGGATACCAAACAAAACAATATCAATGGTAAGACAAGCAACAAAGTTATAGTCATAAGTAGAAAAGGAGATAGGTAATAGGAAAGATGAGAAGAATAGCACTACAGCCTTACTAGATAGTTGGACAGTGTTGTGGGAAAATTGTTTAGCAGAGGGATGGCATGGGGACATTGCTCTTGTATGCTTCCTCTCAAAGAAATTTCACAGGTAGTCCTCCACTTACAACAGTTCAGTTAGCAACCGTTCGAAGTTACGATGCCACTGGAAAAATGTGAGTTATGACCATTTTTTCACACTTATGACGGTTTCAGCATCGCCATAGTCACGTGATTGACATTCGGATGCTTCACAACTGACTCATATTTATGACGGTCACAGTGTCCCGGGATCATGGGAACACCCTTTGTGACCTTCTGACAAGCAAAGTCAACAGGGAAACCCCGATTCACTTAACAACAGGCTTACTAACATAACAACTGCAATGATTTGCTTAACGACTGTAGCAGGAAAATGGGGCAAAACTCACTTAACAAATGTTCAACTTAGCAACATAAATTTTGGGCTCAATTGTGGTTGTACGTTGAGGACTACCTGTATTCCTGAGGTAATACATATGGATGAAATTACAGGTAGTTCTCGAGTTACAACCCCAACTGAGCCCCAAATTTTTGTGTGAGAACCGGCAAGCATCTCCCGTGTCTGCCATTTTGTGAGCGCACCCACAACTTCCTCTCAACATTTTAGCAAGGAAATATATGGGGGAAGAACAAACACTTCAATATCTCATTTCACTAGATGAAATGTTTAACAAAGCTAAGTAAAAACACCTTCCAATGGTGGGTTCCTACCGGTGCGGTCCACTCTATAGCACCGGTAGCGGCCTGCTGGTGATGTCACAGTACCGGTGCTGTCGGTTGCCGGTGCCTGGGCGCCGCCATTAAAAAATATATTTTTTTTACTTTTTTTTTACATTTTCTTCTGCGCATGCCCAGAAGCCGAGTTTCCGGCACTGCGCATGCGCTGCCTTCCTATCCCACAGTGAGTCCAAGCAGGGGAGGATGGCTGAGGGAGCATGTGAGACGCTGAAAGAACGGGCGGCAGGAGCTATCTCCATTCCCCTCCCTTCAGCAGTCCGAGAAGCCACGAACGTGCGGTGATGATCCCAGGCATTTTCACACGTTTGAGGCTTCTCGAGCTGCTGAGGGGAGGGGGAATGGGCGACAGGAGCCTAGGATCATCGAATGGGGAGAAGCATCCTAGAAAAACCGCTGCCGCGGTCTTGCTGCTCCCGCTGCGGGGGGCTGCATTGCGGGTGGGCAATGCCCCCCTGCTTCTCCAGCCGCTGCCAAGCTCCTGAGGCCCACGCCCACCCGGTCACATGGCTGGCAAGCCACACCCACAAAATAAGCCACGCCCACAGAGTGGTAGTAAAAAAATTAGGAACCTTTGTCCTCAAAACTAATATTATTTTCTGCCACATTTGGTATATTTTTGTCTCTTATTGTTGTTGTTACTGTTATTATTTTATAGAGGCACATTTATTTCAATAGAGAACATGTATTGGCCCTGAGCCCGGTAGACCTACAAGGTTAATATCATGAATTACCAATCCAGGACTTGGTTAATGACCTATTTCCTGGCACCCATGGAAGAATTCTCCCCAGTTTGCACAAACCTTGTAAAATTGCCAAAGATTAAGACAAGACAGATAATTGGGTTGTTTGTACATCCACTGCATTGTAAATCCTTCCTCCCCTCTCGGTTCTCCTGGTTCATGATAGCAACCAAGGCTCTCTTGAAGTGTCAACAACTGGTAGATTCCAATCATTCAGCATAGAGCTGGAAGGGACCTTGGAGGTCTTCTAGTCCAACCCCCTGCTCAAGCAGGAGACCCTATGCCAGTGTTTCTCAACCTTGGCAACTTGAAGATATCTGGACTTCGCTGGCTGGGGAATTCTGGGAGTTGAAGTCCAGACATCTTCAAGTTGCCAAGGTTGGGGAACACTGCCCTATGCCATTTCAGATAGGTGGTTTTCCACTCTTTTCTTCCACATGTTTTGGGATCACTATCACTAGTAAGCTGGCAATAGGACAGGAATGTTGTGATGCCATCAAAGAGATTTTTAAGATCCTGAAGGTGCTTTTTCAAAAGGCAACTGGACTTCAAGGCCGAGGTGGCGCAGCGGTTAGAGTGCAGTACTGCAGGCTACTTTAGCTGACTGATCATTTGAGTTCAGCTGTTCAAATCTCACCGGCTCAGAGTTGACTCAGCCTTCCATTCTTCCGAGGTAGGTAAAATGAGGACCCAGATTTTTGGGGGCAATATAAATATATACATTGCTTAATGGTGTAAACCGCTTAGAGAGTGCTTGTACTATGAGGCGGTATATAAAAATCACTAATAAATAATAAATAAATAAAGGCAGTTGAATGAGAAGCAAACTTCGTTTTGCTTCTCATCCAAGAAGCTTCTTTAGTCAGAACTGAAGAAGCTTCTTGGATGAGAAGCGAAACGTCTTCAAAAGAAAAACCAGAAAGTCCAGTTGCCTTTTGAAAAAAGCATCTTTGGGACAACCATGACCTGGATGACTGAGAATCTCCTCAGAAATTTTTGAGATGTTTCTCCTTAGGTTTTGGGATGACCTTAGTTTGTCCCCCCCCATTCCTTTTAAATGAAAATGACCTCCTCCTCCTCCTCCTCCTCCTCCTCCTCCTCCTCCTCCTCCTCCTCCTCCTCCTCCTCCTCCTCCTCCTCCTCCTCTCCATAAACATCACTCTCTTCTAGTACTGATGATGTTACCTAGTTGGGTCATGAAATGTCTGCAAGGAAAGCTGAAGTAGTCATTAACAGGTAGGACATTGTAGCAGATAATTTTGTGTGCTGCACTTAGGTCATATTGAAGGCGGCGTAGTTCTAAATTTTCTAGGCCCAAAATTTCAAGTCTGGTGGCATAAGGTATTCTGTTGCGAACAGAGGAGTGGAGGATTCTTCTTGTGAAGTATCTCTGGACTCTCTCAGTTGTATTAATGTCCGATATGTAGTGCGGGTTCCAGACAGATGAGCTGTATTCGAGAATTGGTCTAGCAAATGTTTTATATGCTCTGGTTAAAAGTACAATATTACCAGAGAAGAAGCTACGCAATATTAGGTTAACCACTCTTAATGTCTTCTTAGCAATGCTGTTGCAGTGGGCTCTGGCATTTAGATCATTAGAGATGAGTACTCCAAGGTCCTTAACTGAGTGAGGATCGTCAACAAGGTCGTGATCATCTAGTTTGTATTTTGCGTTCTGATTATTTTTGCCAGTGTGTAAGACTGAGCATTTGTTGATTGAGATTTGAAGTTGCCACTTGTTTGACCATTCTGATACATAGTCAAGGTCTTTTTGAAAGGTAGTACCATTGTTGGTGGTGTTGAATAGTTTTACATCATCTGCGAAGAAGACGCAGTTGCTTTTTATATGATCACAAAGGTCATTTATGTAAAGAATAATGACTGAATATATGGATGAGAGTTAGGCCTCTCTAGAGAAGACAAAGCAACTTCAAGATGTTTTGTCTCTCAATGTGTCCTCTCTTGTGTGACCAAGATTTCTGAGTGGGTCCTCTGGTGGATACCTGACCTTCCTCCCTTGCTTTCTAAGTGGAACTCCTTTGCTTGCCTTCCAGGTGCTCCTTTTCAAAGGTCTCAGCATCCCCATGCTACCTCCTGCCGGCACTTCCACATTGCCCCCCAGCCTCAGATCTCAGCAGACTTCCCCCTGCCTCATGCCGTCCAGCCTCACCTCGCAGCCGCTCACCAGCACAATAGCCCGCTTCACTCGTCGCTGCCAACTTTACCTACCCTACCATTCCAGGATGTGACGGGACCTCCGTTCCTACCTCAAGCCCTTCACCAGCAATATCTTCTCCAGCAGCGGCTCCTCGAGGCTCAACACCGCAGGTTCATATCCCATCCCAGGTGAGGCCACCTTGGGATTCTGGCTCAGGGGACAGCTGCCAGTACAGGTAGTCCTCGACTTACAACAGTTCGTTTAGTACAGGGGTCCTCAAACTTGGCAACTTTAAGACTTGTGGACATCAACTCCCAGAATTCTCCAGCCAGCATAGCTGGCTGGAGAATTCTGGGAGTTCAAGTCCACAAGTCTTAAAGTTGCCAAGTTTGAAGACCTCTGGTTTAGTGACTGTTTGAAGTAACAGCAAGGGACTGATGACCGTTTTTCACACTTTTGACCATTGCAGCACCCCCATGATCACATGATCAAAATTCAGATGCTTGGCAACTGGCATGTATTTACGACGGTTGCAGTGACCTGGGGTCATGTGATTCCTTTTTACGACCTTCTGACAAGCCAAGTCAATGGGGAAGTCCAATTCACTTAACAACCGTGTCACTAACTTAATAACTGTAGAGATTCACTTAACAATCGTGGCAAGCAAAGTCATTAAAGGGGGAAAATTCACTTAACGACTGTCTCGCTTAGCAACAGAAGCTTTGGGCTTCAATTATTCAATTGAAATGCTCTCAAATGGTTTCTTTATTTTCTATTATTCTCTGCGATTCTCTACGGATTTCATACTCACGAGACCATCTGCTAAGAATTAAGGAACGTTTCTTTAAGGAGCAGCTTTCTGTAACCTCACCCCCACCTGTCTTTACAAACACGGAGGAGATTCTAACACAAGAGGAAGCTAATTCCCTGGAACTATGGATCACCAAAAGCAAACACAGACGGCAGAGACGAAGAGGTAAAATGGCGGGAATTTTAAATAGACTAAGGAATAAGGAATTTTTAAAAACCCGCTCCCTTCAATCTTTCTTACCAGTTTACGTTCACTTGTTAATAAGATGGATGAAATACGCATCTGCTCTATGCTTTATTGAATCCTGGCTAAACGAGGAAATTGATGACAATAGCATGCATATACCAGGGTTTCAGATACTTAGAGCAGACAGGATTGTAGAACTATCATGGGAAAAAAAGGGAGGAGGCTTATGTATATATATCAACAACAGCTGGTCTCAGGACATAACTATAATACACAAATTCTGGGATGAAAACTTAGAGTCTTTACTTATCAACTGCAAACCTTTTTATTCTCCACGTGAGTTCACATCATTTCTACTAATTGCGGTATATATCCCGCCACAAGCCTGTGTAAACAAGGCTTTACGAACTCCAGCTGATCAGATTATGGAGGCTGAAGCCAAATACCCAGATTCACTGGCCATTATTCTAGGTGATTTTAACAAAGGTAACTTAAGGAAAGAGCTTCCAAAATATTTTCAGCATGTCAATTGTCCCACCAGAGGCAAGAATACTTTAGACCACTGCTACACAACACTAAAAGATGCTTATTGGTCCTTACCACAAGCAGCTGTGGGCCACTCTGATCATTGCATGATTCACCTTGTACCTGCTTACAGACAAAGATTTAAAGCCACAAAACCAACAATTAAATCAGTGAGGACTTGGACTGAAGAGGCAAAGTTAAAGCTACAGGCTTGCTTTGATTCCACGGACTGGAATATTTTTGAAGATACCTCTACAGACCTGGATGAACTCACAGATACTGTAACATCATATGTCAGCTTCTGTGAAGACCTATGTGTACCAACCAGGAACTTGTGAATATACAATAAACCTTGATTCACAGCTAAACTTAAGCAGCTATGTCATTCCAAAGAGGAAGCCTACAGAAAAGGTGATAGAATGCTGTACAATCAGGCCAGAAATGTATTAACAAAGGAGATCAGAGCAGCAAAAAGAAGCTACTCTGAAAAGCTAAAGAATCAGTTCTCAACAAATGAACCAGCAAACATGTGGAAAACTCTTAAAAACATCACCGGTTACGGAAAACCTCCTTCCCAAGCTGAAGGAAATCAGCAACTGGCAGATGACCTGAGCATGTTCTACTGCAGGTTTGAAAGGAAACTACAGCCACCTATCTCCACAACCTCCATCCCAGACACACCAACAACAGCCAAACCTCATACAACTGACCCCATCCCATTGGGTTCACAACCCCTGGTGATCACAGAAAAGGAAGTGCAAGATCTATTTCACAGACAGAAGCCAGGAAAAGCACCAGGTCCAGACAAGATAACTCCTTCTTGCTTAAAAGTCTGTGCTGACCAATTGGCCCCCATCTTCACCCAAATCTTCAACAAATCACTAGAGATATGCTATGTTCCTTCTTGCTTCAAACTCTCCACTATCATCCCAGTGCCGAGGAAGCCCTCCATCAAGGAACTGAATGACTACAGACCGGCTGCTCTAACATCTGTAGTTATGAAAACCTTTGAAAGGCTAGTGATGTCCCACTTGAAAACCATCACGGATCCACTGCAATTTGCATACCGAGCAAATAGATCGACAGATGATGCTGTTAATATGGCTCTGCACTTCTTCCTACAACATCTTGAATCTCCAAATACCTCTTTGTAGACTTTAGTTCAGCATTCAACACCATCATACCGGACATTCTTCTAACTAAACTAAATCAGCTAGCAGTACCTGAACACACTTGTAAGCGGATCACATGCTTCCTAACAGACAGGAAGCAGCAGGTGAAGCTAGGCAAAATCACATCAGATACCTGTACAATTAGCACAGCCCCCCCCCCAAGGCTGTGTACTCTCACCACTTCTCTTCTCTCTCTATACCAATGACTGCATCTCAAATGATCCATCTGTTAAACTACTGAAGTTTGCAGATGATACAACAGTGATTGGTCTCATTCGAGACAACGATGAAACCGCATACAGACGGGAGGTTGAACAACTAGCCTCATGGTGCGACCGGAACAATCTGGAACTGAACACACTCAAAACCGTAGAAATGGTGGTAAATTTTAGGAGAAACCCTCCCATACTTCCACCTCTTACAATACTAGACAACACAGTATCAACAGTAGAGACTTTCAAATTTCTAGGTTCTATCATATCTCAAGACCTAAAATGGACACCTAACATCAAAAACGTCATCAAAAAAGCACAACAAAGAATGTTCTTTCTGCACCAACTCAGGAAGCTCAAACTGCCCAAGGAGCTGCTGATACAGTTCTACAGAGGAATTATTGAGTCTGTCTTCTGCACCTCTATAACTGTCTGGTTCGATTCTGCAACCCAACAAGACAGATACAAACTTCAGAGGATAATTAGAACTGCAGAAAAAACAATTACTGCCAACCTGCCCTCCATTGAGGACCTGCATACTGCACGAGTCAAAAAGAGGGCTGTGAAAATATTTACTGATGACTTGCATCCTGGACATAAATTGTTTCAACTCCTACCCTCAAAACGATGCTATAGAGCACTGCACACCAAGACAACTAGACACAAGAACAGTTTTTTCCCGAACACCATCACTCTGCTAAACAAATAATTCCCTCACCACTGTCAAACTATTCACTAAGGCTGCATTACTATTACTATTAGTCTTCTCATCATTCCTATCACCCATCTCCTCCCACTTATGACTGTATGACTGTAACTTGTTGCTTGTATCCTTACAATTTATATTAATATTGATTGTTTCCCCATTGCTTATTTGTACCCTATGACAATCATTAAGTGTTGTACCTCATGATTCTTGACAAATGTATCTTTTCTTTTATGTACACTGAGAGCATATGCACCAAAGACAAATTCCTTGTGTGTCCAATCACACTTGGCCAATAAAGAATTCTATTCTATTCTATTCTATTCTATTCTATTCTATTCTATTCTATTCTATTCTATTCTATTCTATTCTATTCTATTCTAATTATGGTTGTAAGTTGAGGACTACCTGTTCAAACCCTATTGGCTGAAAAAGATGGGTATCCAAAGGCACAGATGATGGAGAGAGTGAGGTGGATTTAGGAATGGTCCTTCTATGGCTGAAAACCAAAGGCCAATTTGCAAAAGAGTTGGAAGTTTCTCCTAGTAGGTTGTGGATGTATGCCAGTGATGGCGAACCTTTTTTTCCTCGGGTGCCGAAAGCGCGTGCGTGTGTGCTATCGCCCACACGCGAGTGCCCACATCCATAATTCAATGCCTGGGGAGGGCGAAAACGGCCTCCCCGCCCCACAGGAGGCCCTCTGCAGGCTGGAAATGGCCCATTTCCCGAGTTCTGGTGGGCCCAGTAGGCTTCCCTGGAGCCTGTGGAGGGAGAAAATGCCCTCTCCCGCCCCCCTGGGAGGCCCTCCGGAAGCCGAAAACACACTCCCAGAGCCTCCACGTGAGCCGAAAATCAGCTGGCCGCCATGCACATGCGCTTTGGAGCTAAGCTAGGGCAATGGCTCGTGTGCTGGCAGATATGGCTCCGCGTGCCACCTGTGGCACGCGTGCCATAGGTTCGCCATCACTGATCTATGCCATGATTGTGAAATGACCATTATGGCCACCATCTTGAAGATTTTGACAATGCCCTTAAGGCATCTTTGCCTCTCACCTGAAAAAAATAAATAACAACATTGGACAAATATACAATACATGAGCACAGAAACTTAGTTGAAACCAACAAGAATTATATACTTATGATTAATGATTGTAACTATGATTTATGATCTATGACCTATCACTTTATTGTTTGTATGTACACTTATATACGGAGCTTATGCACTGGAGAAAAATTCCTTTATTGGCCAATCACACTTGGCCAATAAAGAATTTCTATTCTATTCTATTCTATTCTATTCTATTCTATTCTATTCTATTCTATTCTATTCTATTCTATTCTATTCTATTCTATTCTATTCCGCACCGCACCGCACCGCACCGCACCGCACCGCACCACACCGCACCACACCACACCACACCATTCTATTTTTCCATTCCACTCCCTTCCCTTCCATTTTTCAATTCCATTCCATTTTTCCATTCCATTCTATTCCATTCTATTTTTCCATTCCATTCCATTCTTCCTTCTTCTTCACCCATTTATCCCCTTCCCTTTCCATTCCTTCCCTTCATTTCCCTCCCCCCTTGTTTTATCTTCTTCCTTTCCTTTCCTTTCCTTTCCTTTCCTTTCCTTTCCTTTCCTTTCCTTTCCTTTCCTTTCCTTTCCTTTTTTCCTTTCCTCTTTCCTTTCCTCTTTCCTTTCCTTTCCTTTCCTTTCCTTTCCTTTCCTTTCCTTTCCTTTCCTTTCCTTCTTTCCTTTCCTCTTTCCTTTCCTTTCCTTCCCCTACCTTTCCCATTTCCTTTCCTTTCCTTTCCTTTCCTTTCCTTTCCTTTCCTTTCCTTTCCTTTCCTTTCCTTTCCTTTCCTTTCCTTTCCTTTCCTTTCCATCCCATTTATTTATTTTTATTTATTTATTTGAATGGATTTCTATGCCACCCAACTCCCGGAGGGACCCCATCCCATCCCATCCCTTCCCATCCTACTTTGCAGTATTAGCATAAGATGTCCCTTGTGGAATAACATCATATTGTATATGACATCCCCAATCCCCTTTTGACTCACCTTGCAGAGACCCATGATGTGGGGGAGGGGAGAGGATGACGCCACATAGGCCAGAATGTCATCATGCCTTCCTTTTAAACCCCCATGGACAGACCAACAACCTTGATTTCGCTCACCTCCCATGCGATTTCTCTACTCTGATCCAAACAGGATGTTCTCAAAGTGATGTGGAATCTAGATCTGTGTGAGAAGATGCAGTGAGCAAGCAGTCTCTACTCATTCTTCTCCCTTTCTCTTGCAGGCGGACTCAGGAGCCCATGTCTGTCCAACCTCATCGGTTACATCCAAGCTTTGAATTTGGCCATCAACTGCAGAATCCCCGCACCGTGGCGCCCCAACCTAGATATTTAGCTGAAGGAACAGACTGGTAAGTCGTTTCTTACGCACAAGGTTTGAAAAATACCATAAATAGCAATAGCACTTAGACTTATATACCATTCACAGTGCTTTACAGCCCTCTCTAAGCGCTTTACAGAGTCAGCCTATTGCCCCCAACAATCTGGGCCATCATTTTACCAACCTCAGAAGGATGGAAGGCTGAGTCAACCTTGAGCTAGTCAGGATTGAACTCCAGATAGTGGGCAGAGTTGGCCTGCAGTACTGCATTCTAACCACTGCACCACCACGGCAAGGAAGGAAGGAAGGAAGGAAGGAAGGAAGGAAGGAAGGAAGGAAGGAAGGAAGGAAGGAAGGAAGGAAGGAAGGAAGGAATAGCAATAGCACTTAGACTTATATACCGCTTCACAGTGCTTTACAGCCCTCTCTAAGCGCTTTACAGAGTCAGCCTATTGCCCCCAACAATCTGGGCCATCATTTTACCAACCTCAGAAGGATGGAAGGCTGAGTCAACCTTGAGCTAGTCAGGATTGAACTCCAGATAGTGGGCAGAGTTGGCCTGCAGTACTGCATTCTAACCACTGCACCACCACGGCAAGGAAGGAAGGAAGGAAGGAAGGAAGGAAGGAAGGAAGGAAGGAAGGAAGGAAGGAAGGAAGGAAGGAAGGAAGGAATAGCAATAGCACTTAGACTTATATACCGCTTCACAGTGCTTTACAGCCCTCTCTAAGCGCTTTACAGAGTCAGCCTATTGCCCCCAACAATCTGGGCCATCATTTTACCAACCTCAGAAGGATGGAAGGCTGAGTCAACCTTGAGCTAGTCAGGATCGAACTCTAGATAGTGGGCAGAGTTGGCCTGCAGTACTGCATTCTAACCACTGCGCCACCACGGCAAGGAAGGAAGGAAGGAAGGAAGGAAGGAAGGAAGGAAGGAAGGAAGGAAGGAAGGAATAGCAATAGCACTTAGACTTATATACCGCTTCACAGTGCTTTACAGCCCTCTCTAAGCGCTTTACAGAGTCAGCCTATTGCCCCCAACAATCTGGGCCATCATTTTACCAACCTCAGAAGGATGGAAGGCTGAGTCAACCTTGAGCTAGTCAGGATCGAACTCTAGATAGTGGGCAGAGTTGGCCTGCAGTACTGCATTCTAATCACTGCGCCACCATGGCAAGGAAGGAAGGAAGGAAGGAAGGAAGGAAGGAAGGAAGGAAGGAAGGAAGGAAGGAAGGAAGGAAGGAATAGCAATAGCACTTAGACTTATATACTGTTTTATAGTGCTTTGCAGCCCTCTCTAAGCGGTTTACAGAGTTCAGCATATTGCCCCCAACAATCTGGGTCCTCATTTTACTGACCTCAGAAGGATGGAAGGCTGAGTCAACCTTGAGCCCGTCAGGATCGAACTTCAGGCAGTGAGCAGAGAGTTAGCCTGAGCCACCACGGCTCTCTCTACTATGAGTTGGTTGGTTCCTTTAGGACTGGAAGAAGTTCTAAAGCTACCTTTCAACCTTCCTCCAAGTTCTGGATATTTTCCTCAACGTTTTGATTGAATTAGATGAAAGTGACAATGATTTTAACATAATGGCACATGTGCTGTGATGTCATTTGTGTGAACCTTAATTATTAACACTTCCGCTACAACCTTATCAGATGTCATAATGGAAGAAACTTTTAAGTTCTTCCATTACGACATCTGATGCAAATATGGATGTTGTGTGATTTGACCCACCATCGCCACTCCGGTGGATTTCTTTGGCTTTCTTCCTGTCTTCTGAAAACTTAGCATCCAAATGTGCTACAGGTAGTCCTCGACTTACAGCAATTCGTTTAGTGACCGTTCAAAGTTACAAGGGCACTGAAAAAAGGACTGGTTTCCACACTTATGACCATTGCAACATCCTCCTGATGACATGATTAAAATTCAGATGCTTGGCAACTGACTCATACTTATGACGGTTGCAGTGTTCCCGGGGTCATGTGATCCCCTTTTGTGACCTTCTGACAAGCAAAGTCGATGGGGGAGCCAGATTCACTTAGCAACCGTGTGACTCACTTAACAATGGCAGTGATTCACTTAACGACTGTGGCAAGAAAGGTCGTAAAATGGGGCAAAGCTCACTTAACAAACGTCTCATTTAGCAACATAAATGTTGGGCACAGTTGTGGCCATAAGTCTAGGACTACCTATATTTAATTTCATTTGTTTTCAGATGAATAGCAACTAGTGGAGGTAGAAAATGGGTGCCAACTTCATTGTTTTCCTGGTTCCATTTTTTTTCAAATATAAATCCATTCATCAAGGACAACTTCCCTTCAAGTGACAACGTACCACATATCTTTTCCTCAAGGGAGACAATACATTGATGACAATGGGCTTTATCAAAAGCAGAAAAACCATTTTCTTTACTGAAATAGAATAGAATAACGGAGTTGGAAGGGACCTTGGAGGTCTTCTAGTCCAACCCCCTGCTTAGGCAGGAAAGCCTACACCACTTCAGACAAATGGGAGTTGGGCGGCATAGAAATTTTATAAATAAATAAATAAATAAATAAATGGTTATCCAACATCTTCTTTAAAACTTCCAGTGTTGGAGCATTCACAACTTCTGGAGGCAAGCTGTTCCACGGATTAATTGTTCTAACTGTCAGGAAATTAATTCTAAGTTGCTTCTCTCCTTGATTAGTTTCCACCCATTGCTTCTTGTTCTATCCTCAGATGCTTTGGATCTTTATGTATCCCCTTTGTTATATAGTCCTGGTAAGATACCCAACACAATCTCTTCTTAAAAACCTCCAGTGATGGAGCACCCACAACTTCCACTGATTAATTGTTCTCACTGTCGGGAATTTTTTCCTTAGTTCTAGGTTGCTTCTCTCTTTGATCTTATCTAACCGAACTTCTCTAAAAACTAAAACAGTTAGATGTGGGCCCAGTGGTGAAATCCAATTTTTTTTACTACCGGTTCTGTGGGCGTGGCTTGGTGGGAGTGGTGTGGCTTGGTGGGCGTGGCTTGGTGGGCGTGG
>JALIGW010000002.1:1327219-1492219 GCA_023053685.1 Diadophis punctatus similis
GCAGCTTTCCAGAGATTCAGTGGATGCCTTTAACAGGGAACCAGTGAAAGTGTGCACTGAGAATGCTTCTCGCGGTGGGGGGGAGGGTGGGGAGGGGGGAAAGGTGCATCCATTAGCCACCCTTCCCCTAAGAAATGGTTGAATTGCAAATTTTCAGTCCCATCCTTCTGTAGAATTCTCAGTGCAAATTCTTCTCCAACCACCTAATATTCCGGGACCATAATTGTGAACCTCTCCACCTTGCTACTCTTCATTTGAGTAGCATTTGTTGTGACGCTGTTATTATTATTTTTTTGTCTGACTTTGCCGACAGCGATGGCCGCAGGAAGACAAAGCAGAAAAGGAAGAAGGAGAAGAGTCAGATACTGATGAGAAATGCACAATCTGTCTCTCAATGCTTGAAGACGGCGAGGATGTGAGGTATCATTTATTCTTACAGAAACTCTGGACATTTTATTTTTTTATTTTTTTTATTTATTTGTCAAAACATGTACAAGATAGCAGGTATTGGTATAAACATAAACAAAAGCAAAGTAGGTACAGGTAATTTTGGACAATAGGACAGTAAGACAGGGACGGTAGGCACAATGGTGCGCTTATGCACGCCCCTTATAGACCTCTTAGGAATGGGGTGAGGTCGATTGTAGACAGTCAAAGGTTAAAGTTTTTGGGGTTTGGGGAAGAAACCACAGAGTCAGGTAGTGCATTCCAGGCATTGATCACTCTGTGCTGAAGTCGTATTTTCTGCAGTCCAGCAATTAACATTGAGTTTCTAGAGCTTTCCTTCAATGAAGAATGAATGGCTACTTAAATAAACACACTCCTCCTTTGAACATGTACAGAGTGTTTTCTTTGGCATTTTAAGCCTGCCATGCAGGTAAAATTAATGTTTATTTAGATACATATTTTATGGATGTTGAAGGTTCACAATTGCACACTTCACAGATTCACCCATCCTCTTGTTTTTTGGCCGATTTTCCCTACACTTATGTGGAAATTAGCACACAGGACTTGAGAGGCCAAACGAAGGAATAGAATTCTGCTTCACTAACAGCCACATTAGTCTCCTGGGAGAAATCCATCAGGAACTTTGTCAGCTTAATCAATATGATGTCCTCCAGATGTACTGGACTTCCATTCCCATAATCCCACTGGCGGTAGTGGTTGGGGAATTGTGGGACGAGTCTTTTATTTATTTCATTGTCCTCTGATTGACAGCGAGTCCTTACTTCTTGCTTTACAGGCTCATAGTTTCTCTTAGTCACCCTTCATTCAGATATTCACTCCCTCAGGCTGATATTTGCGACTGGAGCTCTTGGCAAGGTTGTATACAGCTTGACACAGAAGGCCGATGACAAGTTGCCACGGCCAACCCACTGTAGGCCAACTCACTATGATCAACCTACCGCGGGTCACTAATTACACTAATATCGAAGAAATAGTTCAGGGGTGTCAAACTTGATTTCATTGAGGGCCGCGTCAGTGTTGTGTTTGAACTTGGGGGGGCTAGGGGGGCATGGCCAGGGGGGACATGGCCAGCTCAATGTCACTTGTGTCCCATTCTGGACAAGGAAATCTAAAAGTTCTCGCCTGTTCTGTACATAAAAATTAAAATGCAGAATTTAAATTCCTGTCCTGAACATAAAAATTCAGGCTTGAGAAGAAAGAAAGAAAAGAAAGAAAGAAAGAAAGAAAGAAAGAAAGAAAGAAAGAAAGAAAGAAAGAAAGAAAGAAAGAAAGAAAGAAAGAAAGAAAGGGAGAGAGAGAGAAAGAAAGGGAGAGAGAGAGAGAGAGAGAGAGAGAGAGAGAGAGAGAGAGAGAGAGAGAGAGAGAGAGAGAGAGAAAGAAAGAAAGAAAGAAAGAAATATTTGATTTCTCCTTCAACCATTGCATATGATGAAGACCAAATCTGGCTTTCCTGCCGGAATAACGAGGGCTTTTGTTCTTCTATCTTCCAGGCGATTGCCGTGTATGCATCTCTTTCACCAAGTGTGTGTCGACCAGTGGCTGGCAACCAGTAAGAAATGCCCCATTTGCCGAGTGGACATTGAAACACAACTCGGATCGGACAGCTGAAATGAACCGCCATGCAGGGCAGGGGTGTGGAGCTGCCCCCCGTTCTCTTTCGTGGTCCTTACGGGGCCATCGGGCCCTTTGCCGCAAAATGTTTTGCCTTCTGAGCCATTTGAGTTTTTTTTTTTATTTTGAAGAAAGCCTGCAAAGCACATTCACAGATTATTTAATTAAATCAATCAATAAAAAAAAGAGGAGGGCAAGAGGAGGAAGAAGAAGAAGGGCGACGACGACGAAGATGATTGAGGGTTAAAATATCTAAACGTAGGAAGGGATCCGAGCTGCATGCGTGGGCTGACGTGCAAAGGGAACACAGGCTCAAATGCCCGGCGGAAAGCGCTAGTTGTGAAAAATGAAGGTACTTAGTGGCCAAATGTTGGCCTTCCAATCCTACTTCTCAAAAGGGTTGTATATATATATACCTCTTGAATAAGTAGACATGCATTAGGGGTTCCTTAGCTATTTCTTATGGAGGCTGACAGAGCATGTGCGCTTCAGAGTTGTTGTATTTTGATGCCCTGTTAGCTTGTGATGGAAATGTCGCTGTTATATAATCTGCACCAAACACTGCATTGGGGAGTATTTGGGGGGTTGGGTTTTGGTTTTTCCCCCCCCTGTTTCATTTACTTTCTTTTTTGATGTGGTCCTTGAGTTTTTGGGTTTGGCTGAAACACGGTGAGAAGAAAATATATTTCGCGAATGAAGGCAAATATTATATGTGTCCCGGGATAATGTTGCAGGATCCAATCCGGGTCGGTCATCGGGACCAGAGTTTTAATCTTCTGAGCTTTCGGACTCGTGCTGGAGCCATCCTCAGGGAACTACTCTCTATTGGAATATGTGCTTTGGGCTGTTCTGTGAGTCATATTTATGTGGCGCCTTCCTATGGTTGATTGGGATGTTGATGGCTGGTGATTGGCTGTTATTTTCTTGTGTTGCCAAGCTCCTCAGTATTTGATAAGGCGGTGGTAAATCAGCATTCCTGTTGACTGACAAAGAGCCTGTTTCCCAGGCTTCAATTATTTCTCTGGCTATTTTTGTCCCTGCTCGACCAACAATCATAGTAGCTGCGAAATTGAATGCATTGTGAGTTTTGAGTTTAACTGAGTTCACTGAGGCTACAAATGAATTCGGGTCTCCTCGTCTAAGCACTGTTCTCACAATCTGGTGGTTAGCTTTCTCCCCATCTGTCCTACATAGTCACAGAAGCAATCTACGCAGGGAACTCATTCACAGAGAAGCCTGGCAAACAGGCCCTTTATCAATCAATCAATTTAATACCACCTTAGGAGCTGAGGGCTTGGCAGCAGAGGTGGTATTCACTTACCTTCCCTACCAGTTCGCAAATATGAGCGCATGCACGCTACACTCACACGCGCCACCTCCGCATATGAGTGTGGTGTTCCACGCATGCACTTTGCTTCAAAATGTGCTTAAATAGGATGAGATAGAGCCGGGGTGGGGGCGGGGGTGAGTGGGAATGGAGGGGCGGGATGGGGGGACAGGCCCACCCACAATTTCTGCTAACGGTTCGGGCGAACCGGTCCGAACTGGTACAATAGCACCTCTGTTTGGCAGCACCAGGAAACAACAGCTAATCACCGGTCATCGACACACGAACCAACCAATTAAAGGCACCACATGACCACAACTCATAGACTATCCCAAAACACATATTTCAGCAGAGAGAAGTTCCCTGAAGAAGGGGTCCAGCACAAGTCCAAAAGCTCAGAAAATTAAACCTAGTCTGGTCCTGGTGACTGGCCCAGATTAAATCATGCAAAATATATTTCCCTCTAAGGAAATATTCTCTCTTTCTGTTGGTGAGAAGATAAACCATTGTACTGTTTTCATTCAGAAATTGTCCCCCTCCCCTAACCTTCCCTGGGCAGCGTTTACTCATGTGGGATCTCGTTTTGGGCTGAGAGGGAGAGTTTGAAGAAAAGGGAGCAATAGAGGATTGGAAAGAAATCGGAGGAGAGACGGGGAGTATAAGAACGGGAGATTTACTTCCTTGTAGATATGCTGGCGCTGGATGCTTTATTTAGAGCAGGGGTCTCCAACCTTGGCAACTTTAAGACTTGTGGACTTCAACTCCCAGAATTCCTCAGGCTGAGGAATTCTGGGAGTTGAAGTCCACAAGTCTTAAAGTTGCCAAGGTTGGAGACCCTTGATTTAGAGCACATTAGGACAAAGCTTGCTTCTCCTTTGATTTCTCAGAATCAGTTCTTAGAAAGGAGGTGCAAGTAATTATTTCAATCAATGGCTTTCTTAAATATTCGTCTTCTTCATAACGTGTCGTTTGTAACTTCTGGCCATGTCCACAGACCACTGACGGAAGAAGTCCATAAGCTGGGTCACACATGACTCTAAGTATCCAACCTTGACAACTTTAAAACCTATGGACTTCAACTCCCAGAATTCCCCAGCCAGCCATGTTTGCCTGAGGAATTCTGGGAGCCTCAAATCTTAAAATCGCCAAGATTGGACAACCCTTCCTCTAAGCTTTCTTCAACCAAGCACTGGAAATTTGGGGATCGTCAATCCCAATATAATGACTTCGGGTGATGCCGCTGTAAGCCATAACTGGGGGTTTTGTGTAGTGTTTCTATGAACCTAGCCACTGTGGTTGGTCAACCAAGGTTTATGGCTTAGCATGAGATGTGAACCTGGCCGATTCTAACTTAGTCAGTGGACTGTGGTGAAACAAACCGTGGCTCAGCATGATGTATGAACACAGACATCATTAACGCGATAATGTACCCATTGGCCATCTCTTAATAACCAGATAATAGCCAAAAAGGGCTTTTTTTGCATATTCATGACAAGGAGAAGAAAATTTAAACTACTGGATGAGCTGTGTAGACTTTTAACACGCTTTTGAGGCTTTACTAATTGTTTCTTCTACTGAACGAAAACTGGCTGGAAGATAAGTCTGGCTAGGCACCATCAAATTGTAGATGACTTTTAGTGACCACATAGGTAGACTCTTCCAGATTGAACTGTCCCTGAGGTGGCTTTTTAGAACTTCTAGCAGTGAACCCACTGCCACTATAATTTTCTGATAGACCAGGGGTGCCAAACTGAAGGCCTGCAGGGTGCTTAGATCTGGCCCGCGGGGCCACCCTGAAAACAGCGGCCCGGCCGCGTTGCCTCTGCCAGTGAAAACTGAGCTCCGTTTTCGCTGGCAGAGGGTTGCAGGAGGCCCTCGCAGCCAAAAACTGAGCTCGTGAGGGCCACTCAGGGCCCTTCCGAGCTCCGTTTTCACTGGCAGAGGGTTGCAGGAGGCCATCGCAGCCAAAAACTGAGCTCATGAGAGCCACTCAGGGCCCTTCCGAGCTCCGTTTTCACTGGCAGTGGGTTGCAGGAGGCCATCGCAGCCAAAAACTGAGCTCGTGAGGGCCACTCAGGGCCCTTCCGAGCTTCATTTTCGCTGGCAGAGGGTTGCAGAAGGCCATCGCAGCCGAAAACTGAGCTCGTGAGGGCCACTCAGGGCCCTTCCGAGCTCCGTTTTCGCTGGCAGAGGGTTGCAGGAGGCGGTCGCAGCCGAAAACAGAACTCGGGAGCCCGTTTTCACTGGAAGAGTGCTCGGGTCAACAAAGGCGCCCCTGGCACGAGTGACATTGAGCTGGCCACACCCCCTGGCCACACCCACCCGCCCACCTCCCCGAGGTCAAACACAACCCTGATGCAGCCCTCAATGAAATCGAGTTTGACACCCCTGTGATAGACCATGGACAATGAATAAGCACAACCCCAGTTTTCCACCACTTCAAGAGGTTGAAACTTAACACCACGTCTGCCCTACTTTTCTTCTTATCGTAAACTCCTTGACTTTCTCAAAGTGAAGCTGGGAAGAGTTTCTTGAATCTCCTGATCTTCCAGGGACTTTCTCCTTTTTTGTGAGATCTTTCTTCCTCTCCTCTTCCAGTTACAGGTAGTCCTTGACTTACGACCACAATTGAGCCCAAAATTTCTGATTCTAAGGCATCTGTTAAATGAATTTTGCCCCATTTAACAAATTTCCTTCCCACAGTTGTTAAATGAATCACTGCCGTAGTTAAATTAGTAACACGGTTGTTAAGCGAATCTGGTTTCCACATTGACTTTGCTGATCAGAAGGTCGCAAAAGGGGAGACTGCAACCGTCATAAATACATGCCAGTTGCCAAGCGTCTGAATTTCGATCATATGACCATGGGGATGCGGTAACGGTCGTAACTGTGAAAAGCGGTCATAAGTCACTTTTTTTCACTGCCGTTGTAACTTCGAACGGTCACTAAGTGAACTGTTGTAAGTCGAGGACTACCTGTATCTATAACAGGAATCTGGTGATTTTTTAAAAAAAAGAAATATTTGGAAAAGGCATTCAGAGGATGAGTGACCAAAAATCAAGGGGGATTCCCGCCGTGTTGATTTTCTAAGCTGTAACGTAGAAATGCAAGGGAAAACCAAAAGATGGCTCATTGGGAAATCTTTGCCACAAAAAGTTTGGACAATCTGGGCGTTTTTTGGAAAGAATGGAGGTTTCAGATCACTAAGGAATGGATGAACAAGGCCTGAGAGAAAAGTCTTAACGAGGATAAAGTTGAACAGTATTCTGTAGTGGCTCTAGAAACCTGAGAATGATTGCACATGGGTAGTTATTGTTAATACCGTATTTTTCGGAGTATAAGACGCACCTTTTTACCCCCAAAAAGAGGGTGAAAACCTATACACCGAATGCAGCCCCACCCACCCAGCCACCCCTACCCTTTGGCCTCTGTCTTCCAGCAATTTACCTGCTTGCAGGAAAGAGGGAAGAGCCTGTAAAGCCAAGCAAGTCAGTAGCAGTTTCCCGATCTACAGCTGATTAGGTTTGCCACGCAGGAAAATGAAAGTGAAACTAACTACAAAGAGGCAAATAGCTGGGAGAGACACCCAGATTTTTATTTTTTGCTGAACTGGATGGAAGGGGGTAAGTGAATCACTATAAATGTCTGTAGAATGTTCAAATTATTAGACTTATTTTTTAAAGACTGCTTTATTATTGTTCTAGAGCCAGGGGTCTCCAACCTTGGCAACTTTAAGACTTGTCGACTTCAACTCCCAGAATTCAACAGCCAGCTTTGTTAGCTTTGCTGGCTGTGGAATTCTGGGAGTTGAAGTCCACAAGTCTTAAAGTTGCCAAGGTTAGAGATCCCTGTAAATCTAGACAACTTAACAAAATAAAGAAGCTTTTTAAAATAAATGCTTGCTCTGAAGAGGCCCAGTGCTATTGTATCTTCTTTTAAATAATAGAGAATAATGTATACTTCCAGAAATTTTAATTAATTTTAACAGCTCTGTACAAGTATAGTATGAAATGTAACAGTGTCCTGTTTAGTATTAGAGTTTAGTTACCTTGGAGTAGATCTATTTAAATAATTGGGAGGAGTTAGTGTGACTACATTTAAGAAAACTTTCTGGCATAATGTACATTTCTCCAATTCTTTGCCATTTCTATGGGTCAGGCACACATGCACAGAAATACACAGCAAACAGTGTATATCATCTGTGCTATTTGCTGTTTGCTGTTTGGCAAATTGCTTGGAGGCAGAGGCCTTTTTTCCTTGTTTTCCTCCCCCAAAACTAAGGTGCGTCTTATACTCCGAAAAATACGGCAATGTTAGTATGGTTTTGAATCCTAATAACTAAATTGAATCCTAATATTTGGCATAATGGACATTATCTGGATAAATTGCAACAGGGGATGGTGTGAAGTAGAGCATCTTGGTTCACACACAGTGTTTTGGTAGCTAAGATTGTGGGTGCGTAGCCTAGTAAAGGAAGCTCAACGAATCAGCTGTTGAGGGGATCAGCTGGTATTTAATCCTGCTTATCTCTTGCCAAACAGACCAATCGCATTGAACTTCATTTACCGTGTAAACACCGCCCCCCCCAGAGAGACCTGCCTACTGTCTGATGCATACAAGCCATGTTAAAGCTACGACGAGGCTAGATTGATTCCAGTATCATGTGTTGGCGATTTTATTTTGTAAGCCACAGTTTGTGATTTAGCATCTTGGACAGACCTATCCAATTGTGGTTGACTTGATCAACCATTGTGAAACCAATCACCGTGTTGCTGTGTTTTGTGAACCAGGTCAGTGTGTAGCACCAGGCCCTACAAAACATGAGTTTACCCCTGGCTAAAACAGTTTTGCACGAGTATCTAGAATTCTTTTTAAGGAGATTCTGGGCAGTTCTTTGGGAGTCAAATGAAGGACTCACATATATTTGTAAATTAAGCTTCTGTAGACACTTCCTGCCTCTATCAAGCGTTATCATCTAGATCAGGCCTTCAACTCAGCTATAGCAAACTGCGGTTCAATTCATATAAACAGTTTTATGTGAAAATGAAACATACAGTGATACCTCGGTACTCACGGTTAATTAGTTCTGGGAGTGCGATGAGTACCAAAAACAATGAGTACCAAATTTTCCCCATAAGGAATAATGTAGTGAATCAGAAGGCAGCCGACACCAACAGGTCGTAGTTTGTGTGTCGAGTACCAAACAATGAATACTGGGACAAAATTTTCACACAAAAATGCGTTGAGTACCAAATTCGATGAGTTTCGAAGCAGTTGAGTACCGAGGTACCATTGTACATAAGTTTCTGCCCCTGTCCAGTTTTATCATCAAAGTGAGCTTTTTAACTTGGCTAAAATGGCTTTAGGTATTCATTCCCTTCAAGGGTTCCAAGTGGTAGAACCAGACACCGATGCTTAGGAAAAGCCACTACACTATCAGGTGCATGGTGACATCGCGGTGCAAAGGGTGCTCCCAATTTCATACTTCGCATCATTTGCTCTCAGATATCATGGGGTGCTTGGCCCCCTTGCTCCCCAACTCCCCAACACTTGGAGTCCTAGTGAATGATCACTAGAATATGAGCCAGCCGTGTGCAGCAGCAGTAGCCAAAAAAGCTAATACAATCATGGGTTGTATAAACAGAGGCATAGAATCAAGATTTGAAGTATTAGTACCGCTTTAAAAGCCTTAGTAAGGCCACACCTGGAGTACTGCAACCAATTTTGGTCACCATACTACAAAAAAAGATGTTGAGTACCTGTAATCATTTCACAATGCTTTCACAATTATGGTGAGCAACACACCGTGTCACAGTGGTTTTGTAACATCGAGACACGGGCATTTTTCTCCTCCTGAGACAGGAAGCAAGATGCTATAACCCAACTTCAGAAGTGCTGGTTAACCTTGGATTAAAGCGGGTTTATAGAGTCACAAGCAGAACCATTTATCCCACTCCTGCCCAAATCTTTGTGCATATACAGGAAGTTCTCCAGCTAAGATTGTGTCGTCTTGTTGATCATGATTAGGGTGCTAGGATAGTTTTCTAATACTGTGCCATCTGGAAGATTTCTAATTTTGTTACTACTCAGCAATTCAGGGGATCTCTTCAGTTCACTTTCTCTTCTTCTTTTCCCCTTTTAAGATGTAGATCTGGGGTGTCCAACCTTGGCCGCTTTTAAGAGAGCCACGGTGGCGCAGTGGTTAAAGTGCAATACTGCAGGCTACTTCTGCTGCCTGCCGGCTGCCTGCAATTTGGCAGTTCAAATTTCACCAGGCTCAAGGTTGACTCAGCCTTCCATCCTTCCGAGGTGGGTAAAATGAGGACCCAGATTGTTGGGGGGCAAGAGGCTGACTCTGTAAACCGCTTAGAGAGGGCTGGAAAGCACTGTGAAGCAGTATATAAGTCTAAGTGCTATTGCTAAGATCTGTGGACTTCAACTCCCAGAATCCCAGAATTCCCATGCTGGCTGGGGAATTCTGGGAGTTGAAGTCCACCGGTCTTAAAAGTCGCCAAGGTTGGGCACCCTTGACGTAGATCATTGAAAGGTAGCCATTGCTGATTCTGGCTGCTTTCTGCTCCTCAAGTTATGGATCCAAGATGGTGATACTTGCTTCTTCTTGTGAAGTGTTCATCCTCATCCCAGTTTATAAACTCCGAACAAAAAGTATTTTGCTATTAGCAGCTTTTATTTAAAAATGTAGACTTTTGGAGGGCCCAAAGAACTGCCCTCCCAAAGTCTACATTACTGCCCTCCCCGTGCATGGAGAGAAAACGAGAAGCCTCCTCAAACCATTGGAAGATTCAGGACGGGTGGCATGCCAGTAAATTTAAAAACAAAAAAACCCTTAAGATTTTTTTGATTGCTTCTCCCATGCCCGTTGCATCCGAAACAGCTCAGATGCGCTAGAAATTCAGGATCACATCAATTGAGAGGCTAAAAGCAAGCTTTCCAATTTATCAGGCAGGATTGTTATTATTTTATTATTATTTTTAAAAAAATGCAAACTGCAGGAGGGGTGTGTGTGTGTGTGTGTGTGTGCTGGTATGTGTGTGTATAATTACTGGAACCAACAGAAGGATTTAACCCTTCCTGCATTGCCGTGCCATAGAGGTTAATCTTAATTTCCCTGCCATTACTCAGCATTGCATCCGAGAGAAATTACCCAAGGGTTGCGAAGGGGTGGAGAGCAAATGCCAGCCTCCCAAGAGATCACAGCTGCAGAGGGGAAGGCTTCCATCATTCCTTTCTGCAAGGGGGACAATTTGCAAAAAAAGAGAGAGGTCTTTGTGACGTTTGACATTTTGCCTGCTGTCTCCCTGCCGTTTCCCAGGGTGTTCAGACGCACTGAGCTCCACGCAATAAATCTGTACAGAACGGCCCTTGTCACAAGACAGGAAGACTTTGGCGAGGCCACGGTTTTGTTGGAAAATCAAATCAACAAATAAAAGAAAGAAAGAAAAGATGATGAATGTGGAGAACCCAGGCTGATGTTGGGCCACACCACCAAAGGCACCCACGCGGGCAGGAAGACTGCTCAAAGCTTCTAAGCCAGGCGATGAAACATTGGCGTGAAACGTTTGTCTGTGTGTTTTGTTTTTCTCTCTGTGTGCATCCACATGCACACACTTGTGCACGTAACGGATAAATAATAAGCACAGCTTTTTTTAAAAAAAATATGGTGACGTAGAGCACCAGTTTCTCACAGATTTGGGGGTTGTGAATGTGTGGAAGAATGATAAGCGAAAAGTGGTGGTTCCCACGTCAGACAGTATCACGTGTGAATGGGGATACTAAATGTTCTGTTTTTTTAAAAAAATACATATCTAGAAACAACAGCAGCAACAACAAAAGTTAGTTTACAGGGTTTTGTGAGTTTAAATGCCTTATATTTAACAATCATAATTTATGACTAACTTGTAGATATTTCTGGATTCTTATTTAATTATTTTTATAGTTGGGTTGGATTTTTTCCTTTGGCATTTTTAATTATAATTTATTTATTTAGAAATGAATACTAATTTTTTTAATTGCTCCTCTATTACCTCAACATTATATATATATATATATATATATATATATATATATATATATATATATATATATATATATATATATATATATATATATATATATATATATATATATATATATATATATATATATATATATATATATATATATATATATATATATATATATATATATATATATATAGGCATAGTTTCTGGGAATGGAATGCTTTTGCATGCGTTGGTACTTTTGAAGAATGATCAAACCGGTGGGGGACACATTTACCATTTCAAAAAGAAAACAAAAAAAATTTATTCAGGGTATGTGATGACAAACTGTATTACTTGTGGTGCTGTTACCTTGGAGACATTCCATACAAAAAAAAATGCAAACCTTTGATTCTGTATGCTGTGACATAGTGGAAATTTTGCAATATAGTGGCCGTGTTTTAGCATACACAAACACACACACATTAAAAGTATATATATATAAATATATCTATATAAATATAGATATATATGAATATTATTTGCACTCATCAAATGGTGATGATCCACTCACTCGCAATCTTTTTTTTTTTTTGTATTGAGGGAAAAGTCGCAGTCCTCCAAACCATTTGTCAGAAATGGTGTAGGGTCTCCTGCTTGGGCGGGGGGGTTGGACTAGATGACCTACATGGTCCCTTTCAACGCTGTTAATCTATCTTGAAACTGACAGAAAGCGTTTCAGTCTGAAAGCTTTGGAATTAAATTTTCCCCAAATTCTGTTCCTTCCCCTGAGGAGTCGTTCAAAAAAAACCAACAAAAAAACCAAGGCTTTGCTGTAATGCAAAATTCACCCATAGCCATGGTGTGGTGTGCCATAGAAGAGAAAAAATCAGTTCACTGCACCAGATCATACTGGGAATCCAAGTTTACTGGTGCAAACAGTTTCCTAAGACTCTGGATGCGCCCGAGGAAATTTTAAGGAAAAAAAAATTAGGCCTTGTACAAAGTATGAATCCAATCCCTTTCATGGTATTCAGCCTGTGGATGCTCTTCAGCAGAGGTGTCGAACTCGCAGCCTACGGGCCGGATACGTTACATGCCTGCCACGCCCACCCCCAGTTTAGTGAAGGGGGGGGAGTCATGATAGGTCACTTTACGACAATGTGACACCGAGAGTTTGACACCCCTGTGAGTATTCAGGGCCCTGCTTCAGCCTGGAAAGAAGTTGAGTCTGCTTTAAGAAACCCCATTCAGTAAAATTAATGCAACTCTTAAAGCAGCTACCCCTTTTATTTTCCAGGGTTACAAGAAAGTTGGAGGACTTTAGCTTAATCTCTGGGAATGAGTAGCACAGATGGGTTTCTTTCAGTGGTGGGATCCTGCCGGTTTAACAACCGGTTCGGTGATCGCGTGCTTCAAAAACTTATGAAAAGTTTGTGAAAACGTACCTTCTGCGTTACTGCTGGGGAGAAACACAATCCGCTCTGCCACGTGAATCAACTGAGAAGATATAGGTCAGTAAAGTGCAGGGGTGGGCAGGCGGGCCCACCTGATCGTCGAGCGAACCGGTTCGCTCCCAGCTAATCGTCGGAGCATCCGGTTCGCCAGAACTGGTCCGAACTGGTAGAATCCCACCTCTGGTTTCCTTGTGCTGCTCATGTAAGATCTGAAGGACTTTTTCTAAGTGATACTCACAGGGTTCATAAAGCCTCCTGCTTTCCTCTTGATGTGGCTGGATTTATGTCCCAGATCCTTCACCAGGCGGTAGAGATTGGTTGGAGTAATGTATAGAAAGTAATAGTCTCCATCTTGGGTCTCCATTAAGGATCTGCAGCTTTCATTTTCTCAAAGCTAATACTCTTCTCCAGTTGGCTTGCCGAGGCCCACACTCCCAACAGCGAGTAGAACTGGAAGACTTCCCCCATTGGGGGAAGACTGACAAGTGTTTTAAAACGTGACATGGATTCCTTAAAGTAACGGTACCCGTTTTGATCTGACACTAATTTTTTTGAAATTCCCCAAAGGGTGTGAGTAACCCTTGTGCAGGTTTCAAGGCATGCTTTTTCCACTGTTGATACGATGAGAGCTTTTATCACACAATCCATCAATGAAATGGAAGAAGATGGTGAGTTGTGCACGTCAACCCTTTGTCTGGGAAAGAGAAATATCAGCATTTATGGCTCCTACCGAGATCTGCATGCAACGAGAAAGAATACCCAACTGCCTCCGCTCTTAACTCATCTGCAACTTCCTCATCACAACATTGTGCATGGAAGAGCCAACAGGGGTCTCCAACCTTGGCCACTTTTAAGACTTGTGGACTTCAACTCCCAGAATTCCCCAGCCAGGCATGGCTGGCTGGGGAATTCTGGGAGTTGAAGTCCACAAGTCTTGGAATGGCTATGGTGGGATACCCCTGAGCTGAAATTTTCAATCTTATCTGTTCCTCCCAGTGGGATATCATCATCTCTTTCTTATTATTATTATAAATTCTACAGTTTCTAGCATCTTGCGCTAGAGCAACACAACAATTGGTTTTTGAGCCACCCGGAGCCACTTCGGTGGGATGGAGGGCCTTACAAATCAAATACATAATTCCTCATCAATCCTCTGAGGCTTCTGAGGGGACTCTGGGGACTTGAATTTAGCAACATCTGGAGTTTTGTAAGTTTAGGAACATCTGGAGATGGTGTGATAAATGATCGCTCAATGCAAAACGACTTTCATCCCAGCTTTCTCAACTGCAGGATCGCCAAAGATGTTGGGGCTTTCAGTGGGCAAAATTTGCAGCCATAATTCCTGGAGGTGGGGAATAAATCAGGGAAATGGTTCATTGAGAAAGTTGGGTTTTTTTTTTATATCACCGCAGACATTTCCAGAATTTGACTTGCACACAGTGAGATGGTTAGCCTTTGTAGTCTTCCAAAACGAAAATATCTATCTCCTCTTTGAAGACTCTTGTGCTATCCTGTAACGCACGGCGTCGACAACTTAAAACTGAGTTGAATGAAGTTGAAAAGAAAGGGACCTAATGAGAGATGCGCAGTGTCAAAGACGATTATAGCTGACTAACCAATTCTCAAATATTTCTTTAACAAGTATCACTTCCAGCCGAGGGGGACTCTCTTGCTTTAAAGAAGGGGCATTAATATTCTCAGTTACAGTCCAAATCCTCCTCGTTTCCCTTAATGACAAAAGAAAAGTGACTGGATCATTCACTCTTTTTTTTTTGTACTCCTACTGCTGTTTTGTTGTGCTGTGCAACATTTTGCTACATAGACTATTTTATAGGCGAAAGCTAGAAATATTTATTATTCCTATTAAAGCAATAGTGCATTCGGAGAAAATTAAAGAGACATTAGAAATTGTGTAAATGCTTAGATTCACTTTTGGTGGATTTTTTTGTACTTTATTTATAACTAATAAAATGAATTGCATTGCTAACTACTTCCTTGGGGGGTCCTTAATGATACTGTGAACCAGCGAATGGCTGAGCTTGCTGAGAAGAGACCCTGATCGCAAGAGCAAGAACATTTAGGTTTATATATCACTTCATAGTGCTTTACAGCAGTGGTCCCCAACCTTTTTATTGCCGTGGACCGGTCAACGTTTGATAATTTTTCCACGGCCCACTGGGGGGTGGGGGTTTGCAGCGTTGCGTTGATTATTAAATCCTGTACACGTTACTTTCAATACTGATGAGCCGCGCACAGAGGCCCCGCCCCCACGCTGACCACGCTGATCAGTTGGGCCGGGGCACGTCGGCAGACGCAGGAGTCCCGTCCCTGCTCTTATTATCGGGACTCGCAGGACTCGCAAAAGTCGCAGGACCCACTGCCGCTGCTGCACAGAAGACGCAGTAGCAGGGCGGCCCAGTACCATTTGTTCTGCGGACCGGTACCGGGCCGCGGACCGGGGGTTGGGGACCACTGCTTTACAGCACTCTCTAAGTGGTTTACAATGTCAGCATATTGCCCCCAAGAATCTGGGTCCTCGTTTTAATGACCTTGGAAGGATGGAAGGCTGAGTTAACCTTCAGCTTCTCACTTGTCCAAATCCCCAGGCCTTGCAAACGCAGAAACAATCTCTGGAACCGTTTGATACAGGTTTATTCAAGCCTGAGGCCTGACACAATGAGTACATAGCAGTTCCTTGCAAAGTCAGCGCTGGGAGCTACTGCCTCCCAGTGCTCTATATAGGCAGGCCACGCCCCTCAGTCCCACCCATGCAACCAGCATCCATCATCGGCATTCAGTTCCGGATTAGCAGTCCATCATCTGGTGCATAGGCTGACGGCCTCCATCCGGCCTCAGACCGCTTCACCCTGCACGCTGTTGTATCCGGCGCCAGGCAGCTGGGATCCGGAAAGCTGTGTGGGAGAGAATACCTCCATCGCTCCTCTCGCTGCCGCAACCGCTGTGGACAGAGCCAATGCCACCCCAGCCGGGCACCTCGTCACCACCCGGTCATCGCTGCACCGCACGGCTGTTCCTGCCGCTGCGGCAGTTTCTGCTTTCCCCCCTCCCCCCCAGGTCTGGCAAGCCAGTCAGGGCTTGACACAGTTGGTGAGAATCGAACTGCTGGCAGTCGGCAGAGTTAGCCTGCAATACCGCACTTTAACCACTGTGTCACAAGAGTTCTTATATCTAATCTATTTGAAACAGCCATCCTCAACCTTTCCGGCTCTGCGAACTGGCGGCAGCAGTGTGGTGGGGAGTAGAGAGAATGATTTCGCTTGCACAAACACAACTTTGTGCGTTCGCCCAGCACTTGTACGGCCCAGTTCCCAACAGGCTGCAGCCTTGTAGCAGTCCGCAGTCTGGGGGTTGAGGACTCCTGTCCTAGACAGCATCTCCTCAGGTCATTTCCACATTACATTACGTCAAGCATTTTCTGGCTATTTTGCACTTTGTAGCCATCACTAAAAATCTGCAAGGAAAGTACTATGGAGCAGAGTGGGTAGTGGGAAATTTTAAGAAGTATTTCTTTTTTCCTCCACTCACTAACCTCCTTTCTGACCAATCTGGGACTCTGCTTCAAATCCTGACAGCAAATCATAACAATAGTTTTATTTTTCAGAAACGTAACAGTATCTTCTATCCAATGGAAACCTGAAGAACCAATAAATACCATGGATGGATGGATGGATGGAGGAATGGAGGGACGGATGGATGGATTTATGGAGGGAGGAATGGAGGGAGGGAGGGAGGGAGGGATTGAAAATTAAATTTTTTAGGGCTTTCCACTCATCTACAACTTTATTTACAAAGTTTGCCAGACTTGCTATTTCACAATGTAACCGTCAAAGTTTCCCCATTTAAAGATTCTGTAGTTTGGCGAGATATTCTTGGAATTCTCTGCTTATTTCATATCCCACGCTGCAACTAGAGGTTGGCGAAACAGCTTCCGAGCCAATACAAGCAGCACAGCTGGTGCCATTTGATGGCAACACGAAATAATTAATTTCAGAATCTCTGTTATTCATGGCTGGTACCCCTTCCTATTTTCCAAGATGAAAAGTCTCCAGAATGCAAAATTCCTGCTCTAACTGGGAAAACCTTTCTCATCCGTTGTGGCGAAATGGATTCAGAGCAAAAAAAAGGACTGGAAAGAACCAACACAAGAGCCAGCTGGTCAACTCGCAGAAAGCGCGGCGAGGGGAGCATGTTACTTTGAATGCACAGGTAGTCCTCGACTTACAACAGTTCATTTAGTGACCGTTCAAAGTTGCGACGGGCACTGAAAAAAAGTGACTCGCGGCAGTTTTTCATACTTACGACCATTGCAGTATCCCTATGGCCACGTGATCAAAATTTGGACGCTTGGCAACTGACTCATATTTATGATGGTTTCAGTATCCCGTGTGTGTGTGTGTGTGTGTGTGTGTGTGTGTGTGTGTGTGTGTGTGTGTGTGTCATGCGACCCCCTTTTGAGACCTACTGATGAGCAAAGTCAACGGGGAAGCCAGATTCACTTAACAACCCTCTGTCTCACTTAACCACTGCAGTGATTCACTTAACGCGTGCGGCGAGAAAGGTCGTAAAATGGGGCAAAATTCCCGGGATGACTGTCTCGCTTAGCAAACAGAAAGGTTGGGCTCAATTGTGGTCGTATATCGAGGACTACCTGTATCCCAAAAAGAAAGCAGGCTCCAAACAGAAGGAACAAATTATAGTACGATATGATGATGGTGATAGCAGTAGTCCAGTATTCGAGGGGTTGCCACAAAGAAGAGGGGGTCAATTTATTCTCCAAAGCACCAGAAGGCAGGACAAAAAACAATGGATGGAAACTAACCAAGGAAAGAAGCAACCAGGAATTAAACTGCCTAACAGTGAGGACAATTACCGCATTTTTCGGAGTATAAGACGCACTGGAGTATAAGACGCACCTTAGTTTTTGGGGAGGAAAATAGGGAAAAAAGTCTACTTACCAGGTATTCATCTGGCTAGTGTCCTTAGTCTGGTCAGATTCAGCACATTATTTTATCCCTTGGTTAGGGCTGAAAAAAACCTTTTTCGGAGGCAGTAGCAATGAAAACAAGCCTGCAAAGACTTAGGGCTGGAAAAACTTCTTTGGAGGGAGTAGGAATGAAAAAATCCTGCAAGCTGGGAAGATCATTAGCACCTCGTTAGGGCTGAAAAAACCTTTTTCAGAGGGGAGTAGCAATGAAAACAAGCCGGGAAGATCGTTAGCACCTCGTTAAGGCTGAAAAAAAAGCTTCGGAAAAGCTACATTCGGAGTATAAGACGCACCCAAATTTTCAGCCTCTTTTAGGGGGGGAAAAAGGTGCGTCTTATACTCTGAAAAATACGGTAACCTGTGGAACAGTTTGCCTCCAGAAGTTGTGGGTGCTCCATCACTGGAGGTTTTAAAGAAGAGATTCTCTCAAATGGTTTAAGGTCTCCTATTTAAGCAGCTGGTTGGACTAGAAGACCTCCAAGGTCCATTCCAGCTCTATTCTATTCTAAAGTCGCCGTTAACTTCTGGGAAACGATTCCCTCCATCTCTCTTCTGATTGACTGATTGAAATTAGCCTTGGCCAAGGGGCTTCTCATTGTGGCAAACGTTTAGGGCGAGTGTAAAATCATGCCAGTGAATGCCAGAGGCAGCAGCTTCCTTCCCGTTGCTAGAGAATCTGCTTTTGACTCAAGAATTCAGCAAACGATGGTCTCTCAGCAGCAAATGGCTCCACGCCTGAGCCTTCGAGTCTGTGCTTTTGCCAAGAATGTGCTCGTTTAAAATGAATATATGTAAATCCTTCCTTGGAAAAGTTGCAAGAGAACTTTATTACATCTTGGCATTCGTTGTTGTGGTAACCGGAATGAGTACGAGGGAGGGCTGGGGAAGTCAGATTTTAATGCTGCAGGACAGGGGTGGGATTCAAAAATCTTAGCAACCGGTTCTCTCCCTGGTTGCTGGGGGGGGGGCATGGCCATGGTGGGCGTGGCCTACTCAGCCTCCTGCACAATCGGAGGGGGGGCATTTTCACCCTCCCCAGGCTCCGGAGGCTGTCCTCAAGCCTCTGGGAGGGTGAAAACAGCCTCCCCCGGGCTCCGGATGCCCTCCGGAGGCTGGAAATGAGCGTGTTTCCGGACTTCCAGAACTTCCAGGAGGCCCATTTTTTGCCCTCCCAGAGCCTCGGCGTGGGCCCTGCACTTACCTGGCATCTAAAACGGGCCGTGCGGAGACTCCTGGGAGGGGCATGGTGGGGTCGGCAGGGCAAGCCAGTCCTTGCAACTACCGGTTCGGCGAATCAGATGTAAAATTAGCATCCGGTTCACCCGAACCTGTCCGAACCGGCTGAGTCCCACCCCTGCTGCAGGAACTGCAAATCTGCAGAAGTACCTTTGTAACATCTGGCTGTCCCCGACTGTGTCCGTTGGGTGTCTGCAAGGATCCTGGGACTTTCTAGGGTGCAGTGACTCTAAAATATTCTTCAGGGAAAGTTGTTTTCAATCTCTGAACCATCAGAGGAAATCTTGGAGCAATGTGTCTCAAACTCAGTCACTTGAAGATGGATAGACTTCAACTCCCAGAATTCCCCCAGCCAGCCAGCCACGGAAGACAAAGCAGAATAACAGTATTGGAAGGGACATGATTGTTTAACTATTACAAGATCAAGCAGGAAGCTAGCAAAAAAAAGTGAGGATTTTTCCACCTTGGCTGAAATATGAAAATTCTATTCTGCTGCAGCTACTGAAAACTAGAGCTGCACCCTTCCTTTTGTTGTATAATCAGTGTAATGTGGTTTCTATCTTTAATTGAATCGTATCTTTCATTTAAATCTATATATAGAAAAGCCAAATACCACTCACTCATCACGAAATCTCCAGAACTGTAAAGCCTACAAACTTGAAACTTGGCACGTATGTTCCTCTTGGCTTCTAGGTGCTTGCTAAGAAAGGATTTTTCAAAATGACCATCAGATCATTAGTATTTCTTATACAGTATTATATTAACACGCTCTGATGCTAAGGAGTTAGACGTTCTACTCCCCCTCCCCACCTGAAAAGAACTCTGTTCCAACTGCCAGTTGCCTTATATTAACACACTCTGATGCTATCCCTTCGCTAAACCGGGCATGGGCATGGCCAGCGCGTGACTCATCTGGCCTGCGGGCTGGGAGTTTAGACCTTCTACTCCCCCTCCCCACCTGAAAAGAACTCTGTTCCAACTGCCAGTTGCCTTATATTAACACATTCTGATGCTAAGGAGTTACACATTCTACATAAATTTTCAAGCGTAACTACTCATTAATTTTCAAGCTTTAACTGTCAATTTATCAAGCCTGATCACATAGTTTCATAGTGAAGCACGGGTATCCAGCTACTAGTAACAGAATAACCAAATAACAGAGTTGGAAGGGACCTTGGAGGTCTTCCAGACTAAAACATATGAATAACGGCTGCAGGATTTGGGTTTGGCTAGTCTAGAGAAAAGAAGAATTAGGGGTGACCTGATAGCAGTATTCCAATATTTGAGGGGCTGCCAGAAAGAGGAGAGGGTCAAAGGTGTAACTCAAATGGCTTCACAGCTTGCAGTGGAAATGTTTTCAATTGGAAAGAGGGTATCATTTCATGTAGGTTTTATACAGGTAGTCCTCAACTTACAACAATTCATTTAGTGACCATTCAAAGTTTCAACAGCACTGAAAAAAGTGACTTATAACTATTTTAATTCTTACAACTATTGTGCCACCCTGCTGGTCACATGATCAAAATTTGAATGCTTGGCAACTGACTCACATTTATGATGGTTGCAGTGTCCCGGGGGTCATGCGATCCCCTTTTGTGACCTTCTGACCTGCATAGTCAATAAGGAAGCCAGATTCACTTAACAACCCTATTCCTAACTGAACAACCACACAGATTCACTTAACAACTGTGACAAGAAAGGTTGCCAAATGGCACAAAACTCACTTAACAACTGTCTCGCTTAGCCATGGAAAGTTTGGGCTCAATTGTGGTCGTAAGTCAAGGACTACCTGTATTTATTTATCCGCACGTTTTGCAAAAATGTATTCGTAAAATATGAAAAACCGGAGCACTTTTAGAACAACGATCTTGAAAAATGTTTTTTTTTTAAAAACACCATTCAGCAAATCATCATAAATTACAGGTAAGTCCATTTAAGAGCTGATGGGAGTTACAGTATGCCACAGAAGTGAGTACACCCCCTCACATTTTGTAAATATTTAAGTATATCTTTTCATGTGACAACACTGAAGAACTGACACTTAAGTGATGATGTCCAAATGGGGCCCAAAGTGTCAATATTTTGTGTGGCTGTATGGTCTTGGCCACCGTGCTGCAGCTCAGTTTCAGGGTCTTGGCAAACTTCTTATAGCCTAGGCCCATGATGGCGAACCTATGGCACACGTGCCACAGGTGGCACACGGAGCCATATCTGCTGGCATGTGAGCAGTTGCCCTAGCTCAGGTCCAGCGTGCATGTGCACACCGGTCAGCTGATGTTTAGCTTGCGCAGAGGCTTTGGGAGGGCATTTTCAGCCTCTGGAGGGGCAGGGGTGTCACGATGTGAATATTGTCAGTTGTATGTCTATGCAGGGTGATGCACCCCTATCTAATATTATGGTATATTCCAAAACAAGCAGAACACGTGATATGATGTGTACGCATGTCTACATTCCTAATCCACCATTATCTTCTTCTGCCTTAGCTCTTGACCTGAATGGTCGTGTTTCTTAGCAAAGATGTAATTATTCAGGATTTATTGTTTTTGTACTGAAATTAATATTTTTTATTAGACATTTAATCTCGGTTTTATTTCTAACTGTCTGAATTCCAAGTAAAGATCCAAAACGTCGCCTCTATGAGATTTTATTCTCATCCTAACAAGGAGAATGTATTTTCACCCTCCCCAGGCTCCAAGAAAGCCTCTGGAGCCTGGGGAGGGCAAAAAAACGGGCCTATCGGGCCCACCAGAAGTCAGAAAATGGGGCAGTGGGGGATCATGTGTGGGGAACGGGGCAGCACGGGGAGTTGTGTGTGCATGCGCAGGGAGACAGGGCATGTGAGGGGCATTGAATTATGGGTATGGGCATGCGTGTGCGTGCGATAGCGTGCACGCTTTCAGCACCCGAGGAAAAAAAGGTTCGCCATCACTGGCCTAGGCTATCTTTATGTAGAGCAGCAATTTGTTTTTTCAGATCCTCAGAGAGTTCATTGCCATGAGGTGCCATCTTGAACTTCCCGTGACCAATATGAGAGAGTGAGAGTGATAACACCAAATTTAACACACCTGCTCCCCCTTCACACTTGAGACCTTGTACCACTAACGAGTCACATGACACCAGGGAGAGAAAACGGCTACTTGGGCCCCATTTGGACATTATCACTTAGGGGTATACTCACTTTTGTTGCCAGCAGTTTAGACCTTAATGGCTGTGTGTTGCGTTATTTTGAGGGGACAGCACATTTACAGTGTTATACAAGCTGTATACTCACTACTTTACATTGTAGCCAAGTGTCATTTCTTCAGTGTTGTCACATGAAAAGATATACTTAAATATTTACAAAATGTGATGGGGTGTACTCATTTCTGTGACATACTGTATAATATTTCTTTCTGGGTGTGGGAGAAAAGACATTTTGGAATGGAATGAAGATTTTACTAAACAAAGGGATCCGTTTTTGAAAAATAGGAAATTGCCAAAACCCTGTTTGATCCAAGGCCCGCAAAGCGCTGGATTAAGTTATATTTACATCAAACCCCCAAGTTGTTTCGTTCTGAAATTTAATTTGTTGAAGAAAGCATTCCAGACTGAAAATTCACCTGCCAGATGGTGCAAAAACATTTTGGAAAATTACACCCTGCAAAGTAAGGCATGATAGATAGCAATAGTCCAGTATTTGAGGGGCTGCCACAAAGAGGAGGGGGTCAACTTATTTTCCAAAGCATCTGAAGGCAGGACAAGAAGCAATGGATGGAAACTAATCAAGGAGAGAAGCAACCTGGAATTAAGGAGAAACTTTCCGACAGTGAGGACAATTAACCAGTGGAACAGCTTTCCTCAAGAAGTTGTGGGTTCTCCATCACTGGAGGTTTTTAAAAAGAGACTGGACAGCCACTTGTCTGAAATGGCATAGGTTCTCCTGCTTGAGCAGGGGGCTGGACTAGAAGACCTCCAAGGTCCCTTCCAGGTCTATTCTATTCTAAAGTTGCCGTTAACTTCTGGGAAACAATTCCCTCCATGTTAACTGGTCCCCTTTATTCTTATCCAACCACTTCCCGCAAGGAAAGTTGGTAGTTATGCCCGTAGCTGAGTTGGTGACCTCCACTCGTTCCACCAACCACCCAGGAGACAGTCCGCTGCTGTCGTGCTCAATCCGAACTTTCTTCAACTCTCCGAGTTCGAGGATTTCCAGGTAAAACCGATCGGTGCTGCCTCGTTCAAAGAGATTGCGGAATTTCTGCTTTAAACGCCGCTTGCCCGAATCCCCGTTCGCTCCAAATATGGTAATGTGGACGTTGGCATCTGTGCCAGATCCTTTTGGGGAGCCTGTCACGACAATCACTTCGTATCTGACAGGCACCAAACTCCGAGCTTTGCTGGCGAAGCTTTCGATCACCTTGGCACACTCAAAAGCCTTGTAGTCTCCTCTCTTGGCACGGAGTGGAATTTTTGCATTACATTTGAAGAAATACCTGCCGGAAGGAGAAAGCAGAGCCCTGAATTTGAAAGGATTCATGCGTTACCCTCTTGTCCCCCAAAATTAAAATATTTGCTGCAGAATGCTTGTTTTTCTATGGCAAGGAAGAACTGACTTTCTCTGACAAGTATTGTGCCAGCTTTGCTAAATCCCTTCTGATTGAATGCTTGTTACTTCTTTTGTTTAAATTCCTTCTGGTGGCAAAATTCCATATCATTTTTAGGCCCAGAAAAGCCACTTAACTGGCTTCAAAAATCTTTCCCTCCACAACTCCTCTCCTTAATGGCTGCAACTTTTCTTCCGCCCTTTTTTCTTCCACCCCAATCTTTTGAATCATTCTGCAAAAAAACAAACAAAAAAAACCCCCTAGCATGTGATGTTTGCTGAAAAAGAGATATAAATTTAATGAGGTGCCACTTAAGATTAATTAGGGTTTTGGGTTGGTCATGAGAAATAACTTGGATGGGGAGTTTTACCCTGACCTTAATGGTAAAATGGACACTCTCTTATTCCCAAATCCACCTGGATTTCATTCTGCTTTGATTGCCTGGCTTTTTGTACATGGCAAAGTGTGCTGTACAGTAACCCTTTTCCCACTCGAACCCAGCCACACTTAAACATGCTCAGGGAGGGGTCTATGACAATTTTCCACAGCCAACACCACGGCTAACACCATAGCCAACTCGCCACAGCCAACTCACCATGGTTAACTCACCACAGTCAACTTGCTGCAGCTAACTCACCATGGCTAACTCACCACAGCCAACTCACCATGGCTAACTCACCACACCATGGCTAACTCACCACAGCTAGCTCACCACGGGTAACTCACCACAGCTAACTCACCACAGCCAACTTGCCGCCGCTAACTCACCATGGCTAACTCGCCACACCACGGCTAACTCACCACAGCTAGCTCGCCACAGCTAACTCACCACAGCCAACTCAACATGGCTAACTCGCCACACCACGGCTAACTCACCACAGCTAGCTCACATGGGTAACTCACCACGGCTAACTCGCCACAGCCAACTCGCCACGGCTAGCTCACCACAGGACACTTCACTGCGGGACAAGAGTTACACTAATATCAAAGAAATGATGGAATATAATCATTAAAGAAAGGATGCAAAAGGAGGGACAGAAGGAAATGTGAATGGCAAAAATTACAATATTTTTATTTATTTTAAAAAATTAAATAGAATTGTTAAATTGTCCCACGGTGAGTTGTCCCACGGTGTTCTGACCCAGCTCCCAAACATGACAAACCCTCTGTAGTTAAATAAATGTTCCCTTTATTAGGACCGCCAGCAGCCCCGGCAAAAAGTTTCTCTCTCACTGCAGGCTAACAAGTCTGTCCGGCAGGGAGATGAATAGTTGTCTGCCACATCTATTCATCTCTGCCCCCTGCCTTTTATCCCCAGAGCTAGGGTGGGGCTTTGCTAGCAGCGGTGGCTTTTCTGTCCCAAGGATCAGCCCACAGATTTCCACTGCTCTCCTCTCCTCTGCCTTCTGCACATCTGCGCACCAGGCACTGGGCCCAGCTGTTCCTCCTCTTCCTCATCAGCCACCTCCAGACCTGGGGGCTGTTGACTCTCTATCTGAGGGCTGACGGACGGCCCAGGCTCCACCTCTGTCTCTCTCTCTCTTCCAGCTCCATTCCCTCTTCCCCCTCGGAGCTCTCAGGTTGCCTTGATGCTGACCCTGACTCCCACGCCTCCTCCTCCTGATTCGGCTGCTGGAGGGGCCGGCGGCTGACAGACCACAACACGCAGTGAGTTGGCCGCAGCAAGTTGGCTGTGGCGAGTTGTCCCATTCCGCTCAGGGAGCCAGTTTTCAGTCTTCATTACCTTGTCTTCATCTCCTCTCTAAATCAAATCTGAGGCGTCTACAGGTAGTCCTCAACTTACAACCGCAACTGAGCCCAAAATTTCTGCTGCATAGTGAGCTCTGCTGTCGAGCGATGCTGGACTTAGGGCCGTGGTGGCGAACCTATGGCACGCGTGCCAGAGGTGGCAAGCGGAGCCATAGAAGCCGGCACGCGAGGGTTCCCACCGGCAAACCGGAAGTGCGAAAAAATGCACTTCCGGTTTGCCGGTGTGCTGTTTTTTGCACTCCGGAGGGTTCAGGGAAGCTCCCTGAAGCTCCGGAATGCAAAAAACTACAAAACGGACAAACCGGAAGTGCACTTTTCCGCACTTCCGGTTTGTCCGTTTTGTAGTTTTTTGCATTCCGGAGCTTCAGGGAGCTTCCCTGAACCCTCCGGAGTGCAAAAAACAGCATACCGGCAAACCAGAAGTGCGTTTTTTTCGCACTTCCGGTTTGCCGGTTTGGTTGTTCCAGGCTCCGGTAAGCCTTTGCACGGGGGTGGGGGGGTGTGCGCATGCGCAGGGGGCAGCATGGGGGGTGTTGTGCGCATGCGTGGGGGGGGAGGGAATGGGTATGGGTGTGGGCACGCGAGCGCGCGCGAGCGCCCCCCCCCTTTTTGGGCACGCGAGCCGAAAAAGGTTCGCCACCACTGACTTAGGGCATCACTCGCCACACTATTACTTAGAAGGCCGCTGACTATGGGAATCTGGGAGGGGGGATTGCATGAGGGAGTAAATGTAGACATAACACATTCTTACTAGAGATTCAAGATCATCCTTTGTCCAGCACCTGTCCGGAAACTGGGAGGAGGAACGGCCACGCAGGCAGAAGATGAGTGGGCAATGTGACCTAGTTGGGGGTGTGGGACAAGGGTGCTAACTTCCTACTGGGTGGGAAGATGGGGGAAAAGTCAGATTTGGGTTTCCCTTGGATGTGCCAACATGGCTTCAGCAATAAATTGGAACTTTGAGGAATATTTTGCCTTGGACTCTGATTTATGCTTGAATGCTATTTGGAATCCTGACACCTGCTCCATTTTACGACCTTCTTGCCACAGGCATTAAGTGAATCGCTGCAGTTGTTAAGTTAGTTATTATTAAGTTAGTTATTCATTATTAAGTGAATCTGGCTTCCCCGTTGCTTGTCCGAAGGCCGAAAAAAGGGATCACATCAGAGGTGAGTTTTGCATACCTTACCTACCGGTTTGCACACCCCCGTCACTCTGCTCATGCACAGAGGATTCTTTGCCAGCCCTGGCGACCGGAGAACTGGTTTGGGGGCATGGATAGCTGCCCATTGCTGTCGGTTCGGCGAGAGGGTGCAAATTTCTGCCACTGGTACGGACACACCGGTCGGAACCGGCAGCAACCCACCACTGGATCACATGACCCTGGGAGGCTGCCAACCATCATAAATGTGAGTCAGTTGCCAAGTGGCCAATTTTTTTAACCACGGGGATGCTGCAACGGTCTTACATGTGAGAAATGGTCATAAGACATTGTTGTTGTAACTTTGCATGGTCGCTAAGAGAATCGGCGTAAGTCGAGGATTCCCAGTGCAGCAGTTAGGACCACAAACCTTTGAGTGCCACAAACCAACATTGCAAACCGTGGCTGACTGTCTGTGTCGTTCGTGCATCTTTTCATTGGGAGGCACTTACTTGTTGCCAAGCTCCATCTCTGTAACGACGATTTCCTGAACGTGCCAATATACGTCCAGTTTCGCCCTCAGTCTCTTCCCATCTTTTGGACAGTGACCAACACAGATGGCGGCGATATCATCAACGTTTTTTGAAGAAAACTGGAACACATCCGATGCTCCTCTGCAGATTGCCCCCCACACACACATAAAGCTTTAATTGTTAATGAGCAGACCAACAATCGCTAATGGGAAGATGTAAGTTAACGGACATAGTTTGCAATAATAATGCAACATATGATACAGCCAGTTTTTTGCCTAGTGGTTAAGGCACCCGGCTATAAACCACTGTGAGTTCTAGTCCCGCCTTAGGCACGATGGTCAATGACTTTGGGCCAGTCACTAGGAGACTGTGAGTTCTAGTCCCACCCGAGGCATAAAAGACAGTTGGGTGACTTTGGGCCAATCACCAGAAGACTGTGAGTTCTAGTCCCACCTTAGGCATGAAAGCTGGCTAGGTGACCTTGGGCCAATTACCAGGAGACTGTGAGTTCTAGTCCCACCTTAGACATGAAAGCTGGCTAGGTGACCTTAGGCCAATTACCAGGAGACTGTGAGTTCTAGTCCTACCCGAGGCATAAAAGACAGCTGGGTGACTTTGGGCCAATCACCAGAAGACTGTGAGTTCTAGTCCCGCCTTAGACATGAAAGCTGGCTAGGTGACCTTAGGCCAATTACCAGGAGACTGTGAGTTCTAGTCCTACCCGAGGCATAAAAGACAATTGGTCGACTTTGGGCCATCACAAGGAGACTGTGCGTTCTAGTCCCACCTGAGGCATAAAAGACAGCTGGGTGACTTTGGGCCAATTACCAGGAGACTCTGAGTTCTAGTCCCGCCTGAGGAATAAAAGACAGCTGGGTGACTTTGGGGCAATCACCAGGAGACTGTGAGTTCTAGTCCCAACTGAGGTATTAAAGCTGGCTTTGGGCCAATCACTCTCTCTCTCTCTCAACTCAACCATCTCACAGAGTTATTGTTCTGGGGAAAATAGGTGGAAGGTGGTATGTGAGCTGCCATGAGTTATTTATATAAATAAATAAATATTTTTAGAGCTTACAAACTGTCCAGCACAATTTTATATAGCCATATATCTTTAAATCATCTCTAGAATGTTCCAGGAAGGACTTATCCACATATAATATTAATTTATAGATGAAAACCGTATTTTCAATTTGTCTGAAAGGTTTCCTGACTTATTTCTTATTAAAAGGCATAAATATAATTGTGTTCACAAGCAAGCCAACATTTCTCAATGCACAGGTCACTGAGATAATGCAGGTTCTCTGAACACTTATGAGAAATACTTCAATCAATGAATTAACATATATCACGTTGCATATATAAACATCTAATTCTTTTAAAGGAAAAAGAAAGGGATGTATTTATTTGGAGATTAGAGAACTAAGATACATTTGTTTAGGAAAGACATTCCCCAAATGTGGCCAATAATGACTGAATCTTATAACGATATGGATTTATAAATACAGTGCTTATTTTGAAAGTGAGCAATAGAGCCTGCTCAACAATGCATTCATTAAGGGCAATCTTTTAATCAGCCCAAAGTTTGCTGATTATAATCATTCAATTTTATAATGAATGAAGAGTTCAGGTCATTATAATTATGGCATTATAATAACATACCTTAAAAATCTTCTCTTTCTGGAGGAGTTTTCCAGAAGGAACTCCTTGGAACGCCCTCTCTTGCCTTCAAAAATAATGGATACGTTTTCCTTGGTCTCTGAATCCTCCTTATTGCTGGTAATTGTGAGGATCTCATAAGCTTGAAATTTCAGAGAAAGCACCAAGTTAAGGCTAAACATCCTGGTTTAGCATTTCCCATCCCATGGTTCATAGTTCAAGAGCATCTTGAGGTTTTTAAGAAGAGAATTGGGTATGTCAAACATGAGGTCTGTCTAGTTTAATGAAAAGAAGGACCAGGGGAGACATGATAGCAGTCTTCCAATATCTCAGGGGTTGCCACAAAGAAGAGGGAGTGAAGCTATTCTCCAAAGCACCTGAAGGTAGGACAAGAAGCAATGGGTGGAAACTAATCAAGGAGAGAAGCAACTTAGAACTAAAGAGAAATTTCCTGACAGAACAATTAATCAATCATTGGAACTGCTTGCCTCCATAAGTTGTGGGTGCTCCAACACTGGAAGTTTTTAAGAAGAGTTTGGACAACCATTTGTCTGAAATGGTATCAGGTTTCCTGCCTAAGCAGGAGGTTGGACTAGAAGACCTCCAAGGTCCCTTTCAACTCTGTTATTCCAATTATAATTCTAACATAGATGGGACGATCATTTGTCTGAAATGGTATAGGGCAGTGATGGCAAACCTTTTTTCCCTTGGATGCCGAAAGAGCGATCACGAACGCTATTGCGCATGTACGTGTGCGTGGCCACACCCATAATTCAATGTCCCCCGTGCACCGCCCCCTGTGCATGTGTACGTGACCCCCCCACTGCCCTGCCCACGCGCATGCGCACACGATCCCTCTGCTGCCCCGCCCCGCCCCCGCACATGTGTGCACGACCCCCCCACTCCATTTCCCAACTTCCGGTGGGCCCGGTAGGCCCACTTTTCGCCCTCCCCAGGCTCCAGAGGCTTTCTTGGATCCTGGGGAGGGCGAAAACGGCCCCCCTACCCCTGGAGGCCCTCCGGAGGCTGAAAACTCCCTCACAGAGCCTCCACGCGAGCCGAAACTCAGCTGGTCAGCATGCACATGCACGCTGGAGCTGAGCTAGGGCAACAACTCATGTGCTGGCAGATATAGGGTCTCCTGTTTGAGCAGTGGATTAGACTTAAAGTCTTCCAAGATCCTTTCCAGCTCTGTTATTCTGCATTCTGCCTGGTACATGAGAGTCCCAATTTTGAACTTTGATGTCTCCAGCGGGTTGGACTAGAGGACCTCCAAGGTCCCTTCCAGCCCTCTAATACTATGATCTCCAAGAAAAGTGGGGAAACCTGGGAGAACTATTCTACCAATCTGTCCTTCTAAGAGTTAGTCAGTAGTTACTCTCCGCTTATGACAGCTTCTTAACTTTCTTCCCCTGTGATTCCCTGTTTATTTACGGAAGTGCGCTGATGCAGGACTGATAGTTAAAGACGTCAATTTCACCAGCTTCCTTCGTTTAGCCAAATTATAACATTCATGGAGGAAAGTCCTGGATGAACATCTGAGTGTCTGATCTCCAGGAATATATGAAATTTAAAACTCAAAACACATAGCGTTGAATTCATCTATTGATCAGCTATCGTGAGATTTATTCAGTTGCTTTCTCTAAATCGCTAAAAGTAAGATTAAGACAACTGTATTTTTCTCTCTCTCTGGGCTTTCATAAGATTAGCTTACCCAACCATGCGCTAAAAAAATGCTTTTTCAGTTTTTTTTTAGCCCCGACGTCCAGAAGACATTTCTGACAATGAGAGTCAGTGTCATGGTCTCATTTATCCCATTTCTACCGAGTGTGTCTACTCATGGAAGTGACAGGAATATGGCCTCAGAACTTCAGTGTTTGAGGAGATGGCTAACAAAAATGGTATAAGCTGAAAGGGCCATTTTGCAGTGACATCCCATCTCATTCCTCCCAGAATAACAGAGTTGGAAGGGACCTTGGAGGTCTTCTAGTCCAACCCCCTGCTTAGGCAGGAAACCCTATACCACTTCAGACAAATGGTTGTCCAATCTCTTCTTAAAAGCCTCCAGTGTTGGAGCATTCACAACTTCTGGAGGCAAGTTGTTCCACTGATTAATTGTTCTAACTGTCAGGAAATTTCTCCTTAGTTCTAAGTTGCTTCTCTCCTTAATTGGTTTCCATCCTTTGCTTCTTGTCCTACCCTCAGGTGCTTTGGAGAATAGCTTGACTCCCTCTTCTTTGTGGCAGCCCCTCAAATATTGAAACACTGCTATCATGTCACCCCCTAATCCTTCTTTTCATTAAACTAGACATACCCAATTCCTGCAACCATTCTTTGTATGTTTTAGCCTCCAGCCCCCTAATCATCTTTGTTGCTCTTCTCTGCACTCTTTCAAGAGTCTCAACATCTTTTTTACATTGTGGCGACCAAAAGTGGATGCAGTATTCTAGGTGTGGTCTTACTAAGGCTTTATAGAGTGGTATTATTACCTCCCTTACCAAGGCATTATAAAGTGGTATTAACACTTCACGTGATCTTGATTCTATCCCTCTGTTTATGCAGCCTAGAACTGTGTTGGCTTTTTTGGCAGCTGCTGCACATTGCTGACTCATATTTAAATTGTTGTCCAGTAGGACTCTAAGATCCCTCTCACAGTTACTACTGTTGAGCCAGGTACCACCTATGCTATATCTGTGCGTTTGGTTTTTCTTCAACTTACAGGTTCGTTCTTTCAATTCCAAAATGTCATTATTGGCACAAGCCAGTTCCCGTATAATCTGGCCGTCATCTTCATCTTTTGCAAGCCAGCGATCACACTGGAAACGGAAAATTTTGTCCACAAGAGAGTCTTCAATATCAATATATTCCAGATGCCAGCCTGGTGCGATTCCTGTTGGAACCGAAGAATCTTATTGCTTTGGTAGATGGAGCAATTTGATTAATACTATAGGAACTCCTCAAATTATGACCACAAGGGGGTTGAAAAATCTGCAGACAATCCTTGACTTAGGACCACAATTGAGCCTCAACATTTCTGCCTCTGCTAGGCGAGACAGTGGTTAAGTAAGTTTTGCCCCATTTTACGACCTTTCTTGCCACAGTTGTTAGGTGAAACAACTGCAGCTGTTAAGTTAGTAACATGGTTGTTAAGTGAATCTGGCTTCCCCATTGACTCTGCTTGTCAGAAGGTCACAAAAGGGGATCACATGATCCCGGGACACTGCAACCGTCATAAATGTGAGTCACTTGCCAAGCGTCTGAATTTTGATCCCCCAGGGGGAATGCTGCAGTGTGAAAAATGGTCCTAAATCATTTTTTTCAGTGCCGTTGTAACTTTGAAGTGTCGCTAAATGAACGGTTGTAAGTCGAAGACTACTTGTATCTAGAGATAACTAGGACCAGACATGTCCATTTCCAATCAGAAGGCAAACTGGGGAGTGTTTTTCTCACCACTTCTAATTTTTGTTATTCAGATTTTGTTATTTTGTTATTCAGATTTTGTTATTCAAGAGTTGTTAACTTAATCTTACGTAGCTTCTTCTCCGGTAATATCACACTACTAACCAGAGCATACAAAACATTCTCCAGACCAATCCTCGAATACAGCTCATCTGTCTGGAACCCACACCGCATATCGGACATAAATACATTAGAAAGTGTCCAGAGATACTTTACAAGAAGAGTCCTCCACTCCTCTACTAGAAACAGAATACCTTACACAACCAGACTCGAAATCCTGGGCTTAGAAAGCTTAGAACTACGTCGCCTTTGGCACGACCTAAGCATAGCTCATAAAATTATCTGCTACAACGTCCTTCCTGTCAACGACTACTTCAGCTTCAACCACAACAATACACGAGCACACAACAGATACAAACTCAAAGTGAACCGCTCCAAACTTGACTGTAGAAAATACGACTTTAGCAACAGAGTGGTAAATGCCTGGAACTCACTACCTGACTCTGTGGTTTCGTCGCCAAACCCCCAAAACTTTACCCTTAGACTGTCCACTGTTGACCTCACCCCATTCCTAAGAGATCAGTAAGGGGCGTGCATAAGCGCACCAGCGTGCCTACTGTCCCTGTCCTAATGTTCCCTCTGATCAGTATCCATCTTATGTATATAAATAATGTTATATCTATGTATATTACCAACACGTACTTGACAAAAATAAATAAATAAATAAATAAAAAATAAGTAGTAGCCAAATGATTAATATGGAAATAGAGGCTCTCTGGGCTAGAGAAAGCAAACGATGGTTTATGGGTATGAAGGAGGAGATGAGGTCTCTTTTCAAAATTTATTTTCAAAATAAACTCCCGTGCCTATACTTCCGAAGCAGTTATCCAAAATCAACTGCCTTGTCAGTTGTACAATAGCAACTCTTGTACTTCCGGCACAGCTACCCATTTAAAGTCTCCTTCCTTGGTATCGAGCAATTTACTTATAAGAGAAGCTCATAGACACAACATAGACAGATTAGTTGCTTTTATTTCACCAAAAAAAAAAAAGAATAGAAATACGTGCAGATCTGCTTGCAAAATGTAGAACACAATAGAGAGGGAGAGGGAGAGAAAAAGGAAAAGGAAAAGGAAGAGGAATAGGGAGGAGGGGAGAGAGAGAGAAAGGGAGAGAGGGAGAGAGGGGGAGGGAAAGGGAAAGGAAGAGAGACAGAGGGTGGGCGGAAGAGGGAGAAAGAGGGGGAGCGTGGGGGAGAGAGTGGGGAGGAGGATAGGGCTAGGGCAAGGGGGAGAGAGAGTGAGGGAGAGAGAGAGAAAGAGGGAGAAAGGGAAAGGAAAAGGGAGAAAGAGGGAGAAAGAGGAGGAGGGCAAGGGAAAGAGAGGGAGAGGAGAAGAGGGCTAGAGCTAGGGAGAGGGAGAGAGAGTGAGGGGAGAGGGAGAGCAAGAGGGAGAGAGGGAGTGGGAAAGGAAGAGGGAGAGGGAGAGGGGGAGAGAGGGGGAGGGAGAGGGAAAGACAGTGAGGGGGGAGAGTGAGAGAAAGAGGGAGAGAGGGAGTGGGAAAGGAAGAGGGAGAGGGGGAGAGAGGGGGAGGGGGAGAGGGAGAGACAGTGAGGGGGGAGAGTGAGAGAAAGAGGGAGAGAGGGAGAGGGAAAGGAAGAGGGAGAGGGAGAGAGAGGGGGAGGGAGAGAGAGGGAGAGACTGAGGGGGGAGAGTGAGAGAAAGAGGGAGAGAGGGAGAGGGAAAGGAAGAGGGAGAGGGAGAGGGGGAGGGAGGGGGAGGGAGGGAGAGAGAGGGAGAGACTGTGGGGGGTGAGAGAAAGAGGGAGAGAGGGAGAGGGAAAGGAAGAGGGAGAGGGAGGGGGAGAGAGGGGGAGGGGGAGGGGGAGGGAGAGACAGTGAGGGGGGAGAGGGAGAGAAAGAGGGAGAGAGGGAGAGGGAAAGAAAGAGGGAGATGGAGAGGGGGAGGGAGGGGGAGGGAGAGAGAGAGGGACAGTGAGAGGGAGAGTGAGAGAAAGAGGGAGAGAGGGAGTGGGAAAGGAAGAGGGAGGGGGAGGGGGGAGAGAGGGGGAGGGAGAGAGAGGGGGAGGGGAGATGGATAGGGATAGGGAGATAGGGATGGGGAAGAGAGAGAGGGGGAGAGTAATAGGGATAGGGAGAGAAGGAGAGGGGAGAAGAGAGAGGGATGGATTTAAATTCTAGGCATCCAACTCTATCATTCCATGATTCCAGTTTCTCAAACCACTGAACTTGTCTGCTCAAAAAGATTGCTTACACCTAGAAAAGACACAAGGGGTGTAGAGAGACAATATTTGTCTTAATAGAAGCCAAAGCATATCAGCCCACCAGCGTTCGTATAATACAATGAAGTAGTTAACAGCAACATGGCGGCCTTGACTCTGTAGTGGTTTTGTTTGCTTTCGGGTGAGCAGAGTGTGCTGCGCAAACCCAACCTGTCTGTTTAACTTAAAGCTAAATTAATTGTGAAAACCCATAACTCAAGGCCTTGCTGACAGAGGTCCAGATAGTCAAAGCTACATTTTTCACAGTAGTTAATGTATGACTGTGAGAGTTGGACTGTAAGGAAGACTGAGTGCCGAAGGACTGATGCTTTCCAATTGTGGTACTGGAGAAGACCCTTGAGAGTCCCTTGGACTGCAAGGAGACCCAATTAGTCGATCCTAAAGGAAATCAACCAGGGGTGGGATTGAAATTTTTTTAGCAACTGGTTCACTGCCTGGTTGCTGAGTGGGTGTGGCCATGGGGGCATGGCCTACTTGGCCTCCTGCACCACAGCCTGGGGGGGGGGGTGTTTTCAGCCTCCCCAAGCTCCGGAGGCTTTCCTTGAGCCTCCGGAAAGGCGAAAACAGCCTAACCCGGGCTCTGGATGCCCTCCGGAGGCCGGAAACGGGCCCGTTTCTGGACTTCTGGTACTTCTGGTAGGCCTGTTTTTCACCCTCCCTAGGCTCCAGAAGCTTTTTCTGAGCCTCCGGGAGGGTGAAAATGGCCTCCCCCGGGTTCTGGAGGCCCTCTGGAGGCCGAAAATGGGCCTGTGTCTGGACTTCCGGTACTTCCGGTAGGCCCGTTTTTCACCCTCCCCAGGCTCCGGAGGTTTTCCTCAAGCCTCCGGGAGGACAAAAACGGCTTCCCCCTGGCTCTGGAGGCCCTCCAGAGGCTGGAAACGGCCCCATTTCCAGACTTCCAGTACTTCCGGTAGGCCCATTTTTCGCCCTCCCAGAGCCTCCACACGGGCCCTGCACTTACCTGGCATTCAAAATGGGTGGCGTGGAGACTCCTGGGAGTGGAGGGGTCAGCCAGTCCTTGCAACTACCGGTTCGGCGAACCAGATGTAAAATTAACATCCAGTTCACCCGAACCGGTCCAAACTGGCTGAATCCCACCCCTGAAATCAACACTGCCTGTCCTTTGGAAGGAGAGATCCTGAAGCTGCAGCTCAAATACTTTGGCCACCAAAGGAGAAGAGAGGACTCCTTGGAGAAGCCCCTGATGTTGGGAAAGATGGAAGGGAAAAAGAGGAGGGGACGGCAGAGGATGAGACGGTTAGATGGTGTCATTGATGCAAAGAACGTGAATTTGGGCAAACTCAGGGTGACAGTGGAGGATAGAAGGCCTGGTATGCTGTGGTCCATGAGGCCACGAAGAATCAGACACGACTTAGCAACTGAACAAACACAACGATAATAATTCAGGAACTAGGTTAAGGATACAGTTATATCAGCGGAGGGTTCCGGTTATTTTCGCTACTGGTGCGCATCGCGAGCATGCGCAGAAGTGAACTCTCGTTCCATCGGGCGATTTCACTTCCGCGCATGCTTAGGACGACATTACAAGCCGAAACACAGCTGAGGAGGCTTATCAGCTGAGCTTCAGAGGAAGAATAAAGGTTGGTATTGAAACAAGGGCGGGTGGGAGGGCTTTTTTCCGACAGCTCAGGACACGGAGAAGCCGGAAAAAAGCGCCTAAAAATGACATCATCACCAGGCTCCTACCGGTGCGGCGTCCCGCACAGCACCGGTAGGAACCCACCACTGAGTTATATGACTGTATCTACTGTGTGATAGTCAAGGAGAGAACCAACCTAGAACCAAGGAGAAATTTTCTGACAAGGAAAACAATTAACCAATGGAACGACTTGCCTCCAGAAATTGTAGGTGCTCCATCTGTGGAGGTTTTTAAGAAAGGATTGGACAGCCACTTGTCTGGAATAGTTTAGACTTAGAGTCGCCTGCTTAAGCAGGGGGTTGGACTAGAAGACCTCCAAGGTCCCTTCCTACTCTGTTATTCTGTTATAATGAGGTATAGGTAGAGCGAAAGCAGGAATCATATTTAATGCATAGACAGATGTTGGCTTGGCAGCAACACTTTTGAGGTCTGCATGGCATGGCAATTAAGTGCTAGATAGCTAGCTTAATTATTGTACTCAGGGCCTGCTCATCAACTGAAGAGCCACATGGCTCAGTTCTGGATCCTGAACTTTTTAATCTTTTTGATTAACGAAGTGAATGAGAAGGTGGAGGACACGCTCATCAAATCTGTAGATGGCACAAAATCTGGGAGGGACCGCAAATGCCTTGGAATACTGAAATCCATCAATAGAGAACAGAAGGGACAATAATAACAGGATTAAATTTACCAGAGACAAATGTAAAATTCTTCATTTTAGAAAAGGACAACAAATGCATAGGTCTGGAGTGAAAGGATTTCTGGCTGGGCAAAAAATACTTGTGAAAAAGAGGCTGAAAAGATAATTATTTACAGATTTTTAAAAAGAGCCATATGGTGTAGCTACAAAAAAAAAGGATATGCAATTTTAGGCTTCAACGGAAACATAATTTGCAAAGTAGAGGAAGGAATACTTCCTTTTTTTCTTCCTTTTTTCTTTTACTATTTTTCCTACTGTGTCCCACTCTGGGTGCCAGAAAAACTAGATCAGGTTCAAAAAAGGATAATAGAGACAGCCATGGCTCTTTAAACAAACGTCCTATGAAATTAAGGGCATGGAGACTAAAATATATGAAGAATGGTGGCAGGAATTTGGTATACCGTATTTTTTGGAGTATAAGACACACCTTTTTCCTCCCTAAAAGTGGCTGAAAATTTGGGTGCGTCTTATACTTCGAATGTAGCTTTTTTTTTCCAGCCCTAACTAGGTGCTAACAGATCTTCCCAGCTCTTACCTTGCAGGCTTTTTCATTGTTACTCTCTCTGAAGAATGTTTTTCCAGCCCTAAGTCTTTGCAGAATTTTTTTTCATTGCTCTACTTGCTCCGAATAAGTTTTTTTCTAGCCCTAACCAGGTGCTAACGATCTTCCCAGCTCTTACTGGCTTTCAGGTTCTTTCATTGTTATTCTCTCAGAAGGTTTTTTAAGTCCTAACCAGGAGATAAAATAATGTGCTGAAGCTGCTCCGAATAAGTTTTTTTCTATCCCTAACCAGGTGCTAACTATCTTCCCAGCTCTTACTGGCTTGCAGGCTCTTTCATTGTTACTCTCTCAGAAGAAGGTTTTTTTAAGTCCTAACCATGGGATAAAATAATGTGCTGAAGCTGACCAGACTAAGGATGCTAGCCAGATGAATACCTGGTAGGCAGATTATTTTCCCCTATTTTCCTTCCCAAAAACTAAGGTGCGTCTTATACTCCGGTGCGTCTTATACTCCGAAAAATACGGTAGATAGTCTAGAGAAAAGAAGGACTAGGGAGTGACATAGCAGTATCCCAAACCTGAGGGGTTGCCACAAAGAAGAGGGAGGTCATCCTATTTTTCAAAGCACCAGAAGGCAAGACATGAAACAATGGATGGAAACTAATCAAGGAGAGAAGCAACCTGGAATTAAGGAGAAACTTCCTGACAGTGAGAACAATTATCCAGTGGAACGACTTCAGACGTTGTGAATGCTCCAACGCTGGAGGTTTTTAAGAAGAGATTGGACATCCACTTGTCTGAAATGGTACAGGGCAGTGATGGCGAACCTTTTTTGGTTCACGTGCCAAAAGGGGGAGGCGTGGGGGGGGTCGCGCGCATGCATGCCCACACCCATAATTCCATGCGCCCCCTCCCGTGCATGCGTGCATGACCCCCCCCGCTCACGGCACGCAATGGCACGCCCGTTTTTTGCTCTCCCCAGGCTTCACAGCCTTTCTAGTAGCCTGGGGAGGGCAAAAACGGCCTCCCCCCCGGAGGCCCTCCGGAGGCTGGAAACGTTCCGGTTGAACCGGAAGTTCCATTTTTTTGCTCTCCCCAGGCTTCAGAGCCTTTCTAGGAGCCTGGGGAGGGAGAAAACAGCCTTCCCCCCCCCACCCCGGAGGTCCTCCGGAGGCTGGAAATGTTCCATTTGCCGACTTCCAGTTGAACCGGAAGTTCTGTTTTTTTGCTCTCCACAGGCTTCAGAGCCTTTTTAGGAGCCTGGGGAGGGCGAAAATGGCCTCCCCACTGAGACTGGCCTCCGGGGGTGTGGGGAAGGCCGTTTCCGCCCTCCCCAGGCTCCTAGAAAGGCTCTGGAGCTTGGGGGAAGGAAAAAACAGACCTTCCCCACCCCCTCCCAAGGCTGAAAACAGGCTTTTTCCTGACTCCCAGTGGGCCCAGAAAGCCCGAAAATCAGCTGGCCGACACGAGCATGCATGCCGGACCTGAGCTCGCGTGCCCACCGATATGGCTCCGCGTGCCACTTGTGGCATGCGTGCCACAGGTTCACCCTCATGGATATAGGGTGCCTTCTTGAGCAGGGGGCTGGACTAGAAGACCTCCAAGGTCCTTTCCAGCTCTATTCCGATTGATTGATTGATTGATTGATTGATTGATTGATTGATTGAAAAGACTTTGAAAGAATTGGTAATAACAGAATAACAGGTAATGTGTGTGCGAGAACTGATCTCTATCACTCCTGAATGCCGGATACAGAATAATGGATTACAAGAAAGAGGTTTCAACTGAATATTTGAAAATATTGGGTTGCGGTATGAGGAGCTGGATAGTAGAATCTATTCCCAAGAGAAGTGTTGGCCAACTTTTCATTCAAAGTCTTCAATCAGATGGTAGACAGCTGTCACTCAGTGCTGCTTCAGTGTCAACCCTAAAGCTGACCTGACTGAAGCCATTTTGAAGCTTCAGTGTTGCCACAATGGAGCTGAGGGATAGGGAGGGGGAATAGAGAGAGCGGGGTTTTGTAGTCAAAACAAAATACTTTATCTTGAGAACCAAGGACATTCTCACGCCTGGTTAGAGAGAGGAGGAGTGATGTTACCGGGCAGCCGGACGGCACCCCGATTGGACCATGTGACTGATTGTTTGGGGAAAGGGAAAAAACGTTTACTTTTAATTAGGTGAAAACCGCAGGAACCTTCAGAGTCGGTTTTCACCAGATCTGTGCCGATATAATATGTCCAAATAAAACTATTCTTCTGGTCTTTCTGGTTTTTCTTTGAAGACGTTTCGCTTCTCATCTAAGAAGCTGAAGAAGTCAGAGCTGAAGAAGCTTCTTGGATGAGAAGCGAAAACATCTTCAAGGAAAAACCAGAAAGTCCAGTTGCTTTTTCAAGAGGCAACTGGACTTCAGTCTTCAGCTCTGACTGGATGAATGGAAATCCATCTGTTCCCCCACCATACAGTCAGAGTTGAAGAAGCTTCTTGGATGAGAAGCGAAACATCTTCAAAGAAAAACCAGAAAGTCCAGTTGCCTCTTGAAAAAGCACCTTTGGGACTCTGGTAAGTTGTTGTTGAGTCACTAAGTTCGTGTCTGGCTCTTCACAACCCCATGGACCAGAGCATGCCAACCAGGGGCGGGTTTCAAATTTTTTTACTACCACTGTGTGGGCATGGCTTATTTTGTGGATGTGGCTTGCCAGCCATGTGACCGGGTGGGCGTGGCTTGCCGGCCATGTGACCGGGTGGGCGTGGCTTCTCGGACTGCTGAAGGGAGGGGAACTGAGCTAGGTCCTGCCGCCCATTCTCCCTCCTCTCAGCAGCTCGAGAAGCCTTGAACGTGCGAAAATGCCTGGGATCATCACCACGCGTTCGTGGCTTCTCGGACTGCTGAAGGGAGGGGAATGGAGATAGCTCCTGCCGCCCGTTCTTTCAGCGTCTCACGTGCTCCCTCAGCCATCCTCCCCTGCTTGGACTCACTGTGGGGTAGGAAGGCAATGCATGCACAGTGCCGGAAGCTCGGCTTCTGGGCATGCGCAGAAGAAATTTTTTTTTTAAATGTAATTTTTTTAAAAAAAAAATGGCGCGCCCAGGCACCGGCAACCGACCGCACCGGTACTGTGACATCACCAGCAGGCCGCTACCGGTGCTATAGAGTGGACCGCACCGGTACGAACTCACCACTGATGCCAACCCCCGTCTTTCACTGCCTCCTGGAGTTTGCTCAAATTCATGTTCATTACACCAACGACCCCATCTGACCATCTCCTCCTCTTCCGTCCCTTTCTCCTTTTGCCTTCCATCTTCCCCAACATCAAGGAGTCCTCTCTTCTCATTGGGTGGCCAAAGTATCTGAGCTTCAGCTTCAGTTTTCTCTGGTTAAAAAAGGTAACAGTTCCCCTCGCACATATGTGCTAGTTGTCCCTGACTCCAGGGGGCGGTGCTCATCTCCGTTTCTAAGCCAAAGAGACAGCACTGTCCGAAGACGTCTCTGTGATCATATGGCCGACATGACTAAACGTCGAAGGCGCACGTGGTCCCTATTTTTCTACTTGCATTTTTTACGTGCTTTCGAACTGCTAGGTTGGCAGAAGCTAGGACAAGTAATGGGAGCTCACTCCATTACGCGGTGCTAGGGATTCGAACTGCCGAACTGTTGATCTTTCTGATCGACAAGCTCAGCGTCTTAGCCACTGAGCCACCGTGTCCCTTTCTCTGGTTAGCTACCGCTTAAATGTACATGTGCTTTCTTTTAGAGAAAATAAGCTGGTTTTTTTTTTAAAAAATCACAGTATCATTTGTATTTGGATGTAGCATAATCTTGAACTTGTATTATACTTCCAAGACAAAGAAGTGGGCAGGGCTCTAGCCAAAAATAAAGTGGATTTTTTTTAAAAAAACTAAAAAAATAAAATTGAATTACAGGTAGCCTTCGACTTACGACCACAATTGAGGCCAAAATTTCCATTCACTAAGCCAGACAGTTGTTAAGTGAGTTCTGCCCCATTTTACGTCCTTCTTGCCACCGTTGTTAAGTGAATCGCTGCCGTTGTTATGTTAGCAGACTGTGATTAAGTGAATCTGGCTTCCCCTTTGACTTTGATTGTGAGAAGGTCGCAAAAGGCGATCAGGTGACCCCGGGACACTACAACCGTCATAAATACGAACCACTTCCCAAGCGTCTGAATTTTGATCACATGATCGTGAGGAGGCTGCAACAGTTGTGAGTGTGAAAAATGGTCACCAGTCGCTTTCTTCAATGCCGTTGTAACTTCGGTCACTAAATAAACGGTTGTAAGGTGAGGACTGCATTTAATCAAAGAAAGCTCCTCACTATCTAATAAGATCCCCGCTCTGTTTTTAAAGAAATTGTGAGGTCTACAACTCAAGGCTTTGAGAGGCTGTCCCTTAAAATGAACCCTAACTGCGGACTTTACCTTTGTTGTCGTGCCAGATACGCACTTTGCAGAGATCCCCGAGACTGAAGATGTCAGGAAAATAGAAGACATCCAGCTGGTTCCTTTCAAACTTGTTGGACCTGTTCGATTCCTTCAAAGCCAAGGTCCCACTGTCCCCGTTCTCTCCCCAAACAATCATGGAGACATTGGCATCGGTTCCAGCACCTGCAGGGAAACAGTGAGAGAAACAGTTTTCAGAAGACATCTATGGAGCTTCTCCATCATCCAGGTTGTCCCAAAGGTGCTTTTCCAAAAGGCAACTGGAAGTTCTTCGTTTCCCCCACCCCAGGGGTGAAATGCTCCCAGTTTGGGCGGGCCAGTCGTTCGTTGTAGAGCCGATAGTGATCGCAGCACGAGGCTTCCCCCACCCACCTGGATGCCGCCATTCGGGTTCTTTTACCCTCTGCGCATGTGCAGAACGCTTTGCGCATGCGCAGAGGCTAAAAGAACCCAAATGGTGGCATCCAGGTGGGTGGGGGAAGCCTCGCGCTGCGATCGCTATCGGCTCTACGACGACCGACCGCCCCACCCGAACCGGGAGCATTTCACCCCTGCCCCACCCCCTTGAAATGAAGCTTCTTGGATGAGAAGCGAAACCTTTTCAAAGAAGAAAAAAAAACCAAGAATGTCCAGTTGCCTTTTGGTAGGGGTCAGCAACCCGTGGCTCTGGAGCCGCATGTGGCTCTTTCACCCCTCTGCTGTGGCTCTCTGTTGCCACTCGGATCCACAATTGACAGGGCTTTCCGTTAGGACAGGTAGAGGAAAAAGGATGCTGCACTAGGAGGAGACTCTATGGCGGGGGGAAATGGACTTCCGGTTGGCTCCAGAATTGAACAGAGGGCTTCCAGTTAGGACCTTGGTGGTTCTTTGAGTGTTTAAGTTGCCGACCCCTGCCTTTTGGAAAAACATCTTTGGGGCATCCGAAGATGTTCATGCTGGATGAGAGAGCTGCAGGTCTATAGACAGAAATAAATAGGATGGGATTCTCATTTAATGTAGAATCCACCGAGGGTTTAACCAACCGTCTAGTTGCCCATTGTGGACTGTTGATGAAATTCTTGTCTCTTAAGTAACGTTGAAGGCAACTCTGTACATTTCAGCAGTGGATTGGACAAGTAAGTCTCCATAGAGCCGAGGTGGCGCAGCGGTTAGAGGCAGGTACTGCAGGCCACTTTAGCTGACACTGGTCCGCAAGTCAGCGGTTCAAATCTCACCGGCTCAAGGTTGACTCAGCCTTCCATCCTTCCGAGGTAGATAAAATGAAGACCCAGACTGTTGGGGGCAATATAAATATACATTGCTTACTGGTGTAAACCGCTTAGAGAGTGCTAGCACTGTGAGGCGGTATACAAATCTCACTAAATAAATAAATAAATAAATAAATAAGAGGAGAAGACTTCCAAGGCAACCCAGCATGAAACAGATATTGAGGGCCTTGCTAGCTACATGTGAATTTAGACGCGACAGTTTTCCTCCTGGTTCAAAATTTGTCCAGTCTATTAGCTTCAGCACAGGTGAAACTGAAAAAGCTGCTGTCCAAAGGCGGCAGATCAAAATTAAGTTATCTTCCTATTGATTTCTTCCCTGCTGCTCAGCAACATCCCTGAAGCATCTTTCACAGATATAAAGGATGATGGCAACCATATCCTTTGCTATTGCAGGTCCATCCAACCAGTAAATATGGTTTATGAATGTAAATAATCTTCTTCTTCTTCTTCTTCTTCTTCTTCTTCTTCTTCTTCTTCTTCTTCTTCTTCTTCTTCTTCTTCTTCTTCTTCTTCTTCTTCTTCTTCTTCTTCTTCTTCTTCTTCTTCTTCTTCTTCTTCTTCTTCTTCTTCTTCGCGCAGTGGTTAAAAGCAGCACTGCAACCTTCAGCTGATTGCTAGTTCAGCAGTTCAGCTGTTCAAATCTCACCAGGCTCAAGGTTGACTCAGCCTTCCATCCTTCCGAGGTGGGTAAAATGAGGACCCAGATTGTGGGGGGCAATATGCTGAACTCTGTAAACCGCTTAGAGAGGGCTGTAAAGCACTATGAAGTGGTATATAAGTGCTATTGCTCCTCCTCCTCCTCCTCTTCTTCTTCTTCTTCTTCTTCTTCTTCTTCTTCTTCTTCTTCTTCTTCTTCTTCTTCTTCTTCTTCTTCTTCTTCTTCTTCTTCTTCCTTCTTCTTCTTCCTTCTCCTCCTCCTCCTCCTCCTCCTCCTTCTCCTCTTCCTCCTCCTCCTCCTCCTCTTCTTCTTCCTCTTCCTCTCCCTCTCCTCCTCTTCCTTCTCTTCCTCCTCCTCCTCCTCCTCTTCCTCTTCCTCCTCCTCCTCCTCCTCCTCCTCCTCCTCCTCCTCCTCCTCCTCCTCCTCCTCCTCCACTTCTGTAATTCTGTAATTTTTAATTATTGTGTCTTTTTTATATTGTTGAATGGATTTTGACATCTGGATTTTGACTGCCCAGAGTCCCCTGGGAGTTGGGCAGCATATAAATCCATTTAAATAAATAAATAAATAAATAAATAAATAAATAAATAAATAAATAAATAAATAAATAAATAAATAAATAAATAAATAAATAAATAAATAAATAAATAAATAAATAAATAAATAAATAAATAAATAATACCTCACCCCCCCTCCTCTCCCCCACTGCAAAATCCCACCGTACAGTTTCATAAATTATTATGAAGCCCCCATCCCTATTTCCAGAAATAGCTGATCATTTGTTTCTGAGGAGCTCAAAAATAGGCTAGGGAAACAATGGCTTAACTTAAGTAAGCATCAGGAATGAATGGAGTTAAAAGCGGTGTTTGCAGAACATGGTTAATTAAGAACCAAATGAAACAACTTTCTGGATTGTCACAGGATCTAAAATTAAAGTAATTTTAACTGGAATATTATACGTGCACAAAATTAAACTAAAACTGGAACATTATAAATGCATTTGCTGAAAGTAACTATAGCCCAAGGAGGAAATGGGGATTTAATGCTTGAGGAGAGAATCTCGGCCTTTTCCATTTTCAATTTTTACATCATTTGATAAGCACTGTCAATATTTGAGATTAATATCTGCCAATATTTCAACTTGAGCTGGAGCAAAATATATCCTCCAACCCATCCAGAGGACTTAAAAGAAAAATCCCTGAAGAATTTCAATCTCTCTCGGGTACTGAGATCTCCTCCAAAGCTTGATATCCTTAGTTTTATATCTGGTTTTGTCTAAAGCAAAATTAGAACACTTGAAATAAAAGTTAAGAAGCCCCCAAAGCATTTTGATAAATTTCTCAAGGGCTATTTTCATTTTCCAAAGATCATGCTGGTTTTGCTTCTAAAGCTAATACACAGGTTGTCACGATGTGAATATTGTCAGTTGTGAGTCTATGCAGGGTGATACACCCCTATTCTAAATATTATGGTACTTCCCAATACAAGCAGAACATGTGATATGATGTTCTGCGCACGTCTACATTCCTATCCACCATTAATCACTTCTGTTATGCCTTCCGACCTGGAAGGACGTGTTACATAGCAAAGATGTTGTTTATTCAGGATTTATTGTTTTATATTGTTTTGTACTGAAATAAATATTTTCTATTAGACATTTAATCTAGGTTTTATTTCTAAGTATTTGGATTCCAAGTAAAAGATCCAATGTCGCCTCTACGGGGGAATTCTCCCCTTATCACAGGTAGTCCTTGAATTATGACCACAATTGAGTCCAAAATTTCTGTTGTTAAGTGAGACAGATGTTAAGGGAGTTTTGCCCTATTTTATGACTTTTCTTGCTACAGTTGTTAAGTGAATCACTGCAGTTGTTAATTTAGTGACATAGTTGTTAAGTGAATCTGGTTCCCCCTTTGACTTTGCTTGTCAAAAGGTTGCAAGAAGGGATCACATGACCCCGTGACAGTGCAACCGTCACAAATATGAACCAGTTGCCCAGCAGCCAAATTTTGATCATGTGACCATGGGGATGCTGCAGGGGTGGGTTCCTCTTACCGTTTCCTACCGGTGCACTGTGTGCGCATCACGACATTTCACACACGCGCGCCCTTGCTATGCTCGAGCGCGCGCGCGCATCCCCTAGCACAATTTTGCTTCTGCGCATGCACAGAGGGACGATTTTCCTTCTGCGCAGGCTCAGAGAGCTGAAAAATTGCCGAAAATTAGAAAAAAAAGATGGCAGCATGCACGGACCGTCAAAGACAGCACCGGAGCTGTCGCACCAAAATTGCGCAATTGGCGGGCCACTACCGGAGCGGTGCTCTGGACAGCACTGGTAGGAACCCACCTATGGGATGCTGTAATGGTTCTAAGTGTGAAAAATGATCATGTCACTTTTTCCAGTGTTGTAACTTCGAACGGTCCCTAAACGAATGTCCTGTGAGCCAAGGACTACCTGTAACCTGCGGTGGCAATAGAATTGTGGGTGAGAGTCTTGAGTTCCCAAGTATTTTCAATATGAACGCACCTCTGATATTGCTGGTTTTCACCTGAATAACATACGTTGTGTCTTCCATCATCAGCTCGTCATTGATCATTGCTGCAATCTCACACTCAAGGGTCAGATTGTCCCCCCACTGCTTGGAGAACCAGTCGCTGTAGGTAAACGTGGCAACCTCTTGAGTGGACAAATTCTTCATTGTGACCTAGGAAAAACAGCCAACTGAATGAATTCAGGCTGCAGACAAAACTACGCAACAAAGATGATTAGGGGACTGGAGGCTAAAACATATAAAGAACGGTTGCAGGAACTGGTTATGTCTAGTTTAATGAAAAGAAGGACTGGGAGTGACATGATAGCAGTGTTCCAATATCTCAGGGGCTGCCACAAAGAAGAGGGAGTCAAGCTATTCTCCAAAGCACCTGAGGGTAGGACAAGAAGCAATGGGTGGAAACTAATCAAGGAGAGAAGCAACCTGGAATTAAGGAGAAACTTCCTAACAGGACAATTAATCAGTGGAACAGCTTCCCTCCAAAAGTTGTGAATGCTCCAACACTGGAAGTTTTTAAGAAGAGATTGGATAACCATTTGTTATCTCCTTGCAGACAGCTGGTCATTTGCATTTTTATTTTATTTATTTTATTTGTTTTTGTCATGTACATATTGGTGATATACATAGATATTATATACTTAAGATGGGTACTGATAAGAGGGAACATTAGGACAGGGACGGTAGGCACGCTGGTGCATTTATGCACACCCCTTACTGACCTCTTAGGAATCGGGTGAGGTCAACAGTGGACAGTCTGAGGGTAAAGTTTTGGGGGTTTGGTGACGAAACCACAGAGTCAGGTAGTGAGTTCCACGCATTAACCACTCTGTTGCTAAAGTCGTATTTTCTAGTCAAGTTTGGAGTGGTTCACTTTGACTTTGTATCTATTGTGTGCTCGTGTATTGTTGTGGTTGAAGCTGAAGTAGTCGTTGACAGGAAGGACGTTGTAGCAGATAATTTTATGAGCTACGCTTAGGTGATGCCGAAGGCGATGTAGTTCTAAGCTTTCTAAGCCCAGGATTTCAAGTCTGGTTGCGTAAGGTATTCTGTTGCGAGTAGATGAGTGGAGGACTCTTCTTGTAAATTATCTCTGGACACTTTCTAATGTATTTATGTCCGATATGCGGTGTGGGTTCCAGACAGATGAGCTGTAATCAAGGATTGGTCTGGCAAATGTTTCGTATGCTCTGGTCAGTAGTGTGATATTACCGGAGAAGAAGCTACGTAAGATTAGGTTAACTCCCCCCACTGGAAATCCATTCCTACTCCCACACCATTCAAAGAGTGTTCATCCCAAATTGTTTAGCTATACAATTTGGGATGAACACCCTTTGAATGGTGTGGGAATAGGAATAGATTTCCAGAGGAAAAATTGCAGACTACAGGAACCCTATGCACTACTCCGGTGACCCCAGGACACAGATAAACCCTCAAGTGCTTCAACGATCCTCTAAAAGGATGCAAATGACCAGCTGTCTGCAAGGAATATAAATTCTTCCATTCCCCACCATCCTGTCAGAGCTGAAGAAGCTTCTAGGATGAGAAGCAAAACATCTTCAAAGAAAAATCAGAAAGTCCAGTTGCCTCCTGAAAAAAGCACCTTTGGGACAACCATGACCTGGATGACTGAGAATCTCTACAGACTTTTAGTTATGCAATTTGGGATGAACACCCTTGGAATGGTGTGGGAGTAGGAATGGATTTCCAGAGGAAAAAATGCAGACTACAGGAACCATTTGCACCACTCAGGTGACCCTGAGGACACAAATAAACCTCCAAGTGCTTCAACCACCCTCTAAAAGGATGCAAATGACCAGCTGTCTGCAAGGAGTATAAATCCTTCCGTTCCCCACCATCCAGTCAGAGCTGAAGAAGCTTCTTGGATGAAAAGCAAAACATCTTCAAAGAAAAATCAGAAAGTCCAGTTGCCTCCTGAAAAAAGCACCTTTGGGACAACCATGACCTGGATGACTGAGAATCTCTACAGACTTTTAGTTATGCAATTTGGGATGAACACCCTTGGAATGGTGTGGGAGTAGGAATGGATCGCCAGACGAAAAATTGCAGACTACAGGAACCATTTGCTCCACTCAGGTGACCCTGAGGACACAGATAAACCTCCACGTGCTTCAACGACCCTCTAAAACAGTGATGGCGAACCTTTGAAAAGGGAGCGCGAGCGCACGCTCGTCTGGGCCACAACACAGAAGAGGAGTTGCCCAGGGGGCATGTGTGCATCGGAAAATGAACTGGTTTCCGGCACGCATGCTAGTTTTCTGGTTACTGGCATGCATGCGCACACGACAATCATGCTTGCGGCGGAAAATGGAAGACCAGCTTTTCCAGTTTCTGGCACTGCTGCACATGCGAAGGCCAGCTGATTGTTGCGTGCACATGTGTGCCAGAAACCCGGAAGAGGAACGGGTGCCGCTGCGCATGCCAGGCGACATGGCTCCGTGTACCACTTTGGGCATGTGTGCCATAGGTTCGCCATCACAGCTTTAAAAGGATGCAAGTGACCAGCTGTCTGCAAGGAATATAAATTCTTCCATTCCCCATCATCCTGTCAGAGTTGAAGAAGCTTCTTGGATGAGAAGCGAAACGTCTTCGAAGAAAAAACAGGAAAGCCCAGTTGCCTCCTGAAAAAAAGCACCTTTGGGATGACTTAGGGCTGTTTTTCACAGTTACGACCATTGCAGCACCCCCAGCGTCACGTGATCGGAATTCAGATGCTTGGCAACTGGCTCGTATTTATGACGGTCGCACTGCCCTGGGGTCATGGGATCCCCTTCGGCGGGACCTTCTCACAAGCAAAGTCAACGGGGAAGCCAGATTCACTGAACAACTGGGTTACTAACTTATCAACTGCAGTGATTCGCTTAACAACGGAGGCAAGAAAGGTTGTTCCACTGAACAGCAGAAAGGCTGGGCTCAGTGGTGGTCATAAGTCGAGGACTACCTGTATTGCCATGGACCTGAAACCAGGGAAGCTCAGATTGGTGTTCCATGTATCTGCCTAGCAACCAGAATGATCAGGCCGAAGCTTTAATTGGCTTCCCTATCTTTACTTAGCACTGGTTGTGCACCATCTGTGCGCTACCCCCACAATGACGTCCGTATGTCTATGTTCTAATGTGCCCCCACTCGAAATTGACGTGAGGCCAGATCAGTTTTCACGCTACGCTTTTGCAACCTACCAAGATACAATTTGGAGTGTGGGTATTTCATTAGTTTGGGAGGAGCTCTCTCTCTCTCTCTCTCTCTCTCTCTCTCTCTCTCTCTCTCTCTCTCTCTCTCTCTCTCTCTCTCTCTCTCTCTCTCTCTCTCTCTTTCTCTCTTCCCACACTTGCAAAGGAAGTCCTGGAAAGTCCGCTCGCTTTCTTCCAGCAGCAAACACACACACACACACACACACACACACACACACACACACACACACACACACACACACACACACACACACAGAAGGCGCTGCAGATTCCAAGAAAAATGCTGATAATTTCCAGACAGGATTCAGAAGTGCAGGCTATCAGTGGCTGTCCGGTAGGGAGATGAATAGTTGTCTGTCACATCTATTTATCTCTGACCCCTGCCTTTTATCCTCAGAGCTAGGGTGGGGCTTCGCTAGCAGCGGTGGCTCTTCTGTCCCAAGGACTGGCCCATAGATTTCCACTGCTCTCCTCTCCTCTGCCTTCTGCGCATCCACACGTCAGGCACTGGACCCAGCTGTTCCTCCTCTTCTTCAACAACCATCTCCAGACCTGGGGGCTGTTGACTCTCCATCTGAGGGCTGATGGGTGGCCCAGGCTCTGCCTATGTCTCTCTCTCTCTGCCAGCTCCATTCCCTCTTCCCCTTTGGAGCTTTCAAATTGCCTTGATGCTGGCCCTGACACACACGCCTCCTCCTCCTCCTCTGATTCGGCTGCTGGAGAGGCCGGTGGCCGACAGGCCACAACAGTTTATGACTTGTGAACTTCATCTCCCAGAATTCCTGAGCCAGCATTGTGGACTTCCCCTAGACAGGTCCACAGAGTTATTGGCACCTCGCTGGCCCTTAGAACATTCTTCATAGGATTTGAGGATTACAGTTTAGGAAAAAAACTAAGATTTCAAAACCAAATTGCTTAATACTGATCTGCACGCAGAGCGCAGCTGGAAAAGAGAGTGCATTCGTTTCTTGGACAGCTCTGTATCTTCACTGGAAAAAACAACAGCCCAGAGAATTTTCAATACAGGTAGTCCTCGACTTACGGCCACAATTGAACCCAAAATTTATGTTGCTAAGCGAGACACTAGCTAAGTGAGTTTTGCCCACCCTTTTTTTTGCTACAGATGTTACGTGAAACACTGCAAGTTGTTAAGTTAGAAACACGGTTGTTAAATGAATCTGGCTTCCCCATTGACTTTGCTTGCCAGAAGGCCGCAAAAATGAGATCACAGGACCATGGGACACTGCAACCGTCATAAATATGACTCAGCGGCCAAGCATCTGAATTTTATTCATGTGACCATGGGGATGCTGCAACGGTCATAAGTGTGAAAAATGGTCATAAGTCAGTTTTTTCAGCGCCGTTGTAATTTTGAACAGTCACTAAATGAACTGTTGTCCCGAAGGTGCTTTTTCCAAAAGGCAACTGGACTTCCTTTGTTTGTCCTTGAAGACGTTTCGCTTCTCATCCAAGAAGCTTCTGAAGATCAGTCAAAACTGAAGAAGCTTCTTGGATGAGAAGCAAAACATCTTCAAGGAAAAGCAATGTCCAGTTGCCTTTTGACCAGGGGTGAAATGCTACCGGTTCGGCCCGGTTCGGGAGTACCGGTAGCGGCGGCGTCCGGTGGTTCGGAGAACCGGTAGCGACAGTAGCGCGAGGCTCCGCCCACCCGCCCGGATGCCGCCATTTTCATTTTTTAACCCTCTTTTTTAACCCTCTGCGCATGCGCAAAGCCCTCTGTGCATGTGCAGAGGGTGCAAAAGGGTGCGCGTGCGCAAATTGCACACTTCCAAACTGGTAGGGAAGGTAAGTAGACTTCACTGCTTCTTTTTGAAGATATTGCGTTTCTCATCCAAAAAGCTTCTTCAGCTCTGACTGGATGGTGGGAGAATGGAAGGATTCAGTCAGAACTGAAGAAGCTTCTTGGATGAGAAGCGAAATGTCTTCAAGGGAAAACCCAGAAAGTCCAGTTGCCTCTTGAAAAAGCACCTTTGGGACAACCATGACCTGGATGGCTGAGAATCTCCATAGACGCTTAAATGAAACTGTTGTAAGTTGAGATCTACCTGTAGGTACCGGGCACATCAACCTGGAAGAGAAAGCAGGTGAGGTTTGTGTGTGCGTTTGTGTGTGAGTTTGTGGTGTATGCATGCGTTTTCCTGTCTGCGTAGATGCAGTTCTAAGAGAAAAATGATTGGTTAACAAAAGTGAAAATGAACTGAGTTTAAATGACCCTTTCAAGAATTGCAGACATTCAAAACTGCTTTGGACATCTACCACCCCCACCAAATATTGAACATTCTGTAGAAAGCTAGCACCAGTGGTGAGTTTCAATTTTTTTTACTACCGGTTCTGTGGGCATGGCTTGGTGGGCGTGGTGTGACTTGGTGGGTGTGACTTGGTGGGTGTGGTGTGGCTTGGTGGGCGTGGCTTGGTGGGCGTGGCAGGGGAAGGATAATGTGAAATCTCCTTTCCCATCCCACTCCAGGGGAAGGATACTGCAAAATCTCCATTTCCTCCCAATCAGCTGGGACTCTGGAGGCAGAGAATAGATGGAGGTGGAGCCAGTCAGAGGTGGTATTTACCGGTTCTCCGAACTAATCAAAATTTCCGCTACCAGTTCTCCAGAACTGGTCAGAACCTGCTGAAACCCACCTCTGGTTAGCACCCACCCCCCTCCTAGAAGAATGAAATATTTTGAGAAATATTAAAAAGGCGGAATATTATATTTCCCTGGATGAGAAATTGAGAAACATGTTTTTTTAGACAGAGAAAGCAGCCCCCACCTTTCTTAATAGCCCTCAGCAGATGTCAGCACTTAAGAGATAAAGAGATAGCTAGCTCTATTCATAAGCAAATTCCCTGCAGCAAGGTCTGAACAAAGGTAGGATTAGCCCTCAGCCACAATAGGAATTGCCTAACAAGCCCCTTCATTGCATCGGCCAAACTTCAACCAAACTTAGCTCAGACAAACTCCTAGGATTTGTACATGGCCCCATGTGAGTCTGATAACAGCCAATAGAATACATGTTCTTGCACAGGAACAGGAAGCTCAAGTGCAAAGCCCAAGAGATGGTATAAAACTCCCCCCACCACTCTCAACTCCATGTGGTCAGCTACCCAGAATCACATGTGCTTGGTGGTTCTGCTTCATCAGTAAATGGATCCTCTTTCCAATCAGCCTCCAGCCTCCATTTTGTCTCCAATGCCTTTCTCCCGGCTTGGAACTGGACCTGGAAATTTCTTCCAACAATTATTTTCAAAGGCCATAGTAACTACGTTTTCCTGAAGGAGACTTCCCCCCCCCTCAAAAATGTGAATTTGTGATGGATACCAGGTGCCCTGGCACACTGCCAGAGCGCTTTTCTCATAACGTCTAATAGCAGAGTGTCCGTTGAGGGAAATTATATGTTACACTTGGCTTTTCTTTTTCTTTTTTGACAGACCTCCTTGGTCTTCCTTTCTGCCAAGATAAGGGAGGAAAAAAGAAGAAACATGATCAAAATGCATCCTCTTGCCAAGACGAGAAGAGAAATTTCTCATGCCTGTTCCAAGTCCTCAGCCATAATAAATAGAATATATTTAGATGGCCTCCGAAGGAGGAGCCCACTGGAATGAAGAGCGCGATCATTTCGATGGTGTGATTAAAACACATCTTCAGCACAACAGATGGAACCAGGACAGATCCATTTCCTGTCTCACCAGCCAGAAAAAGAAAATTGTTCTATCGTCTGTGTGTAGTTTTTTTTCTTCAGGAACTCAAGGCTGCATATCAGTGATGGGTTCCTACAGGTGCGGTCCACTCTATAGCACCGATAGCGGCCCGCTGGTGACGTCACAGTACGGATGCGGTCGGTTTTTTGGTGCCTGGGCGCCGCCATTTTTTAAAAATGTTTTTTTACATTTAAAAAAAAATGTTCTTCTGCGCATGCCCAGAAGCCGAGCTTCCGGCACTGAGCATGCGCTGCCTTCCTACCCCACAGTGAGTCCAAGCAGGGGAGGATGGCTGAGGGAGCGCGTGAGACGCTGAAAGAACGGGCGGCAGGAGCTATCTCCATTCCCCTCCCTTCAGCAGTCTGAGAAGCCACGAATGCGCGGTGATGATCCTAGGCATTTTTGCACGTTCGAGGCTTCTCGAGCTGCTGAGGGAAAGGGGAATGGGCGGCAGGACCTATCTCAGTTCCCCTCCCTTCAGCAGTCTGAGAAGCCACGCCCACCTGGTCACATGGCCGGCAAGCCACACCCACAAAATAAGCCACGCCCACAGAGTGTTAGTAAAAAAATTAGGAATCCGCCCCTGCTGCATATGCCTATGGAGATCCTCGGTCATCCAAATCATGGTTGTCCCAAAGGTGCTTTTTTTCCCAAGAGGCAACTGGACTTTCTGGTTTTTCTTTGAAGACGTTTCGCTTGCCTCTTGGAAAATGCACCTTTGGGTCAAGGCTGCAATAGATACTGGCTCCTCCTTCCATTTTCCTCACAACAACACCAACCTCACTGTGAAAGAGTGAGGGACTTGGCCTCAAAGTAACTGAGGGAGTTTCAGTGACTGAGAATGCACCTGAAACTAAGGTGATCCTAAGGGCACGGATAAACCTCCAAGTGGCCTCAATGACTCTCAGAGGGAGTATTAATGACCAGAGGACTGCAAAGAATTTAAATCCTTCCATCCCCTCACCGTCCAGTCAGAACTGAAGAAGCTTCTTGGATGAGAAGCGAAACGTCTTCAGGGGAAAACAAAGAAAGTCCAGTTACCTTTTGAAAAAACACCTTTGGGACAACCATGACCTGGATGACTAAGAATCTCCACAGACAGCTGAAACTAACTTTCCCCAGTCCAAATCCAGCACCTTCCATAACACACACACACACACACACACACACACACACACACACACACACACACACACACGCGTTCACAGTGAAGTCATCTTAGAAGTCTTTGCTAGATGAATAAATGAAGGACAATTTTTTTAGATGTACATTCCAGAGATAACCTTTTGAGAAGAGGGGGATTTGGAGAATTCACGCCTGAAAGTTTTTGTGTCCTTGTTTATTTACGTCTTTAATTTACACACCACTTGACTCCACCTTAAATCTGTTTGGTACTAGGCAGCGGCGGGTTGCTCTTACCGGTGCGCTGCACGCGCATCTCCACGCTTTGGGCATGTGCGCGCTTGCTACGCACGCGTGTCCCCTCACACAATTTTGCTTCTGCACATGCGCGGAAGCAAAATTGTGCCGAAATCTTGCGGGGGGCCGCGCGTGAGAGAGAGATTTTGGTGCAATTTTGCTTCTGCGCATGCGCAGAAGCAAAATCGCCCAAAAATTAACGGTAAAAAATGGTGATGCACGCGGTGGACCGGCAGAGAGGGTTCCGGAGCAGTCGCACACAAATTGCACAATCGACCGCTCCCTACCAGAGCTGCGCACCGGGCAGCTCCGGCAGGAACCCACCTCTGGTACTAGGTCAACTGTGTTCATTGATGGACTTATTTATGTCCCGTTATTGTACAGGAGTTCAAAGAGATGTACACAATCTTCCCTCTTCCTATTTGTCCCCACAGTAGCTTGTAGAAGTAGCAGTAAGATAGAACATGGAAATCTACCATAAACAAAGAAATGTGTGTCAGCGGTAATCCTTCCCTCTCCTAAATTCTATACCTACCATTTCCTGCCCCATCACAAATTCAGTTTTCCACTTTTTCTGTTAACTTTTATTTAAAAATGGCGTGACTATGAAAATTGGAAACTATATAAATAATGGAGGCATTAAAGAAGGATGGGGTGCTCTCTGAGGTTGGTGGTTTTCTTGCAGACGTTTCATTACCCAACTAGGTAACATCATCAGTGGTAGAAGGGAGTGTGGTTTGCAGAGAGGAATGAGGGAGGGAGGGAGGGAGGGAGGGAAGGAAGGAAGGAAGGAAGGAAGGAAGGAAGGAAGGAAGGAAGGAAGGAAGGAAGGAAGTGGGGTACGAGGAGGAGGAGGAGGAGAGGAGAAGGACTGTAGGATCCTTGGTGCTCTCTGAGATTGGTCGTTTTTTTGCAGACATTTCATTACCCAACTAAGCAACATCATGAGTGCTAGAAGGGACAAGGTTTGTGAGGAGGAGGAAGAGGAGGAGGAGGAGGAGGAGGAGGAAGAGGAGGAGGAGGAAGAGGAGGAGGAGGATGACGACGACGGCGACGACGACGACTGTGGGGTGCTTGGTGCTCTCTGAGCAGGGGTGGGATCCTACCGGTGCGGTCCAGTGCGGAGCTCCGGTAGGGACCCGCCGATACCCCAATATGCGCGCGACTGCTCCGCCGATACCCCAATATGCACGCTCTTTTTCGTGAATTCTTGGGCGATTTTGCTTCTGCGCATGCGTGGAAGCAAAATTGCGCCAAAATCTCACGAGGGGACGCGCGCGAGAGAGAGATTTCAGTGAGATTTTGCTTCTGTGCATGCGCGGAAGTAAAATCACGCCAAAATCTCTCACACGCGTCCCCTCGCGAGATTTCAGTGCGATTTTGCTTCCGCACATGCGCAGAAGCAAAATCGCGCGAGGGGGCACGCGCGCGTAGTGTGCGCACAGGCGTACAAAGCATGGAGGACCGCGGAGCAGCGCACCGGTCTGGATAAGTGAGCATCTCACTCCTGTCTCTGAGGTTGGTTGTTTTCTTGCAGACATTTCATTACCCAACTAAGCAACATCATGAGTGCTAGAAGGGAATAAGGTTTGTGAGGAGGAGGAGGAAGAGGAGGAGGAGGAGGAGGAGGAGGAGGAGGAGGAGGAGGAGGAGGAGGAGGAGGAGGAGGAGGAGGATGACGACGACTGTGGGGTGCTTGGTGCTCTCTGAGGTTGGTTGTTTTCTTGCAGACGTTTCATTACCCAACTAAGCAACATAATGAGTGTTAGAAGAGAGTTGGGTTTGTGAGGAGGAGGAGGAGGAGGAGCAGGAGGAGGAGGAGGAGCAGGAGGAAAAGAAGGAGAATAGAAAGAAGACTGTGGGGTCCTTGGTGCTCTCTGAGGTTGGTGGTTTTCTTGCAGATGTTTCATTATCAAACTAAGTAACATCATCACTACTAGAAGGGAGTGGGGTTTGTGGAGTGAGAGGAGGAGGAATGTGGGATCTTTGGTATTCTCTGAGATGTGTGGTGTTTTTTCCAGATGTTTTATTACCCAATAGGTAACATCATCAATGCTAGAAGGATTAAAGAATGGATATGCTACCTGTTCAAGAAACCAGTCAGGGCGGCATCCTGTCCCGTCTGTCCTTATTCGCATCTTCTTGAGTTGTGCAATATCTGGAATTTCGAGGATAAAAGTATCCTTTTGGCCAATTTCAAATCTGGAAGAGAAGAGACATTTGCTCAGAATTTCTGGTGCCTGGCTTGTCATCTGAGAGGACATCAACCAGATGCTTTTAAGTGCATGGGATTTAAGTACCGAAATTCCTCAGATACAGCCTGGCCACATTGGAAAAAGTTGGAGTACAACATAGGATAATCACTTGCGTGTTGTTCCTTCCCCCGAAAGATTAAAAAGTGTGCACACTTTTGTCATTTGTCTACATCAATTTATTTCCACAGCTTCTTTTTTAAAAGATGTAGCATCTAGCTAGATGTGGCAGAACTCTTGAAATCTAAGTAAGGTTGGGCTTGGTTGGTACTTAGATGGGAGATGATCAGGACCGGGGGTGGGTTCTAACTTACCTCGCCGCTGGTTCGCTTCCTCACATGCCGTGTGGCTGCACGTGCATTGCGCGCCACATGGCCGTGCGTGTGCACAAGTGCTTCGTGCGTGTGCGCCCGCATGCACAGTGCCAAAAACTCACCTTCTGTGCATGCGCAAAAGCAAAAATAAGCAAAAAAAGCAAAAGAAAAGAGCTGAAAACAAGATGGTGGTGCATGCGCAGTGCTGAAAACCCGGCTTCTGCGTATGTGCAGAAGCAAAAACCAACAAAAAATAAATAAAAGCTGAAAACAAGATGGTGGCGCATGCGCAGTGCCGAAAACTCAGTTTCTGTGCATGCGCAGAAGCAACACCCCCCCCAAAATCCCCCAAAAAATTCCAATAAAAAGATGGTGGCATCCACGGACTGGCACCGACAGAACTGGCTCTGTGATGTCACCACCGGTTTACTACCTGTTCTATAGAACTGGTGCGAACCAGGAGGACCCCACCTCTGATCAGGACATCCCAAATTTGGTAGGGTGGGAAGTCCACCCCCATCTCTTTAGGCAATGGGAAATCAATTCTGTATGGTTGCCCGAAACCACATAGATAGGTCCCTGACATCACCAGGAATTGAGTCAAGGAACCGTTAATTTGGCAACTGGAATTACAGTACCATAGTATGCCTGTGGGCAAATATCTAGCTAATGGTGCTTCTTTATAATTTCACTTCAGAGGTATACACAGGTATACACAAGTACATTGATGTGACCAATGAACACCTTAGGTCTCCCCCAGGTATGAATGTGTTGTTTGGTTTTTTAAAATCTTTTAATAAATGAAATGTTTTTATTTTTTTGCTACTGTTTTGTATTGTTCTTGTGCTCTGTTGTGCGCCGCCCTGAGTCCCCAGGGAGTAGAGTGGCATATAAGAACAGCAAAATAAAATAAAAAATAAAATAAATACAGAATTAGGTGCTGCCTGGCTCAATAGTAGTAACTGTGACAGGAACTTGGAGCCCTAGTGGACAATCAGATCAGAAGGAATCTTCAGATTAACAAAGTTTGGAAGGGACCTTGTAGGTCATCTAGTTCCACCAACCCCCCACCCAAGCAAGTGACCCTACACCATTTTTGACAGATGGCAGTCCAGTCTCTTCTTGAAAGCTTCCAGTGATGAAGCTCCCACAACTTCTGGAGGCAACTTCTATTCCATTGGTTGATTGTTCTCACTCTCAGAAAGTTCCTCCTTATTTCCTGGTTGAATCTCTCCTTGTTCAGTTTCCATCCATCTTCCTTGTCTGGCCTTCAGGTGCCTTGGAAAATAGCTTGACTCCTTCCTCTCTGTGACAGCCCCTCATATATTGGAAGACTGCTATCAGGTCTCCCTGGTCCTTCTCTTCACTAGACTAGCCATGCCCAGTTCCTGCAACCATTCATCATATGTTTTAGTCTCCAGTCCCCTAATTATCTTGGTTGCTCTTCTCTGCACTCTTTCTAGAGTCTCAACATCTTTTTTACAGAGTGGTAACCAAAACTGGATGCAGTACTCTAGGTGTGGCCTTACTAAAGCTTTATAGAGTGGTATTAGTACCTCCCTTAATCATTTAAATATGAGTCAACAGTGTGTGGCAGCTGCCAAAAGAAGCCAACACAGTCCTAGGCTTCATTAACAGAGGGATAGAATCAAGATCAAGTGAAGTGTTAGTACCACTTTATAATGCCTTGGTAAGGCCACACTTGGAATACTGCATCCAGTTCTGGTCACCACGATGTAATCCCAGCAATAGAGAGCAGGGGCCAGAGTGGCCATGCCAGAAACAGGCAAGTCTATGTGAGTTTTGTTTGTAGAATTATTCATCTCTGCTCCTGGGTTCTTATGCTATGAGGATATTAACCAGAGGCTGTTATCCTCAAGTCATGAATTGGACAGCAAGAGGGGTTAAGTTTAATGCACACCAGGACATAAATCTGAAGAAAAGTCTAATAAAAGGAGAGAGGGGGGGAGAGAGAGAGAGAGAGAGAGGAGAGGGGAGAGAGAGAGAGAGAGAGAGAGAGAGAGAGAGGGGAGAGGGAGAGAGAGGGGAGAGGGGGGAGAGAGAGAGGGGGGGGAGAGGGGAGAGAGAGAGAGAGAGGGGAGAGAGAGAGAGAGAGAGAGAGAGAGAGGGAGAGGGGAGAGAGAGAGAGAGAGAGAGAGAGAGAGAGAGAGAGAGAGAGAGAGAGAGAGAGAGAGAGAGAGAGAGAGAGAGAGAGAGAACTTGGAAGCCACGCTCATTCCTCCAGACAGTTAGTTCCCCTGGGCGTTTTCCCCTTGTGTCCACTTATCAATATTTGTGTTGCTGGAACTATTTCACAGCTAATGCTGATTTAAATTAAATTGCCTTATTATCTGAGACAGGTTAAAAAGATGTTCTGAATGAATACATATATCACCTTGCACTACCACTTAAAGGGAGGGGAGATTTACTACCTTTCTCTCTTTGCTCCCAGTCTGAAGGTGAATAAACCATGTTTTGCTACCTCAACAATTCCCAAACGGCAAGCATGTTTGGGGGTTAAATGTAGAGCCGCTGAGCCTTTGGCGTTGGGGCAGGAGAGCCTTATAATTTACTAGCGGCCACTCAATTTCGGCTTAGTAAAAAGTGGATTGTTAAACAAGAGGAACACCTTGGGCAAAAATACAGATGGTTGGAAAAGATAACAGGGAAACATGTAGATTTTAAACCTGAATTGTTTTTTTAATTACGGATGATATCAGAAAAATTTGATAAGAAAAGTATGTATTGGGTATTACATTTCTTAACAGCAGCGAGGATTATCTTCGCACAATATTGGAAAGATGAAGAAACACCGCAAGATGAAGAGATAACTAAGAAGATACTAGATTGTGCAGAATAGATTGAATAGATGGATAGATTGACATTGAAAATTGAGCAGAAAGAAGACACAGAATACTCTCAAACATGGTATCTATTTTACCAGTGGTTGGAAAAAAGGGGTGGAGATTAAGAATATAATCAGAATTATTAAGCAAATTAAATGTCCAGACAACACGATGTTTATCAAGCACTAAGAAATGTAATTAATAGAAAATTAATAAAATTTATTTTTAAAAACAGAGGAACACCCTTTCAAATTCATTAACAGCCAGCATGAGTCCATGAAATAATAAAGCAAGTCTGAGCAAACAGTCTTGGAGATATCAGGAAGCTTGCAATGGTTGGCAAAATGCCTGGAAGCACTTTGCAGGAAGAATGCCAAGAGCAAGAACAAGAGGCAAGCAGACGTTTCAGAATTCCAGACGAAGGCCTATACACTAAGGTGACCAGACGTCCCGATTTTGGCGGGACAGACCCGCTTTTTAATGATTTGTCCCGCGTCCCGCCCGTCCTCTAAAAAGTCCTGATTTTTTGAAAGAATGCACGACTAGGGCATTCTTTCCAAAAATCGGCCTGAAATGGCGGCGTGCGAGATTGGGGGGAGTTAAAACTCGGGGAAGGCAGCCATGTCGGGCTCCGTGGTGGCCAAACAGTGGCGCATGCGCCAAACGTCGCACATTGGATGATTGCAAGTGGCGCATTGCAATCATCCAATGGACAGGAAAGGCGCGGGGATGGCAAGCTGGTTGTAACGACGGCCAGAGGGCCCTCCCCCTGACTGGAGCCCCACCCTGGGTGTCACCCAGCCCCATGGCGAGGGTCGCAGGAGGAGCTCATCAAAGGCGAGGAGGGGGCGCGCGGGGGCAAGGAGGGGGCGCGCGGGGGGGGCGGGCTCTCCCCTGCAGGGACGGCTGGCTGCGGCTCATGGGGGGCGAAAGACAACTTTTGGTGGGCACGGCTTTGCAAGGGCTCTTCGCGGTCTACAAGCCGCCGGGCATGCACTGGAGGGCGGTGAAGGACACGGTGGAGAGGAGCCTGATGCAGCCCCGCCCTCTCGAAATGGCCGGCGTCGCGGTGGGCGGGGCGGCCCGAGCGAAGGAGTCGCATCCAAGATGGCCCTCGGACCGGCGCTGGCTCAGCCAGCCGGGGCCGCCGCAGCCTTCCCGCCGCCGGGGCAGCCGGGACTGGGGGCCCAGCCGCAGGGGCAGCAGCAGCAGCAGTAGCAGCAGCAGCAGCAGCAGCTGCAGGCCTCTCAGCTTGGGCCGGCCGTGGGCGGCGTTGGGGGCAGGCAGGCGTCCCTCGTTGACTCCTCCGGCTCTTCCGCCAGCTTCCAGCCGCCGTCGGAGGAGTCAATGCGGGACGCCCGCCCGCCGCCAACGCCGCCCACGGCTGGCTCGAGCTGAGAGGCCTGCTGCTGCTGCTGCTGCTGCTGCTGCCCCTGCGGCTGGACCCAACCTGGCCGTCCTCGAGTGCCTGCAGGACGTGCGCGAGGTCAGCGGGCGGCGCGGGACCCCCAGGCGGGCGGGGGGGGAGGGAGGAGGAGAGCCAAGAGATGCTGGGGGCTGCTCCCCTTCCCAAGCCAGCCCAAGCCACTGCCGGCTCCCGAAGGGGAGGCGGGAGGCGAGGAAAGGCCTCCCGCCTCCCCCCCCACCTGGATGCCGACATTAGCCGTCTTTTGGCCTCTGCGCATGCGCAGCATTCTGCGCATGCACAGAGGGCAAAACTCAAATGGCGGCGTCCAGGCAGCCCCACCCCTCATCGGTGTCCCGCTTTAAAAAAAAATCTGGTCACTTTACTATACACGAACGCATTGTTTCCTGCAAAGTGCTGCCTAGTCGTCATCCCCTAAAAATAGGCTAAGGGAGTGGCCAATTAGCCCCAAGCCATACTCCTGAGGAGACCTCCTCCTGAGGAACCATTTCAGCCTTTTGGCAGCTCTGCGTGCCCGTGCATTAAGAATAGGCTCCTCCTCCTCTTCTTCCTCATCACTGATGGGAGTTTCTGGAGGTTCCGAAGGCCCTGGCTGAACCTCTGTCTCTGGCACTGAGTCCTCTCCAGCCTTCTCAATGTCCGACTCGGGTGCCAGCTGCACAGGCCGCTGGCGCATCACCACATCAGCCTCTTCTCGGGCGGGATCCGCTACCAGCTGCACAGGCTGCTGGCGGGCCACAACAGCTGGCCAGCTAGCCTTCGTGTCTCTGCCGTGCATGCGCAGAGGGGTGTGTGTCTGGGGGGGTTGTGCACACATGTGCAGGGGGCGGGGTGAAAGCGCAGGGCTGTGTGCGCACGCACGGGGGCGCATTGAATTTTGGGGGTTCGGGCATGCACGTAGGTATTCGCGCGCATGCATGCACTTTGGTTACTCTGTCCAGAATAGGTTAGCCATCACTGGTATAGGGTTTCCTGCTTGAGCAGGGGGTTGGAATAGAGGATCTCCAAGGTCCCTTCCAACTCTGTTATTCTTTTGTAAGCCAACCAGAGTCGTTAATACGGAAATGGGCGGCATATAAATTTAATAAATAAATAAATAAATATGTCTAAAACTGTGTTTGTTACACAACAGTCTTTCTGCTCAGTTCATGCAACCATTGTTTGTTTGTTTAGTTGTTTAGTTGTTTGGTCGTTTAATTGATATGTCACCCAAACACTCTGGAAACCTACCTTGCATTTCTCAGCACGTGCAACCCGCTAAGAAAAATGCATTCAATTTTTTTTGGGTTATGCTTTGGTGTTCAGGGGTTGGGGAAAGCTCTTAGTATTTTTATTAGGCTTAATGCTTATTTTAGGACTTGCACAACAATATTCATGTTTTTACACTTCAACATAACAGGAAACTCTGTCGCTGATTTGTAGCAATCATGCCATCAAAATTTGGCAGCGTAATCAGGAGTTTGCACATAACGGAATTATGGTTTGGAGTTATTTCTTGGGTGTTTTTAAATCAGCATGGATTCCCAGTGACTGCCCGCACAACTCCCTATATCATTTTCTTGGCAATATGATGGTAGTGCTTTGCCATTGCCTCCTTCCTAGGGTTGAGAGAAAATGACCGGCCCAAAGTCACCCAGTTGGCTTCATGCCCAAGGCAGGACTAGAACTCATGATCTCCTGGTTCCTAGCCTGTTGCTTTAACAGGGGTGGGCTTCAAAAATTTCAGCAACGGGTTCTCTGCATAGCTGGCTGGAGAATTCTGGGAGTTGAAGTCCCACAAGTCTTAAAGTTGCCAAGTTTGGGGACCCCTGATTTAAAGTCACCTCCAGGGGCTACTCCTCTCCAAATACCATGGATCAAGAGAGCCAGTTGGAAGAGGCCAACCTAGCTGGAGAGCGAGACGGTGATGTTTGCTGCTGAAGTGCCTGTTACCTGTTTCCAATTTTTTCCAGCTGGATCTCTTCAGAACACCCACTGGATCCAAATAATGTGAAAAAAATGCCGGTGTCCGTCCCAGCCTGTGACAAATCCCCAGTCTCCACAGTCACTTCATAGAGAATCTGCGGAAAATAGAAGTTCACGTTTAGCAAAAAAAACAACACACACCCAGGTTTTAAAAACTAAAATAGAACCAACCAACAAATGCCAAGAGACCGAGCCACCATCTTTAAAATCCGATGGGTTGGATAGGGGATCATGGAGTCATTGGTTGGCTTTACAATGCAAAATTGACTCCTGCTTATATACTGTAGCTGGGTATCGGTCTAGGTGTGGTAGAGGAGAATGTATTAACTCTGAAGATAAAAATAATTTCTGCATTGCAAAACATGGTTTGGAATCAGCTGACAAATTGGACTTCTTTTCCATTCCTCTTACTTTTCATATTCTCCCCCTCCCTCCTTCTCTCTCTCTACTTTTTTTCTTTTTTCTTTTTTTCTTTTTTTTCTTCTTCTTTTTTCTTTTTTTCTTTTTTTCTTTTTTCTTTTTTCTTCTTTTTTTTCTTTTTTCTTTTTTTCTTTTTTTTCTTCTTCTTTTTTCTTTTTTCTTTTTTTCTTTTTTTCTTTTTTTCTTTTTTCTTTTTTCTTCTTTTTTTTCTTTTTCCTTTTTTCCTTTTTTCCTTTTTTCCTTTTTTCTTTTCTCCTCTCCTCTCCTCTCCTCCCTCTCCCTCCCTCTCTCCCTCTCCCTCCCTCTCCCTCTCTCCCTCCCTCCCCCCTCCCCCCTCTCTCTCAGAAAAAGAGAACCAGTGGCAAAAAAATTTACAACCCACCACACTGCTTTGAACGGTCACTAAGCAAGCTGTTGGAACTCAAGGACTACCTGTATTGCAGGCTAACTCTGCCCACAGTCTGGAGTTCGATCCTGACCAGCTCAAGGTTGACTCAGCCTTCTGGCCTTCCAAGGTCGGTAAAATGAGGACCCCAGTTGGTGGGGGAACTAGGCTGACTCTGTAAACCATCCCCCCCCCCGAGAATGCTGTAAAGCACTAAGGGGCAGAATATAAATTTAAGTGCTAGTGCTGTTGCTGTCGCTATTTGGTCATTAAAATTGTTGTAGGTTGAGGACTACTTGCAACAGGTTTGCTTCAAACGAGAGTTAGAAGGTCTTTCAGTAATGAGCCGAGGTGGCGCAGCGGTTAGAGAGCAGTACTGCAGGCCACTGCAGGCCACTTTAGCTGACTGTGATCCGCAGGTCAGCGGTTCAAATCTCACCGGCTCAAGGTTGACTCAGCCTTCCATCCTTCCGAGGTAGGTAAAATGAGGACCCAGATTGTTGGGGGCAATATAAATATACATTGCTTACTGGTGTAAACCGCTTAGAGAGTGCTTGCACTGTGAGGCAGTATATAAATCTCACTAATAAATGAATGAATAAATAAATAAATAAGACTAACCTTTAGGCCAATATTGATGCAATCCGCATCCAGGATGTTGAAGACACGCAAGGTGAGACCATCTCCCCTATCCTGAGCCAGCCAGCACTTGCAAACAAAAGTGTATATCACACCCTTAGTTGGCACTGTGACACTGAATTCATCCAAGAGCCAGGAGCTTTCTGGCGTAGCCCCATCATGGCCAATCTAGGAGAGATAGGAACAGATTACCAACTTGGTCATAATGAACATAGGTGAGATTCCTTAAAGATCTAACAGGAAAGAATTAAAACTGGGGCTAACTGAAAAGAACAAAGCATTCTATTATAGGAAGACTTGAACACTGGGCCCTATCCAGGGGCGGGTTGCTCACTTACCGATACCGGTGCACTGTGCGTGCATCTCCATGTTTCGTGCGCGTGTGCGCTCGCGATGTGCGCTCGCTACGCGCGCGCACCCCCTCGTGCGATTTTGCTTCTGCGCATGCACGGAAGCAAAATCTCGCTGAAATCTCGCGCCTGCGTGTTTCCCCTCGCAAGATTTCGGCGAGATTTTGCTTCCGCGCATGCGCAGAAGCAAAAAAGCCCAAAAATTCTTAGGAGAAGGAAGGACTCACTGGAGAAGAGCCTAATGCTGGGAACGATTGAGGGCAAAAGAAGAAGGGGACGACAGAGAATGAGGTGGCTGGATGGAGTCACTGAAGCAGTAGGCATAAGTTTAAACAGACTCCAGAGGATGGTAGAGAACAGGAAGGCCTGGAGGAACGTCATCCATGGGGTCTCAATCAGTGGTGGGTTCCTACCAGTGTGGTCCACTCTATAGCACCGGTAGCGGCCCGCTGGTGACGTCACAGTACCGGTGCGGTTGGTTGCTGGTGCCTGGGCGCCGCCATTAAAAAAAGTTTTTTAAATTTTTTAAAAAAATTTCTTCTGCGCATGCCCAGAAGCCGAGCTTCTGGCACTGTGCATGCACTGCCTTCCTACCCCACAGTGAGTCCAAGCAGGGTAGGATGGCTGAGGGTGCGCATGAGACGCTGAAAGAACGGGCAGCAGGAGCTATCTCCATTCCCCTCCCTTCAGCAGTCTGAGAAGCCATGAACGTGCGGTGATGATCCTGGGCATTTTTGCACGTTTGAGGCTTCTCGAGCTGCTGAGGGGAGAGGAAATGGGCGGCAGGAGCTATCTCTATTCCCCTCCCTTCAGCAGTCCGAGAAGCCACGAACGTGCGGTGATGATCCCAGGCATTTTCGCACGTCCGAGGCTTCTCGAGCTGCTGAGGGGAGGGGGAACGGGTGGCAGGAGCCTAGGATCATCGAATGGAGAGAAGCATTCAGGCCGGTCGGAGCCTCCTAGAAGAACCGCTGCTGCGGTCTTGCTGTTCCTGCTGCGGGGGGCTGCGTTGCCGGTGGGCAATGGCCCCCCGTTTCTCCGGCCGCTGCCAAGGTCCCAAGGCCCACGCCCACCCGGTCACATGGCTGGCAAGCCACACCCACAAAATAAGCCACGCCCATAGAGTGGTAGTAAAAAAATTAGGAACCCGCCCCTGGTCGCAATGGGTCGGACACGGCTTCGCAACTAACAACAACAAATGTTGCTCTCTGAGCTTGCTTGTTTTCTTGCAGACGCTTCGTTACCCAAACAAGATAACATCATCAGGGTTAGTATTGATCTTTAATGTTTGAACTGGCCCAATAGATCTTAACGCTGAAAGGTGCAAAGTACATTTAACCGTTGAGTGTACGATGTACTTTACACATCGACTGAAAACCATTCATTCAGTGATTCATTCAAAGTTACAAGGGCACTGAAGAAAGCAGCTTATGACCGTTTTCACACTTATGACCGTTGCGGCATCACATGATCAAAATTCGGACATTTGGCAACCGATTCACATTTTACGACCCTGGTAGTGTCCTGGAGTCATGTGGTCTCCTTTTGTGACTGTCTGACATGCAAAGTTCAATGAGGAAACCAGATTCACTCAACAACCATGCCACTAACTTCATAACTGCAGTGGTTCACTTAACAACCGTGGCAAGGAAGGTTATAAAATAAGGCGAAACTCATTTAACAACTGTCTTGCCTAACAACAGAAACGTTGAGCTCAATTGTGGCTGTAAGTTGAATGCTACCTATAGCACCCCAGGTGTATCAGCCTGGCAAACTGCTAGTAGTTTAGCTTCTTCTCCCAGAATTCAGCATGTATCACCATTAAATTACTTGAAAGATTATAGTAATAATACCACTTTACAATGCCTTGGTAAGGCCACACTTGGAATACTGCATTGAGTTTTGGTCGACACGATGTAAAAAGGATGTTGAGACTCTAGAAAGAGTGCAGAGAAGAGCAACAAAGATGATTAGGGGACTGGAGACTAAAACATATGAAGAACGGTTGCAGCAACTGGGTATGTCTAGCTTAATGAAAAGAAGGACTAGTGGAGATATGATAGCAGTGTTCCAATATCTCAGGGGTTACCACAAAGAAGAGGGAGTCAAACTATTCTCCAAAGCACCTGAGGGTAGGACAAGAAGCAATGGGTGGAAACTAAACAAGGAGAGAAGCAACTTAGAACTAAGGAGAAATTTCCTGACAGTTAGAACAATTAATCAGTGGAACAGCTTGCCTCCAGAAGTTGTGAATGCTCCAACACTGGACGTTTTTAAGAAGATGTTGGATAACCATTTGTCTGAAGTAGTGTAGGGTTTCCTGCCTAAGCAGGGGGTTGGACTAGAAGACCTCCAAGGTCCCTTCCAACTCTGTTGTTGTTGTTGTTGTTGTTATTATTATTATTATTATTATTATTATTATTATTATTATTATTATTATTATTATTATTATTATTATTATTATTATTATTATTATTATTATTATTATTATTATTATTATTATTAATCATTGGTGTATTCTTATCAGTATAATTAGGTACCCCAATCACTTGAAGGAAACCATTCCCAGTCAGTTCTAATAAACTGCTTCTGTAAATAAGGAATGGTTGTAAATCCTGTTCAAAGCCAAAGTTCATTATTAGCAAAAGCACTATTGCCTTTTGCACACCTAATGAAAAGATTACTGCCCCATCTAGTTTTCAACATTTTAATAAGCTTCCCCACCCTGCAAGGAAACCACTTTATTTAAAACAAGGGGTTTATATCCGTCTCCCATCCTGCATGTTTTTTAAAAAATGATGACTTGATTGTTTCAATCAGACCATCTATGGAAGGGTATTATTTCCCTGCTAATACCTGCACAGCTGCAAAACATTAGAGATAATCACCTGGGAATAATGCTGATGCTCAAATTCTTGAACTGTGGCAGAAATATATATACCGTGTTTCCCCGATAATAGGACATGTCCTGAAAATAAGGCCAAGGCTAATTTTTGGGGTGGGCGTAAATATACGCCCTCCCCTGAAAATAAGCCCTATGAAGGGGTGGGCGTGGCCAGCACAGGAGGCAGCCCTTCCCTTCCCCGGTCACCTCAGGGCTTCTCGGCCGCTCTGGCCACCATTTAAGGAAACAGCTGTTTTGCGGGTGCCGCTCAGGCCGCCGCCTCCAGCAAGTATGGCCACTTTTGCAGTCAATTGCGGCTGTAAAAGAAGCCAGAGGCTAAGCGACACACCCCACATGCCTCGTGTTAACTTGAGATAAGGTTCGGTCCGTCCCATTGCTACCATGCTAAGGGAAGAATTCCCCGTAGAGGCGATATTTGAATCTTTTACTTGGAATTCAAATACTTAGAAATAAAACCGAGATTAAATGTCTAATAGAAAATATTTATTTCAGTATAAAACAATATAAAAACAATAAATCCTGAATAATCTACATCTTTGCTAAGTAACACAACCTTCCAGTTCGGAAGGCACATCAGAAGAAGTGATTAATGGTGGATAGGAATGTGGACATGCGCAAAACATCATATCACGTGTTCTGCTTATATTGGGAAGTACCATAATATTAGAATAGGGGTGCATCACCCTGCATAGACTCACAACTGACAATATTCACATCGTGACACCTCGCGCCCTCCTTACCTGCGGTGACAGTCACAGCAGGCAATTCCATCCACAGAACAGCTGCCTCGTGGGTGCCACTCCGGTCGGCGCCTCCAGCAAGCACGGCCACTTTTACCATCAATTGCGGCCACAAAAGCAGGAGGCCAAGCGATTCGCCCCACGCGCTGGCCTTCCAAAGGGCACTGTAGCAGCTGCTATCCACAATTTTTTTTACCGTTATTTTGTCCCGACCCACGTGGCCCAGTACGGTACTGGGCTACGTGAGTCGGGACGAAATAAGGGTAAAAAAAATGTGGATAGCAGCTGCTACAGTACCCTTCGGAAGGCTGGAACGAGGCACAAGTTTCCTGCTGCAAAAGTGGCTGCGCCCGAGGAGCACTTTTCGGACAGAAGGCAAAGAAGGAGCCTCTATATATATATAGCAATAGCACTTAGACTTATATACTGCTTCATAGTGCTTTACAGCCCACTCTAAGCGGTTTACAGAGTTCAGCATATTGCCCTCAACAATCTGGGCCCTCATTTTACCGACCTCAGAAGGATGGAAGGCTGAGTCAACCTTGAGCCTGGTGAGATTTGAACAGCTGAACTGCTTAACTAGCAGTCAGCTGAAGTAGCCTGCAGTGCTGCACTCTAACCACTGCGCCACCTCGGCTCCTAATATAGACAGTTCTGTCTCTGGAACCTGTACTGTACTTTTTCCTTTGCCCGGGCTTTGTGAGTCTACCTTGAAATGTCTCGCTTTTTCCTAACCTATTTTATAAAAGATGGGCAGACTGCATTGTTTAAAAAAAACACTCATTATTAATTTTTTTTGTAGCTTCTGGGTCTTGCTCTATGCCGTTAAATGACAGCAACACCGTTTCCTGCCATTCTGAGTTACCAAACACAGAAAAAAATGGTACTATAAACTAAAGCTAAAATATAGCCAATGCATTTGAAGGATTAAAAAATAAGTGAAAGAAAAACCCACGTGCAAATGGAATACAGGTAGTCCTCGACTTACGACCTCAACTGAGCCCAAATTTATGTTGCTAAGCGAGATGTTAAGTGAATTTTGCCCCATTTTATGACTTTTCTTGCCACAGTTGCTAAGTGAATCATTGCTGTTGTTAAGTTAGTAACACGGTTGTTAAATGAATCTGGCTTCCTCAAGTCAGAAGGTCACAAAAGGTGATCCCAGATCACCTGCAACCGTCGTAAATATGAGTCAGTTGCCAAGCATCTGAATTTTCATTACAGAACCATGGGGATGACGCAATAGTTATAATAACAATAGCAATAGCAGATTTATATACCGCATCACAGTGCTTTACAGCCCTCTCTAAGCAGTTTACAGAGTCAGCCTCTTGCCCCCAACCATCTGAGTCCTCATTTTACCGACCTCGGAAGGATGGAAGGTTGAGTCAACCTTGAGCTGGTCAGGATCGAACTGCCAAACTGCTGGCAGCCGGCAGTCAGCAAAAGTAGCCTGCAGTACTGCATTCTAACTAGTGGTGGGTTCCTACCAGTGCGGTCCACTCTATAGCACCGGTAGCGGCCCACTGGTGACGTCACAGTACCGGTGCGGTCGGTTGCTGGTGCCTGGGCGCTGCCATTGAAAAAATTATTTTTTAATTTTTAAAAAAAAATTTCTTCTGCGCATGCCCAGAAGCCGAGCTTCCGGCACTGTGCATGCACTGCCTTCCTACCCCACAGTGAGTCCAAGCAGGGGAGGATGGCTGAGGGAGCGCGTGAGACGCTGAAAGAACGGGCAGCAGGACCTATCTCAGTTCCCCTCCCTTCAGCAGTCTGAGAAGTCACGAACGCGCGGTGATGATCCCAGGCATTTTCACACGTTCAAGGCTTCTCGAGCTGCTGAGAGGAGGGGGAACGGGTGGCAGGAGCCTAGGATCATCAAATGGGGAGAAGCATTCAGGCCGGACGGAGCCTCCTAGAAGAACCGCTGCCGCGGTCTTGCTGCTCCCATTGCGGGGGGCTGCGTTGCGGGTGGGCAATGCCCACCCGCTTCTCCAGCCGCTGCCAAGCTCCCGAGGCCCACGACCACCCGGTCACATGGCTGGCAAGCCACACCCACAAAATAAGCCACGCCCACAGAGTGGTAGTAAAAAAATTAGGAACCCGCCCCTGATTCTAACCACTGCATCACCGCGGCTCTTAAAGCGTGAAAAATGGTCCGAAGTCACTTTTTCCGATACCGTTTATAACTTCAAGCAGTCATTAAACAAATGGTTATAAGTCAAGGACTCTCTGTATAGTTCTGCGGCACACTAAATGGTAAGTGTAAAGATGAAGAAAAATAGCACTTCAGGTTGGTTTTAAGCTCAGCAGCCTGATTTTATTTTACTTCGTGCTATTTTTAGAAATGGTGAGATCTTAGCGTGCCCTAGATTCTGGAAGTCACTATCCCAAAAATCCTTCATTTTGACTAAATGACCCAAAAGAACAGGTTGAGGCCTACACTGAGGCAGAACTCTTGAAAGCTTTTACTGTGGACTTTCCAGACCTAAATCTTCCCACCAAGCTGGATAAATTATATCTTAGACAGAAGGTCCAACCTTCATGTTCCTTGTATCAAAGAAGCCACTAATCCACTTGGAATAATGTCAAACTACGGGGCTGAATTGCTTGTTAGTCTGAAAAAGCTGGCACGTCAAACTCCTGTCAGCTCCACAAGAAAGCGTTAACGTTCTCCCCTTGGGTTTTATAATGAAATATATTTACATATAAACCAAAATCTGTTTTCTTTTATTTATTTTTGCTAACCCTGTTTAGCCTTGTCAGGCTGTAAAACAGTCAGGCACCGTTTAATTAAATTGAAGCAAAGTCTAGTTTTTCTGGGTCTGAGGATTAGGTAAGGCAAAACACAGTTTTGATGTTTTAAATCCTGATTCCAAAGATGCACCTAATTGGTAAAGGAAGCAAAATTTGTGTGTAAGGATGAGTTATGGTTATGTCACACAGGCAGAGTCTATTTCTTAAATTGCCATGAAGGAGGAGGAGGAGGAGGAGGAGGAGGAGGAGGAGGAGGAGGAGGAGGAGGAGGAGGAGGAGGAGGAAGAAGAGGAGGAGGAGGAAGAAGAAGAGGAGGAGGAGGAGGAAGAAGAGGAGGAAGAAGAAGAGGAGGAGGAGGAGGAAGAGGAGGAGGAGGAGGAAGAAGAAGAGGAGCAGGAGGAAGAAGAGGAGGAGGAAGAAGAAGAGGAGGAGGAGGAAGAAGAGGAGGAGGAGGAAGAAGAGGAGGAGGAAGAGGAGGAGGAGGAAGAAGAAGAGGAGGAGGAGGACGAAGAAGAAGAGGAGGAGGAGGAAGAAGAAGAGGAGGAGGAGGAAGAAGAAGAGGAGGAGCAGGAGGAGGAAGAGGAGGAAGAGGAGGAAGAGGAGGAAGAGGAGGAAGAGGAGGAGGAAGAAGAAGAGGAGGAGGAGGAGGAAGAGGAGGAGGAGGAGGAGGAGGAGGAGGAGGAGGAGGAGGAGGAGGAGGAAGAAGAAGAGGAGCAGGAGGAGCAGGAGGAAGAAGAAGAGGAGCAGGAGGAAGAGGAGGAGGAGGAAGAAGAAGAAGAGGAAGAAGAGGAGGAGGAGGAGGAAGAAGAGGAGGAGGAGGAAGAAGAGGAGCAGGAGCAGGAAGAAGAGGAGGAGGAGGAAGAGGAGGAGGAGGAGGAAGAAGAAGAAGAGGAAGAAGAGGAGGAGGAGCAGGAAGAAGTAGAAGAGGAGGAAGAAGAGGAGGAGGAGGAAGAAGAAGAGGAGCAGGAGGAGCAGGAAGAAGAAGAAGAGAAGGAGGAAGAGGAGGAGGAGGAGACAATGCTGGAAGATCATTTATGTTTTCTGAACCATGGAGATGCTGCAATGATGATAAGTGTAAAAAACGGTCATAAGTTACTTTTTTCAGTACCGTAGTAATTTTGAACGATCACTAAAGGAAATGGTTATATGTCATGAACTCCCTGTACGTTGCTCGGCCTGTTGGAAAACAGGCTGCATGAGTGATGGGCAAGCACGCATGCGAAGCTCCACTCACGCAAGGAGTGGGCCCTTGTGCGTACACTCTATGCGCGCAAGCTTCACTCCACCAATGGAGCTGTGCGCGTGTATGTGCACCTGCCACTCACTTGGCCCCCTACCTCGCTGGGCCGGGCCACCAAGGTTGGGGACCGCTGATCTACTATCTAAGGATAAATTGTGGAAGAAACCAATTTGGCACCTTTCTTGCAAGTTTTGCTGATTATCGTTGAAGCACACACAATTTTCTCTGGTCCAAAAGTGCATATTTGTGTTTCTGGGTACACACTCTGTACAGGGAAGCATGCTATAAAGATTAGGTGGAACAGGAGCTAGACATAATTTGAATTAAATTATTAATTACTACATTTAGATTAATAGAGGTAATTAGATTATTCCCCATGTATTTGATAATTGCTACATTCTTTTATGTAAAATACGATTATTTAATGGTAATTTGTGGATAGATTCAGAGCAATACCTCCAGGGTTTGGGAGGGGTCTGGGGGTCTCTATTTATGGACCATTGGTTCGCAATTTGGGAGTCCTCCTAGATCCACAGCTAAAATTAGACCAACACCCACAGCTGTGGCTAGGGGGGCTTTTGCACAGGTCCACCTGGTGCACCAATTGCGACCATACTTGGAGAAGGAGGCTCTACTCACGGTCACTCATGCCCTTGTCACCTCTCGATTGGACTACTGCAATGCGCTCTACATGGGGCTTCCCTTGAAGAGTATTCAGAGACTTCAACTGGTGCAAAATGCAGCTGCGCGTGCTGTGGTGGGTGTTTCAAGGTACACCCACGTAACACCTATACTCCGCCAGCTGCATTGGCTGCCCATTGGTCTCCGGATACAATTCAAGGTGCTGATCATCATCTTTAAAGCCCTACATGGCTTAGGACCAGGCTATCTCCGGGACCGCATTCTGCCTCATTCTTCCCTTCGACCGGTCAGGTCCCACAGAGTGGGTCTCCTCCAGGTCCCGTCAACCAAACAATGCCGACTGGCGGGACCTAGGGGGAGGGCCTTCTCTGTAGGGGCCCCTGCTCTCTGGAACCAACTTCCCCCAGAGATCCGAATCATCCCCACCTTGCTGGCCTTCCGAAAAGCCATTAAGACATGGCTCTTCCTGCAGGCGGGGTGAGTTTGAGACGACTTTATATCTGACGTCTCTCCCATGTATGTATGCTGTTTATATATTTTTAATTGTTTTTAATTGACTTTTTAAATGATTTGTTTGGAGTTTTTATAGAATGTTATATGCCGCCCTGAGTCCTGAGGGAGTAGGGCGGCATAGAAAAACTGCCAAATAAATAAAATAAATAAATTGCAACAAACCATCTTGAGGAAAAGACAAATAGGAGCTTCGAGGTGAGGCAAGAGACGGTTTGTGTAAAAGATGTCCCTCCAACCATTTGTTACATAAATATTCCTGCCCTGTGATTTCTGATCAGTGCACATTGCTTATGAGCCATGATTAATGCTCTCCTGTAAGAGGTGTCTCAAGAGAAGCTGTGAAAACAATTTCCATGTTGAGCAAGGAAATTATACACGAAGCGTTTCTCACTGTGGGCCACTTATGAATTTTTTTTTTGTCAAAGGTTCCTTTTTAAAAAACAACGACAACAACAACAAAAAAGAAAGAAAGAAAATGGAAAAAGAATGATGGAAGGAGAGGTGCCTCGTGCAAAACACATACACCCGCAGCAAAATAATTTTCGGCAAGGCCATTAAAGGACTTGTAACAAATAGTTTATAGCAGTGATTCTCAACTTGGCAACTTTGTGTGGACTTCAATTCCCGGAACTGGCTGGCTGGGGAATTCTGGGAGTTGAAGTCCACACATCTTAAAGATGCCGAATTGAGAAACGCTAGATTATAGCATAAACTGGCTTTCCCTAATCTCCATCTGATTTGGGATAGCAACCCTCGGGGTTCTCTTTCTATTAAGAGTTACTGCTGTTCAGATTAGATCATTTTGGGGTGTTTGCAGAATATAGAATAACAGAATTGGTAGGAACTCAGAAATCTTCTAGTGGTCCAACCCCAATGTTCAAGCAGGAGACCCTACAATAGGGGTCTCCAACCCCCAGGCTTTGGAACAGCACCGGTCTGTGGCCTGTTAGGAACTGGGCTGCACAGTTGGAGGTGGGTGTCAGGAGAGCAAAACTGAGCATGCGCAAGATCTAGGTTGTGTGATCTTTCACACACACACACCCAGTCCATGGAAAAATTGTCTTCCATGAAACTGGTCCCTGGTGCCAAAAAGATTGGGGGCCACTGTCCTACAACATTCTGAACAATTGGCTGCCCAGTTTCTTCTTAAAAACCTCCAGTATTGGAGTACCCATAACTTCTGGAGACAAACCATTCCACTGTTAATTGTGGGGTCATGTGCAAATTTGATGAGTTCCCCTAAATGTAGAATCTTACTTTTATCACCATTGCATTTCGTTTTGCATGTTCAAGTCTGTCAAGTTCCTTCTGTATCTTAAGCCTATCTTCTGCAGTGTTGGCTATTCCTGCCAGCTTGGTTTCGTCTGCAAATTTGGCAAGTTCCCCATCTATCCCCTTGTTCAAATCATTGATGAAGATGTTGAAGAGCACTGGGCCTAAGGCAAAACCTTGGGGTACTCCATTGCTTACTTCCCTTCGTGTAGATGTAGTTCCATTAATGACTGCATGTTGTGTGGTTGGTCAGCCAGTTACGAATCCATCTGATGGCGATGCTGTCTATCCCACATGTTTTCTGTCTTACCAAGAAGTAGGTTGTGGTCTACTTTGTCGAATGCCTTACTGAAGTCCAAGTGTCCACAGCATATCCCTGATCCATTAATTTAGTCACTTTGTCAAAGAATGCAATAAGCTTTCTCTGGCATCATCTGTTTTTGACAAATCCGTGTTGGCTTCTAGTTATAGTTTCGCTTGTTTCTAGGTGTTCGCAGATCTGTTGAATTGATTATTTTTTCCAGAATCTTCTCTAAAAACCCAAACTCCCCAAAGACCATCCTGCTTCTTCTAGTAATACCAGAGCACCAATATCCCACCCACTATGCCCTTTGCTTAAGGTGACCAGACGTCCCGCTTTTGGCGGGACAGACACGCTTTTCAAGCGTGTGTCCCGCGTCCCGCACTCTTTTCAAAAAAAGTCCCGCTTTTTTTTAAAAGAGTGCGGAAACAGCGGGACGTCTGGTCACCTTAGAGGGGAAGCAAAAGAGAGGTACCGGAAGCAAGTCGGGCGGAATTCCAGCGAGGCGGCTGCCTGCTGGGGGGAGGGGGAAGGGAGGCTGCTCCTCCTCTCCTTCCCCCGCCCCATCCCTAGCCCCGCCCTCAGAGACGCCGCTGCTGTTGGGAGGGGTGAGGGACGAGGAGCCGTCGCCGCTTTGAGCTCACGAGCGGCCCCTCCGGCGGCGCAAACAGCCCTTCCTCATCCCCCTCCCCTTTCTTCCCCCCCGTCGTCTCGCTGCCGCCGTTGCCCTGGGGCCAGGCGGGCGACCGGGAGACCACGGCGCTTGGATGCCTGGAGCAGGTAAGCTGCCGGCTGCCTCCTTTCCCCGTCTCCCGCCTCCCGTTCTTTGCTTGCCAGCCCGGCCGAAGGGGAGGCGGGAGGCGAGGAAAGGCCTCCCGAAGGGGAGGCGGGCTCCCGAAGGGCTGCTGGCTCCTGAAGGGGAGGTGGGAGGCCTTTCCTCGCCTCCCGCCTCCCCTTCGGGAGCCGGCAGCCTTCGGGAGCCCGCCTCCCCTTTGGGAGGCCTTTCCTCGCCTCCCGCCTCCCCTTCGGCAGGGCTGGCAAGCAACGAACGGGAGGCGGGAGATGGGGAAAGGAGGCAGCCGGCAGCTTACCTGTCGTGAGCTCCAGGCATCCAAGCGCCCTCCCGCCTCCCCCCCCACCCGACATTTGCTGTTTTGCCCTCTGCGCATGCGCAGCGTTCTGCACATGCACAGAGGGCAAAACAAATGGCAAAACAAAAAAAATAAATCTGGTCACTTTACCTTTGCTCGACAAAATAATGAAACAAAAAAAAATACTCACTTTTTTTTAAAAAAAAAAACCTCCAGTGAGGTTTTTGGAGGCCTGCAATTTCTCTGTCTCTTTTTAGGCAAAGTTGAGCTTAAGGAATTAACTGATCACTCTTTCAGACCTCACTTGCCAGTCCTACAGCATACCCAGTGGTGGGATTCAGCTGGTTCAGGCCGGTTTGGGCAAACCGGTAGTTAAATTGCTGGCTAGCCTCACCCCTTCCTGTCCCGCCCCTTCCAGGAGTCCACACACACTCCATTTTGGCTCTTACGTAAGTGCAGGGAGGCCTCCTAGGCCCAAAATGGGGTGTTGCGGGGGAGCAGCGGGAGGGGCGGTGTGGGGGGCATGAGCTCCCCTGCGGCCCGTTTTTGCTTCCCAGGAGGCTGCAGGAAGGCCTCTTAGGCCCAAAATGGGGTGTGGGGGGATGCAGTGCCCCCTGTACCTCATTTTTGCCCCCAGGGGGGGTGCAGGAGGACAAGTGCTGCCTGTCACACCCCCTGGCCACGCCCACTATGGCAATGCCCACCATGGCCATGCCCACCCAGTCACATGACCACCAAGCCACGCCCACAGAACTGGTAGTAAAAAAATCACCACTGGGCATACCTCAATTTTTCTGATTTCGCCCACATCTACTCCCATAACAGAGAATTTCTCCACAGAAGAATCTGCAAATTGGGTCTTTCCTTCCGGGAGATCAAGCCACATGTGGCCGGTAGAGGTTTCCTCAGGACCTATGATGATTATGAAAACTCGGCTGCTGGTGCTTGAGTCGTATTCTTTCCCAGTAATGAGGAGGATGTGGTAAGGAATGACTGAAAAGAAAGACAATCACATCAGGCAAATGAGATTGATACAAGATTGATCAAGGCCTCCATTTTGATTCCCGCTCTCTAGTTAACACTAGAGTAAAGGACATTAGGCCCCGACGTTGTAGAGGTAGTCCCCAACTTACAACCATTCATTTAGTGACCATTTCACGTTACAACAGCACTGTCAAAAGTGACTGTTTTTCACACTTACGACTGTTGCAGCATCCCCATGGTCACGTGATCAAAATTCGGACACTTGGCAACTGGTTCATATTTTATGACGGTTGCAGGGTCCCAGGGTCATGTGATCCCCTTTGGCGACCTTCTTACGAGCAAAGTCAACGGGGAAGCCAGCTTCACTTAGCAACCATGTTACCAACGTAGCGACTGTTGTGATTCACTTCACCACTGTGGCGAGAAAGGTCGTAGAATGGGGCGGAGCTCACTTAACCACTGTCTTGCTTAGCAATTTGGAAATTTGGGGCTCAGTTGTGGTCGTAAGTCGAGGACTACCTGCAATGAGACCATTGGAGCACCTTCTGGCAGCCACAATTGCTGGAAGCTAGTAGCGTGGCTTCCTTCCGTTCTGTGGTTAAAGCACAGACAAAAGCTATAGGATCGATCCCAATGTAGGAAACAAACAAAAATGGCAGGAAACCGCAGCTCTGCCCCCCCATATTGTTACCTGTTTGACTTTCCATGTTTTGTTACTCTGGCATTTACTGGGACTTTGTCCTCCCCAATCATGTTTAGCATAGCCTGAAGCTACTAAAATCAGAATGGGACAATTTGCCATGGCCAACACACCGCGAGACTACTAGCCACGGTCAACTGGCTGCGGGACAACTCTCCAATGAACAATTTAACAATTCAATGTAATTAATTAAAATAAATTATTTTTTTTTTAATTTTTGTCATTCACGTTTCACTTTGTCCCTTCTTTTGCATCCTTTCTTTAATAATTCTATTCCACCATTTATTCAATAATAAGTGTAACTCTTGTCCCACAGCAAGGTGTCCCATGGCCAGTTGGCCATGGTGAGTTGGCTGTGGTGAGTTGGCCATGGTGAGTTGGCCAAGGTGAGTTGGCCGTGGTGAGTTGGCCGTGGTGAGTTGGCCATGGTGAGTTGACCGTGGTGAGTTGGCCATGGTGAGTTGGCCTTGGTGAGTTGGCTGTGGTGAGTTGGCCGTGGTGAGTTGGCCATGGTGAGTTGGCCAAGGTGAGTTGGCTGCAAGTTGACCGTGGTGAGTTGGCCGTGGTGAGTTGGCCGTGGTGAGTTGGCCATGGTGAGTTGGCCATGGTGAGTTGGCCGTGGTGAGTTGGCCATGGTGAGTTGGCCATGGTGAGTTGGCCATGGTGAGTTGGCCGTGGTGAGCTGGCTGCAGCAAGTTGGCCATGGTGAGCTGGCTATGGTGAGTTGGCTGCAGCAAGTTGACCGTGGTGAGTTGGCTGTGGCAAGTTGGCCATGTTGAGTTGGCTGTCGTGAGTTGGCCATGGTGAGTTGGTTGCAGCAAGTTGGCCATGGTGAGTTGGCCATGGTGAGCTGGCTGCAGCAAGTTGACTGTGGTGAGTTGGCTGTGGCAAGTTGGCCATGTTGAGTTGGCTGTCGTGAGTTGGCCATGGTGAATTGTCAAAGACCTACTAAAATGTGTGTGAAACAGTCTAGACCAGTGTTTTTAAATTTGGCAACTTTAAAATGTGTGTCTATGGAGATTCTCAGTCACCCAGGTCATGGTTGTCCCAAAGGTGCTTTTTCAAGAGGCAAGTGGACTTTCTGTTTTTTTTCTTTGAAGTCGTTTTGCTTCTCATCCATGAAGCTTCTTCAGCTCTGACTGGATGGTGGGGAACAGAAGGATTTAAACTCCTTGCAGACAGTTGGTCATTTGCATTTTTTTAGAGAGTCGTTGAAGCCACTTGGAGGTTTATCTGAGTCTTCAGGATCACCTGAGTGGTGCAAATGGGTGTGGAGCCTTCTTGGAACTTTGTCCATATTTTGGACAGAGAGAGCCGCTGGTTTGAAAGAGGGGTTAAAGAGGCCATCTATGTCGAAATTGAACAGCCCTTTCTCAACGGAGGGTGGGGGATACGACACTACCTATCTTCAGTCTACAACACAGTCCTTTCAGCAGTTCTAAGAAGGCTCCTATCAGGGTTCCAAGTAATACACCCATAGCAAAGAGAACTCCGAGGCAGGCAAACTCCTCAAAGAACAATTTATTAGGACATATCATTTCAGTGCTAACAGCTCCACGCCCATTTGCACCGCTCAGGTGATCCTGACGACACAGATAAACCTCCAAGTGCTTCAACCACCCTCTAAAAGGATGCAAATGACCAGCTGTCTGCAAGGAGTATAAATCCTTCCATTCCCCACCATCCAGTCAGAGCTGAAGAAGCTTCTTGGATGAGAAGTGAAAGGTCTTCAAAGAAAAAAAAAAGTTTAAGATGTGCGGATTTCAACTCTTAGAATCTTCCCGCCAGCATGCCAAGTTTAAAAACAAACAAACACTGATCTAGACATAGATCCATAACTTCAGTAAGATACAATGGAGAGGTTTTGTTGCGACTGGGTGCAAGCCTGGAACGGTCTTATGTCCTGCTTTCTCCACACAATATTACTTTCTTACGTGACCCATCAAGCGCAGAGCTGTTGGTCTTCTTCTCCTTTAGATTGGCATTGTTGTCTCTACTCAGGGATGTGTCTCCTACACTCAGGCAATCTGGATCATAGTTCTAATAAGAGAGCACAAATACATGAAGGAGCACCAATACTTGCACCTGTTTTCTTCCTGAGTCAGGAGATATTTCTCACCCCCAGATAATATTTTATTGCTGAATTTATTTTTGGGGACTAGAAGGAATTTGTGGTTCAAAATCTCGTTCGGCCACCAGGCTTACAAAGTGACCTTAAACAATTTCCCCCTTCCTCTCTGTATCCACTGAGCCTCTTTCACGGATTTCTCAGGATGATAAACAGATTAATTCTACGGCGGTTACCTGAATGCCTTGGATGGGTAGGATCTGACAGTTAAAGACCCTCTTGATTTTTTAAAATCAAATATTGGGTGATGAAGACAGAATAACAGAATGACAGAGTTGGAAGGGAATTTGGAGGTCATCTAGTCCAACCCGTTGCCCAAGCAGGAAACCATATTCCATTTCAGACAAATGGTTGGCTAATCTCCTCTTAAAAACCTCCAGTGTTGGAGCACCTACAACTCTTGAAGGCAAACCGTTCCATGATTGATGGGCTCTCATTATCAGGAAATTTCTCCTCATTTCTGGATTCATTCTCTCCTTGATTAGTTTCCATCCATTGCTTCTTGTCCTACCCTCAGGTGCTTTGGAGAATAGCTTGACCCCCTCTTCTTTGTGGCAAATATTGGAAGACTGCTATCATATTAGGAGCCGAGGTGGTGCAGTGGTTAAAGTGCAGCACTGCAGTTCAGCAGTTCAGCTGTTCAAATCTCACCGGCTCAAGGTTGACTCAGCCTTCCATCCTTCTGAGGTCGGTAAAATGAGGACCCAGATTATTGGGGGCAATATGCTGAACTCTGTAAACCGCTTAGAGAGGGCTGTAAAGCACTATGAAGCGGTATATAAGTCTAAGTGCTATTGCTATGTTGCCCCTAGTCCCCCTTTTCATTAAACTAGACATACCCAATTCCTGCAACTGTTCTTCATACATTTTAATCTCCAGTTCCCTAATCATCTTTGTTCTTCTCTTAACTCTTTGTAGAGTCTCAACATCTTTTTTATATTGTAATGATTGTATTAGACTAAAACTGGATGCAGTATTCTAATTCTGGCCTTACAAGGCTTTATAAAGTGGTACTAATACTTCACGTGATCTTTATTCTGTCCCTTTGTTAATGCAGCCTAGGATTATGTTGGCTTTTTTGGCAGCTGCTGCACACTGCCAGCTCATATTTATGTGATTGTCCACTAGGACTCCAAGATCCCTCTCGCAGTTTCGGGAAAGACTAAAGATCCTGGGAACTCAGCTATTAGCAGTGTGCCTTTTAATAAAGTAGTATTTTGTATCTGATTACACCTACTTCGTGGTGGCTCAGTGGCTAAGACGCTGAGCTTGTCGATCGAAAGGTTGGCAGTTCAGCGGTTGGAATCCCTAGCGCCGTGTAACAGAGTGAGCTCCGGTTACTTGTCCCGGTTTCTGCCAACCTAGCAGTTCGAAAGCACATACAAAATGCAAGTAGAAAAATAGGGACCACTTTGGTGGGAAGGAGCCGAGGTAGCACAGTGGTTAAAAGCAGCACTGCAACCTTCAGCTGATTGCTAGTTCAGCAGTTCAGCTGTTCAAATCTCACCAGGCTCAAGGTTGACTCAGCCTTCCATCCTTCCGAGGAGGGTAAAATGAGGACCCAGATTGTTGGGGGCAATATGCTGAACTCTGTAAACCGCTTAGAGAGGGCTGTAAAGCACTATGAAGTGGTATATAAGTCTAAGTGCTATTGCTATTGCTATTGCTAACAGCGTTCTGTGTGCCTTTGGCATTTATTCATGCCAGCCACATGACCGCGGAGACGTCTTCGGACAGCGCTGGCTCTTCGGCTTTGTAATGGAGATGAGCACTGCCCCCTAGAGTTGGGAACGACTAGCACATATGTGCTAGGGCAGGGGTCAGCAACCTTAAACACTGAAAGAGCCACAAAGGTCCTAACCAGAAGCCCCCCATTCAATTCTGGAGCCAACTGGAAGTCCGGTTCTCCCACTATAGAGTCTCCTCTTAGCGCGGCATCCTTTTTCCTCTGCCAACCGGAAGTCTGGTTCGCCCACTATAGAGTCTCCTCTTAGCACAGCATTCTTTTTCCTCTACCTGTCCTAACTGAAAGCCCTATCAATTGTGGAGCCGACCGGCGACAGGGAGCCGCAGCAGAGGAGTGAAAGAGCCACATGCGGCTCCAGAGCCACGGATTGCTGACCCCTGTGCTAGGGGAACCTTTACCTTTACACCTACTATGGCAATCCCTTGGTGACTGAGCAAGCTTCCTACATGGCAGCTATTTTGTTAAACTACCCACAACATGACGGGGTGCCATAAAATCACTTGTAGTGACAAAATATTCCTTAACCTACGACCACAATTGAGCCCAAAATTTCTGTGGCTAAGTGAGACATTTACTGTAATGATAAGATGAGAATAAATCTCACTAGAGGCGAAAATGGATCTTTGCCTGGAATTCTGGCATTAAAAATGAAACCGCCGTTTAAAGTTCTAAGTAAAAATATTTATTTGGTACAAAAACAATAAATCCTCATTATTCTACATCTCTGATATAAAAAGGCACGTCTAGCTTCGATAGAAGCGAGGAACAGAAGGAATGAACCGAGAATGGAATGTACACATGCGTACTAGGAACATATCAATCACGTGCTCAGGAATAAACCATTATATTAGATAGGGATGCTTCTCCCTGCATATACATATAACAGGCAATATAAAATCACTGCCTGACATGTAAGTGAATTCTGCCCCATTTTACGATGTTTCTTGCCACAAGGGGCTTTTTATATTTTTATATTCTGGCATTTGAGGGGCTCCTACAGAGACGGGGGTTAAACTATTTTCCAAAGCACGAGAAGGCAAGACAAGAAACAATGGATGGAAACTAACCAAGGAGAGAAGCAACCTAGAACTAAGGAGAAATTTCCTAATGGTGAGAACCATCAACCAATGGGACAGCTTGACTTCAGAAGTTGTGGGTACCTCATCACTGGAGGTTTCTAAGAAGAGCCTTGATAGCCATTTGTCTAAAATGGTATAGGGCTTCCTGCTTGAGCAGGAGGTTAGATTAGAAGACCTCCAAGGTCCCTCCCAACTCTGTTATCATATGTTCTATGCCAGGGGTGGGTTCTGGCTTACCTCACTGCCAGTTCGCTTCCTCACTTGCCGCACGAGTACACATGCGCAGTGCTAAAAACCCAGCTTCTGTGCACGCACAGAAGCAAAAAACAAGATGGTGGCGCCTATGGCACCGACGAGAGACCCAGTTCGGGGGCATGTCCAGCCGGCCATCGCTGCCGGTTCGGCGAGCGGGGGAAAATTCCCGCTACCGGTTCTATAGAACCTGTCCAAACAGGCAAAAACCCACCTCTGTTCTATGCCTATGGAGATTCTCCAACATCCAGACCACGGTTGTCCCAAAGGTGCTTTTTCAAGAGGCAACTGGACTTTCTGGTTTTTCTTTGAAGACGTTTTGCTTCTCATCCAAGAAGCTGAAGAAGCTTCTTGGATGAGCAGCAAAACGTCTTCAAAGGAAAACGAAGTCTACATGTTCTATGTTCTAATTCCAAATGTAACAACTAGGCACTTCCTATTTGTTTGAGCACCTGATTGACCAATACCTTACCTTTCTATTCAAACTAGTAATTTTGGGCACTACCCTTAATAAATTAATCACTGGTATACCACCCGATTCCACTCAGTTCAACACCACGTGGTTCACCGTTCAACATAAAGCAAAATTAAAACCAACATTTTAGAACCACTCTCTAACCATACACAGCCCCTCTGCAGCTTTGCTGCTCAGCCTCATCCTGCAAACTTAAATCTTTCTTCCGTGAAAAATGTCTTCTTTCCTGTCACTCCATGACTCCATCCATTCTGTGACAAATGTCCTGTTTCCAGTTCCTTCCCATCTCACACACACGGGTGAAAAAGCAAGCTTTTGGAATCCCAACCGGGGGGGGGGGAGAGAGGAGCTAATTGGAATTCAAAATACAGTATGTGGATTAATTAACGGGCTCAAAATTAATAGGTGGCATTCGCCCTTTCGCCCAGGAAAACCTTGTATGGCAGCTGAGGAAAATGGGTTGATTTGCAAGGATTTATTTTATAAGGCAAAGTAATGTTTTAATTGCACATTACCAGGGAAACACGTATATATTAACATAGGGACAAATGGAAAGACTCCAGAGACAAGTTAGATGGCCTTGTATTTAATACCAGTATCTGAGAAGAATCCAGTGGGAGCTGGCTTACTGAATTGCTATTATTCATTGCCTTTAAAAGGGGGGGTGTTAATTAGGCTTCATCAGAACGGTTGCAGAATTTGGCTAGTCTAGAAAAAAGAAGGACTATGGGAGACTTGACAGCAGTATTCCAGTATTTGAGGGGCTGCCACAAAAAAGAGGGGGTCAATTTATTTTTAATTGTCCTCACTGTTAGCCAGTTTCTCCTTAATTCCAGGTTGCTTCTCTCCTTGATTAGTTTCCATCCATTGTTTCTTGTCCTGCCCTCTGGTGCTTTGGAAAATAAGTTGACCCCCTCCTCTTTGGGTAAGGTGACCAGATTTTAATATTTGTAAAGCGGGACACCATTGATGGGGGGGGTTCTAGGGGAGCAAGATGGGAGGGGTCCGTCTCTCTTATCCTGCAGCTTTGTGCACCCCCCCCCAAACACCCCCCTTCATCGCAGCCAGGGGTGGGTTCCTACCGGCGCAGGCTTACCTGTTCGTCGCTGCAGAGCCGAAGAAGCTGGTGGTGTTCGCGGCACGGGGCTTCCCCCGCCCGTTTTCCCCGGCCGCCGGGACGCCGCCATTTGCGTTCTTTTGCCCTCTGCGCATGCGCAAAGCGTTCTGCTTGCACAGAGGGCAAAAGAACGCAAATGGCGGCGTCCCGGCGGCCGGGGAAAGCAGGCGGGGGAAGCCCTGCGCCGCGAACGCCACCAGCTTCTTCGGCTCTGCGGCGACGAACAGGCAAGATCGCCGCTGCCCCTCTCACTGCCCTCCCTCCCCGCCTGGCAGAAGGAGGCAGGCGAGGCAGGAGGCAGAGGGGTGTGCAGGGCAAATTCAAATTAAAAAAGGGGGACTTTTTTGAAACGCCGCGGGACACGGGACAAATTATTAAAAAGCAGGACTGTCCCGCCAAAAGCGGGACATCTGGTCACCTTATCTTTGGGACAACCCAGGAGATTTGACCGCTGTTTCTATTTTGCCACCACATTTCAGTAGCACAGTTTCTGAGCCACCGAAACGGATGGGTAGAACTCAAATGGACACAATTACAGATGAAGCATAGGGCTGCAGCCAGCCACTAATTTTATGTTCTAAGGTGCATGTAGAAACCTATTTTCCAAAGCATCAGAAGGCAAGGCAAGACACAATGGATGGGAACTAATCAAGGGGAGAAGCAACCCAGAACTAAGGAGAAATTTCCTGACAGTTAAAACAATCGCTCAGTGGAACGGCTTGCCTCCACAAGTTGTGGGTGCTCCATCACTGGAGGCTTTTAAGAAGAAACAGGTCAGCCACTTGTCTGGAACATTACAGGGTTTCCTATTTAAGTAGGGGGTTGGACTAGAAGACCTCCAAGGTCCCTTTTAACTCTGTTATACCATAATTCTGTTAAACTGAAACTGGATTTTTGCTTGTCAGTATGCCATTCTCTCCTTGTTTCTCCCTCAAAAAAAAGTTTTAAACAAACAAACAAACAAACATCAAATTTGGCACAGACTATAAGATGCAATCTAGATGTTGATAGGCCTGAAGTTGTCCCCCCCTCTCTTCCTGTTAAAAAAAAAAAGTGAAAATGCCTTTAAGGGACATTATTTTCTTTTCTTTTTTTTTTCAACCTTAATTATATTCAAGAAGGTGACTTTGATATAAACTTGCTTTTCCAAACCAGAACGGCTTCTCCTTCCATTCCGGAAACTCAAGTGCTCCATCAAAAGCGCCCTGTCTTAAATTTCATTTTCCCTGGGACCCCACTGCAGGACTGATAGGCTGAAGATAAAAATACAATTTTTTCAGAGAGTCAAAAGTACATCGTTTGCGAAATATCTGACTTCCCATATGTTTTATCTATCGCAAGCCCTGCTTGCATCAGAAACCCAGCACTTAGCTCCAGCTGTATTTTTACCAGACGAGAAAGGGCCCTTCAAAGATTATTTTTAATAGATGTCGAGATTAATTGCCAAAAATAAGAAGATAAAATTCTCTGGCTCGGGGTTGTAACAAAATAGCTCCAACTGGTTAATCAGAAGCAAGAAAACCTCATGATTGGTACTTCTGTGAACCTCCTGAAGCTTCTAAAGCCAGGTAGTCCTCGATTTATAACAGTTCATTTAACGACCTTTTGAAGTTACAATGGCAATGAAAAAAAGTGATTTACAACCGCTGCAGCATCCCCATGGTCAAGTGGTCAAAATTCGAACGCTTGGCAACGGACTCATACTTAGGATGGTTGGAGTCTCCCATACAAACTGGGCGAAACCACACTCAATAGCAGCGATTGCGAGAGGGATCTTGGAGTCCTGGTAGACAGCCAACTAAACATGAGCCATCAGTGTTCAGCAGCAGCCAAAAAGGCCAACGTAGTCCTGAGCTGCATAAATAGAGGGATACAATCAAGGACCAGAGAGGTACTAGTACCACTCTATAAAGCCTTGGTCAGACCACACCTAGAATATTGCATCCAGTTTTGGTCACCACACTACAAAAAAGACATTGAAACTCTAGAGAAAGTGCAGAAGAGAGCAACCAGGATGATAAAGGGTCTGGAAAATAAAACATACGAAGAGCGGTTGCAGGAACTGAGCTTGGCCAGTCTAGCGAAGAGAAGGACCAGGGGTGACTTGATAGCAGTGTTCCAATACTTGAGGGGCTGCCACAGAGAGGAGGGGGTCAGGCTGTTCTCTATAGCACCAGAAAGCCAAACAAGGAATAACGGATGGAAGTTGACCAAGGAGAGATTCAACCTGGAAGTGAGGAGAAACTTTCTGACAGTGAGAGCGATCAACTAGTGGAACAGCTTGTCACCAGAGGTCGTGAGAGCCCCAACACTTGCGACCTTCAGGGAGAGACTGGACTGCCATCTGTCTCAAATGGTGTAGGAACTCCTGCTTGAGCAGGGGGTTGGAGTAGATGACCTACAAGGTCCCTTCCAACTCTAATAATAAATCTAAAATCTAAATCTAAAATGTGCGACCTTCTGACAAGCAATGTCAATGGGGAAGCCAGATTCACTTAACAACCATGTTACTAATTTAACATCTGCAGTGATTCACTTAACAACTATGGCAAGAAAGGTTGTCAAATGTTAACAAATGTCTCTCTTTGCAAAATAAATGTTCGGCTCAATGGTGATCATAAGTCGAGGACTACCATGTTTCCCCAAAAATAAGATATTTTTTTTGAACCCTGAAATAAGTGCTTGGCCTTATTGCCATGCACTCAGCCTGATTGGGCTTATTATCAGGGGATGTCTTATTTTGGGGGGAACAGGGTACCTGTACTGCAATATTTCATAGATTTTTCATCCAGTTGTGCTACCTGGCTACATATTGGCTGAGTTTGCATATTATTCTAAATCCTAAATCCGGGCTAAGAAGTGTAGTTGCTGTGTTCACACAACAAGCTATGCCCACTTAATGCAATGACTAATTCTGTTCTGACCCAGCCTTCGCAAGCAATGAGCAACCGCTTGCTCATGAGTAACCCAATCCCCTTTTTTAATTTAAGTCAGGGCAGGAACAGTCTTTGTTCACGTTGGATCAACAAAACCAAAAGTTATGAGTCACAAATGAAAGTCTTCTTGCCCTTTCTAAAACAGGGCAGGAACAGTCTTTGTCAGAGTCTTCAAACTTGGCAACTTTAAGACTTATGGACTTCAACTGGAAGGGACCTTGGAGGTCTTCTAGTCCAGCCCCTGCTCAAGCAGGAGACCCTATACCAGCGGTGGTGAACCTTTTTGTCCCGGCGTGCCAAAAGTATGCACGCGCGCACCCACCAGCGCTCCCGCGTGCCAGTACCCACAATGCAATGCGTGGCCCCCTGCGCATGCGCACCCACACCCACACAGGCACAGGCCTGCACCATGCACGCGCCTGCACTGCACATGCGCAACCGCCCCCTCCTCCTCCTGCTGCCAGCCTCACGCTCCGGGCAGCAGCCAGCCAGCCAGCAGGATCGCAGAGGAGCGAGCTGCCCAGCCTGCTGCTGCTGGCGCACCACCCTTAGAACAATTCTCTGCTGTGGGCACGAGCGGCCGCAGCCCAGCCCGCGCAGCCCGCCCCTCTCGGGGAAGGGAGAAGGGAAAGAGCGACCTGCCGGAGGACCTGCGCCACCGGTGCCGCCGTTGCTCTGGCTGCTACCGGCACAATGGCCACCGCTGTCACCACTGCTTCCTCTCTGCAGACAGCCGGCAAGCACGGCTTACGCACCAGCTTTTTCCTCCCCGCCCTGCTGCCTCCTGCTCTCTCTTATTGAAGCAGCTGCTGCGGATGCTGCTCTCTTGCTCGCCGCCGCCGCTACTGCTGAGAGCCGATGATTATTGATGGCAGCAAGTTCGAGGCAAAAGAGGGGCTTAGCTTAGTCAGGAGGATCTCTGTGTGCCAGCCGTGCCAAAGGGCGAATGGCAAGAGGTGGCTTTAAAACGCAGGAGTCAACACCCGTTATTACAAAGAAGACTAGCACGCAAAGAAGACTAGCGTGATTGAGCTGTGTGTGTGTGTGTGTGTGTTTTAATCGCCTGTGGAGAGAAGACTAAGAACGCGATCGAGGTAGGAGGGGCGTTTCGCACTGGGGTTTGGCAGGGCGGGAGGGCGTGGAATGGAAGGCGTCCCTTCAAAATGCTTCAAAGTCCTTCAAAGTATTTTAAAGGGATCCGTTCCCTTCATGGCAGGCAAAACGGATCCTTTTAAAATGCTTTGAAGGACTTTGAAGCATTTTGAAGGGACGCCCTCCTGCCCTGCCAAACCCCAGCGCGAGACGCCCCTCCTACCTGCGACTTGTCCCGGGACCTCCGTGGCATTCTCACCGTCTTCTCTCCACGGCAGCACATTCTGAAAGAGAACGCCGCGCGAGTTCGAGTTTGAACTCGCGAGTCGTTCTTTTTCAGGACGGGCTGCCATGGAGAGAAGACGGTGAGAATGCCACGGAGGTCCCGGGACAAGTCGCAGGTAGGAGGGGCGTCTCGCGCTGGGGTTTGGCAGGGCAGGAGGGCGTCCCTTCAAAATGCTTCAAAGTCCTTCAAAGCATTTTAAAAGGATCCGTTTTGCCTGCCATGAAGGGAGTTTCGGTTTCGGGTAGCATTCTGGTCACTGCACATGCGCGTGCCAGAAACCCGGAAGTTGGATGGCGGACCCCTGGCATGCCAGCCGACATGGCTCCGCGTGCCACCTGTGGCACGCGTGCCATAGGTTCGCCACCACGGCCCTATACCATTTCAGACAAGTGACTGTCCAGTCTCTTCTTAAAAACCTCCAGTGATGGAGCATCCACAACATCTGAAGGCAAGCTGTTCCATTGATAAATTGTTCTCACCCTTAGGAAGTTTCTCCTTAATTCCAGGTTGCTTCTCTCCTTGATTACTGTATTTTTTGGAGTATAAGATGCACTTCCCCCCACCAAATGTTGATGCGTCTTATACACCGAATACAGCCATTTTTGGCCTCCCAAAGCTCCACCCCATGCGAAAATGGGTGCACAGAGGATTTGGGTGGCCTGCAGAGTTCTCCTACTTACCTCTTTGAAATCCTGGTATGTCTTATACACCGGTGCGTCTTATAGTCCGAAAAATACGGTAGTTTCCAACCATTGTTTCTTGTCCTGCCCTCTGGTGTTTTGGAAAATAAGTTGACCCCCTCCTCTTGGTGACAACCCACCTCTCTTTTAACCTACTTTTGACTCTCTTGAAAAAAATTGTGTTCTTCTCTCCCTCTAAAATTTAGGAAAGGTAGAAAGCCTTTTAATATCAAGATTTACTTTTTCCCAAAGGATTCGCTCAATACTTAGATCCTCCTTTTTCCTTGACAGCCAACGTTCACACTCAAATAGGTAGACACCGTCAGTGGCATCGTTCAGGATCTCAACTTTCTCCAAGTACCAGTCTGGCCTTGGCAGAGTGTTGTCATGGCGTATCTTGATTTTACAGATGGTTCCAAGGTCGACAGCTTCCATTGTGAAGATGTCTTCCTGTGGGAGGTAGAAGAGAAATTCTTGTTTGGTCTTTAAAAGAGCATTTGTTATGCAAACAGAATGACAGAGTTGGAAGGGACCTTGGAGGTCTTCTAGTCCAGCCCTCTGCTCAAGCAGGAAACCCTGTCTATACCATTTCAGACAAATGGTTGTCCAATCTCTTCTTAAAAACCTCCAGTATTTATGATGGCCCTAACTGTCTGGAAACTTTGGAACATACGTTACATTTTAAATCCATCTGAAGAATACAGGTAGTCCTCAGACTTACGACCATAATTAGCTCAAAATTTATGTTCTTAAGACAATTGTTAAGTGAACTTTGACTCATTTTACAACCAGAGTTGTTAAGTGAATCACTGCAGTTATTATATGTTAGCAACACGGTTGTTAAGTGAATCTGGCTTCCACATGGACTTTGCTTGTCAGAAGGTCGTAAAAGGGGATCATATGACCCCGGGACACTGCCACTGTCATAAATGCATGCCAGTTGCCAAGTGCCCAAATTTTGATCACGTGACCGTGGGAATGCTTTAACAGTTGTAAGTGTGAAAAAGGGTCATAAGTCACTTTTTTAGTGCCGTTGTAATTTCAAACAGTCACTAAAGGAATGGTTGTAAGTCGAGGACTACATTCAAAGTCTCTTAGAACAACCTTCACCCCGCAGGTGGTTGTTTAACCTGGAGGAGGGAATTCTACATAGGATACCTTAATGTCAGACTGCACACAGCTTTACTATGTGAGACAACACAGGAGCAATAACAGCAAACAGAGGTTTGTAATAAATAGTGGGTTTTATCTACAAAAGAATATATACTATACATACACATACTATAGGCAGAAGTCAAACAATCAGCAAATTACAGCAGGGAAGAACACATGGCAAGAGAGAGATGCCCTAACAGGGCCTCTTCTTATTTATACAGGCTCTTAAAGGGATAACAGCCAAAAACCTTGCTGACTCATTCCCATCATTACATCAGTGCATCAATGCATCATCGTAACAGCAGGTCAGCTCTTAAATCACTACCCTGACACTTAAAATCCTGAAGGAAGAGTGAGATGTAAAATGCAGGAATTAATGACCCCGTTTGGAAACCAGCACTGCAGCCAGAAAAAGAGGACCATTTCACCAGTACCTGTCCTCTTTCAAACTTGTTAGTATTTGTTTCAGACTTCCTTAGTTTTCTCTCCCCGGTATCGCCCAAGTCTCCGTAGATGGTTAGGAATACATTTGCATCCGTTCCTGCGCCGTAAATATCACCCGTGAAAACAGAGATTTTGTACGAATAGACTGGAGAAGGGTGAGAAGATATTAAAAGGCTCAAAACTAAGGAAGAGAGGGAGGGAGGAAAGGAGCAAGGGAAATATATATATAAACTCCAGGCACTCCAGTATCTCAGGGGATGCCACAGGAGTCAACCTATTCTCAAAAGCACCTGAAGGCAGGACAAGAAGCAATGGGTGGAAACTATTCAAGGAGAGAAGCAACCTAGAACTAAGGAGAAATTTCCTGCTACGAATACTAACATACAGTGAATATGTAAACAAAAAGCAAACCTATTCATTACTAGCACTGATGATGTTACCTAGTTTGTGTAATGAAATGTCTGCAAGAACACAACCAAGCTCAGAGAGCACCAAGGACCACACAGTCCTCTACCACCACTCCTCCTCCTCCTCCTCCTCCTCCTCCTCCTCCTCCTCCTCCTCCTCCTCCTCCTCCTCCTCCTCCTCCTCCTCCCCACAAACCCCACTCCCTTCTAGTACTGATGATGTAACCTAGTTGAATAATGAAATGTCTGCAGGAAAACAACTAAGCTCAGAGACCGCCAAGGACCCTTATAACACAGTAAAGAATGCAGTCTACAAGAGTGGCTGTCATGAGCTAAGTGTTTGTTGTTGTTGTTGTTGTTCTTGTTCTTGTTCTTGTTTTTATAAACAGGTAGTTGTTCTTTCTGCTCCTCAATGTTAAACCAGCAATAGCAGCCAACCCCAAATGGCTGATGAGCATCAATACAATATATCTATATTGTACAGCCAAGTTGTACAGCCAAGTTGAGAACCTCTTCAAAGATGACTCATAATCAAATAAATAACCTCAAAGGAAATAGGCATCTCTTCTCAATACTTCCACTTTAAGGCTGGGTTCCCATTAACAGCGTGTTAATACAGAGTTTGTTTTAACTATAAGTTATTAAATAACCTCGTAGAAAGAACTGCAGGGACTTGTCTAGGGAGCTGCCAAGAGTCAACATTGACTGAAAGCTCACACCCGCATATAAAAGAACTCAGTCAGTCTGACAAATAAAAAAAAAGATTTGAGCAATTTCTGATTTGTATTCTTATTTCTTTTTTAATCTGCTGTTGCTATGCATCTTCATAATACAGTTTAAAACTTTGGGTATCAGAATAAGCCAGAAATAAGTCAGGAAGCTGCAAACAAATTATGTGTGTCTTTTTCTACCTCACACATAGCTGCAATCATTCAGCCATTCACACATTGTGATTTGCTCCCTAAAACTATGGTTTATTTCCCTCTCTTTTGTAGGTCATTCTAAGCCAAGAACATTCAAATCACATTATGGCTTGGTGTGATGTTTAAACTCGGTTTCTATTTTTAGGGAGTGAAGGATTTGCATATCTTTATGTGCCAGATTTGGTTCTCTGTGGATACAGAGATGAAATGCTGTCCACATAGAACGAACAGGAAAAAACAACAACAATACCAGTTTATCACTGCTAGCAAAGAGTCATATTATTGGTTTTGATACAAAAATTAGTCTACATCTTTATAAAGTGTAGCAAAATAACAGAGTTGGACGGGACCTTGGAGGTCTTCTAGTCCAACCCCCTGCTTAAACAAGAAATCATATACAATTTCAGAAAAATGGTTGTCCAATGTTTTCTTAAAAGCCTCCAGTGTTGGAATATCCACAATTTCTGGAGGCAAGCAGTTCCACTGGTCAATTGCTCTCACTGTTAGGGAATTTCCACTTAGTTCTGGGTTGCTTCTCTCCTTGATTAGTTTCCATCCATTGTTTTTTTGTCCTGCCTTCAGGTGCTTTGGAGAATAGCTTGAACCCCCCCCCCTCTCTGTGACAACCCTGCAAATATTGGAACATTGGTATCATGTCACACACACACACAAACGATCTTTCTTTTCATTAAACTAGGCATACCCAATTCCTGCTACTGTTCCTCATACGTTTTAGCCTCCAGCCCCATAATCATTTTTGTTGCTCTTCTCTGCACTCTTTCTAAAGTCTCAATATCTTTTTTACATCCTGGCAACCAAAACTGGATGCAATATTCCCAGTGTGGCCTTCCCAAGGCATTGTAAAGTCATATTAATTTAATTTAATTTAATTTAATTTAATTTAATTTAATTTAATTTAATTTAATTTAATTTAATTTAATTTAATTTAATTTAATTTAATTTAATTTAATTTAATTTAATTTAATTTAATTTAATTTAATTTAATTTAATTTAATTTAATTTAATTAAAAGTTCTTATAGGCCGCCCAATCCCGTAGGACTCAGGACGGCGTACAATAGGAATAAGAACAATACAATAAAAAAACATTACAATTTAAAAAACATAACATCATTTTAAAAACCATTCATTCATGGGGGAATCCGATCTTCTTCACCCCGCCTGCCGGAAGAGCCATGTTTTTACGGCTTTGCAGAAGGCCAGTAGAGTGGGGATAGTCTGGTTCTCTGGTGGGAGTTGGTTCCAGAGAGATGGGGCTCCCACAGAGAAGGCTCTCCCCCATGGACCCGCCAACCGACATTGTTTGGCTGATGGGACCTGGAGGAGGCCCACTCTGTGGGACCTAACTGGTCGTAGGGAGGAATGTGGTAGGATGCGGTCCCGGAGGTAACCTGGTCCTGAGCCATGTAGGGCTTTAAAGGTCAAAACCAACACCTTTTATATTAACACTTCACGTGATCTTGATTCTATCCCTCTATCACAGGGGTAGGCAAAGTTGGCTCTTCTATGACTCATGGACTTCAACTCCCAGAATTTCTGAGCCAATCATGCTAGCTTAGGAATTCTGGGAGTTGAAGTCCACGAGTCATAGAAGAGCCAACTTTGCCTATCCCTGCTCTATCACATCACATACTAGGCATCTCATAATAGCTGAGAATACAGTTGATCTAAGATCGGGAAGTTGACTTACTTTCCAGTGAGTCATCAATTTCTTCATCAATCTGCTTAAGAGTGCCATCTTTCATTAGTTTTTCAGTAAAAATTCTGGATGGGACCAGTTCCTTCATAATTTCCCCATCGTCTTCAGATTTTGCCAGCCATTTTTCACATGGAAATGTGGTTTTCTCAGAACCCTGAAATCACAATGATTTTTTTTTAAAAGACAACTATCTTTAGCAGTGAAATCTTTGCAACCCTCAGGTTTTATTCATTCCTAAGGTGAAAGGACAGTGCAACAAATAGAACAAATTCTATTTATTTCTAAAATGTGCGAGGCCTTTTCTGTGGTGACTCTCAGCGGGCTAGAAGCTTGTGCTGAGGGAAACACTTGGCTAGCTTCAGATGCTGTGTTCAGTTGTATTGTACTTTTTTGGATTTTAGAAGAGCACGTGTAAAAGGCCCACTGTAATTTGCAAAACATTGTTGCTTAGTGTGATATGTAAAGAAAATTCATAGTGGCTTGTTCAGTAAACCATGGTAAAGTGATCATTTCCTTCAGAAACAGTTTCCAATTCACATTTGAAAGTAATATACAGGTGACTGTTTAGTGACTGTTCAAAATTACAACGGCTCCGAAAAAAGTGACTTATGACCATTTTTCACACTTATGACGGTTGCAGCATCCCTATGGTCATGTGATCAAAATTCCAAAGCTTGACAACTGATTCATGCTTATGACGGTTGCACTGTCCCGGAGTCACACGATCCCCTTTTGTGACCTTCTCACAAGCAAAATCAATGGGGAAGCCAGATTCATTTAACAACTGGGTTACTAACTTAACAATGGCAGTGATTCGCTTAACAACTGTGACAAGAAAGGTTGTAAAATGGGGCAAAACTCACTTAACAACTGTCTTGCTTAGTAACAGAAATTGTGGTCATAAGTTGAGGATTATCTGGGCAGGGAGGTCTCAATTAGTACAGTTAAGAATCCCACAAAATGGTTGCATTATTTGAATTTTCACTATTCTAAGTGATATTTCTTTGGAAAATAGGGTGTTTGGTTCAGCACAATGAAAATAGGCAATTAAAATGCTTACGGATAATTGTTATATGTTTATTAATGAAGTACACATATAACACAAAAAGAGGATAAACCATATCCAAAACATATCTATTGTCTACTGTCCTCAACTTACAACCACAACAGAGCCCAGGATTTCTGTTGCTAAGTGAAACATTTGTCCCATTTTATGACTCCTTGCCACAGTTGTTAAGTGAATCACTGCACCTGTTAAGTTAGTAACCCAGTTGTTAAGTGAACCTGGCTTCCCTACTGACTTTGCTTGTCAGAAGGTTGCAAAAATGTGATCACATGGCCCGTCTGCAACTGTCATAAATATGAGCCAGTTGCCAAACATCTGAATTTTCATCATGTGACTACGGGGATGCTGCAATGGTCATAAGTGTGAAAAATGGTCATGTCACTTTTTTCGGTGCTGCTGTAACTATAAATGGTCACTAAAGTCTACCTGTATTCTGCTCTTGTACATCAAAATTAACATCTTTACTGAGCTTTTCTTGAACAGAACTTTCCTTGTCTGCATATTGCACAAATTATGATTAATGTCTAACATCCCATTCACAACTGTTTATTCATTAGCCAATATCCCACGAATGCTAGCCTTGTAACTGAATTTTAGCTTATATTAAATACGGCCGGTTATCAACTTATCAACTACACTAAATAGAAGTTCATACTATTAAAGTCGTGTTATTGTGACTTATGTGTACAATAAATGCAACATCAGTCGCAAACATCATTTGGTTATAATTTCAGTAGGATATTAAAGAGAGAGAAAATTGATCACAGCTAAGGCTGGGAAATTCTGACTACTCATCAACAGGCATTAAAAGGATAAAAGATGAATCTATAAAATTGTTCTCCAATTTCTGCTATCCCACATCATCCCACATATCTTGTTTTCTCCAGCTGGTAAGAATCCAGTTGATTCATGGGGGAGAGATGCCATGATCCTGTCAGCTGTTAAAACATGAGGTCTGTCTAATGAAAAGAAGGACCAGGGGTGACATGATAGCAGTGTTCCAATACTTGAGGGGATGCCACAGAGAGGAGGGGGTCAGGCTGTTCTCTTATGGCACCAGAAAGTCAAACAAGGAATAACGGATGGAAGCTGACCAAGGAGAGATTCAACCTGGAAGTGAGGAGAAACTTTCTGACGGTGAGAGCGATCAATCAGTGGAACAGCTTGCCAGCGGAGGTTGTGAGAGCCCCAACACTTGCGACCTTCAAGGGGAGACTGGACTGCCATCTGTCTCAAATGGTGTAGGAACTCCTGCTTGAGCAGGGGGTTGGACTAGATGACCTACAAGGTCCCTTCCAACTCTAATAATAAATCTAAATCTAAACTATTCTCCAAAGCACCTGAGGGTAGAACAAGAAGCAATGGGCAGAAACTCATGAAGGAGAGGACCAACCTAGAACCAAGGAGAAATTTCCTGACAGTCAGTACAATTAATCCATGGAACAACTTGCCTCCAGAAGTTGTGAATGCTCCAACACTGGAGGTTTTTAAGAAGAGATTGGACAACCATTTGTCTGAAAAGGTATAGGTCTTCCTGTCTGAGCAGGCGGGTTGGACTAGAACAGGGGTAGGCAAAGTTGGCTCTTCTATGACTTGTGGACTTGTGGAAAGTCCCAGAGTTTCTGAGCCAATTATGCTAGCTTAGGAATTCTGGGAATTGAAGTCCATGAGTCATAGAAGAGCCAACTTTGTCTACCCCTGGACTAGAAGATCTCTAGGGTCCCTTCCAACTCTGTTATTCTGTTAACATCTCCGGGACTGGGGAGTACATGATATTATTACCATGGAGCATTTCCACTCTAAGAGGAGAGCTTGTTCTCCTCTAGGAAATATTGGTGATTTCTTCCGTCAGAATCACCATATTCCCGCTCCAGGTTTTCCCCTTCTTGTGTGTTTGATCTGAATAAAGCAGGCTCTACTTAAATGCTCCAATATGCTTCACTCTGCAGCCATATTCATTATGACAGAGGCAATGCAATTAGTGGCATAGAGGAATGTGGCTTTAGCCCTCTGTAGTCGGTGCGGTTTCTCCTGCCAGATGCTTTCAATTTAATCTGACCTCATCTCTCCCCCCACACGGACACATTGACATGCCTGTTCACAATCTAATCAGGTAGCACAATTTTTAGAGGCCTTGGCAGCCGGACGCTATATCATGGCCGGTTGTAATATCCTGTGGTGTGATTATGACACCATTGTGCAGCCTTGGGCTTGTCTTGTCTCTCTCTCTCTCTCTCTCCCCCCCTTCCGTCGCATGCTTAAATCAGAGAGTTCAGACAGATTAGGCGTAGCTAATAGCAACATTCAGTTTCATCCTGTTTAATGAGGTTTTTCAGTGAAAGAGTCCGGCAGGAGGGGCGCAGATGAAACGTCGGTCGGCTAGTGGCCGTGAGCAGCTGTCCAAGGTCCTGAAATTAATCTGTCCACAAAGGAAGATATCAGCGGTTTCCAGATACAGGACTCTTATTACTTCTAATCATGGGAGAGCAGAATAATAAGAGTTGGAAGGGACCTTGGAGGTCTTCTAGTCCAACCCTCTGCTCAAGCAGGAGACCCTGTACAATTTTGAGGCAAGTGGTTGTCCAATCTCTTCTTTAAAATCTCCTGTGTTGGAGCACCCACAACTTCTGAAGGCAAGCCATTCCACTGAATAATTGTTCTCACTGGCAGGAAAATTCTCCTTAGTTCTAGGTTGTTTCTCTCCATGATTACTTTCCATCCATTGCTTCTTATCCTGCCTTCGGGTACTTTGGAAAATAGGTTGACCCCCTCTACCTGGCTCAATAGTAGTAACTGCAAGTGGGATCCTGGAGTCCTAGTGGATATGGATATTGGATATTTATTTGTTTGTTTGGTTGGTTGGTTGGTTGTTTGATTGTTTGGTTGTTTATTTATTTATTTATTATCTATCTATCTATCTATCTATCTATCTATCTATCTATCTATCTATCTATCTATCTATCTATCTATCTATCTACATTTGTATGCCACCCAACTCCCAAAGGACTCTGGGCGGCTTAACAACATTTGCAAATATTAAAAACATAGATGAACATTAAAACAAAAAAAAACCAATTTAAAAACTCATACATATCTTTCCATGGCCGGATCTCGCCGATTACAGCCGCGAGATCCACAGCCTCAAGCCTGCCGGAAGAGCCAGGTCTTAACTACTTTTCGGAAGGCCAATAGGGTGTGGGCAGTCCGGATCTCCAGAGGTAGCTGGTTCCAGAGAGCCGGGGCAGCCTCAGAGAAGGCCCTCCACCACGGGCCCGCCAGCCGGCATTGTTTAGCTGATGGGATCTGGAGGAGACCAACTCTGTGGGATCTCACCGGAAGCTGGGAGCTGTGTGGCAGAAGGCGGTCTTGAAGATAACCTGGTCCTAAGCCATGTAGGACTTTAAAGGTAATGACCAACACCTTGAATTGTGTCAGCAGTGGCTGCAACTGCCAAAAAAAGCCAACACAGTCCTAGGCTGTATTAACAGAGGGATAGAGTCAAGATCACATGAAGTGTTAATATCACTTTATAATGCCTTGGTAAGGCCACACTTGGAATATTGCATCCAGTTTGGGTTCCTCTGATGTAAAAAAGATGTTGTGACTCTAGAAAGAGTGCAGAGAAGAGCAACAAAGACGATTAAGAGACTGGAGGCTAAAACATATGAAGAACGGTTGCAGGAATTGGGTATGCCTAGTTTAATGAAAAGAAGAACTAGGGGGGACATAATTGCAGTCTTCCAATATCTCAGGGGCTGCCACAAAGAAGAGGGAGTCAACCTATTCTTCAAAGCACCAGCAGGCAGGACAAGAAGCAATGGATGGAAACTAATCAAGGGAGAGAACCAACCTAGAACTAAGGAGGAATTTCCAGACAGTTAGAACAATTAATCAGTGGAAAGACTTACTTCCAGTCAACACTGGAGGTTTTTAAGAAGAGATTGGACAACCATTTGTCTGAAAGGGTACAGGGGTTCCTGCTTGAGCAGGGGATTGGACTAGAAGACCTTCAAGGTCCCTTCCAACTCTGTTATTCTGTTTTTTTTTGTGGCAGCCCCTCAAATATTGGAACACTGCTATCATGTCTCCCCTACTCCTTCTTTTCATTAAACTAGACATACCCAGTTCCTGCAACCGTTCTTCATATGTTTTAGCCTCCAGTCCCCTAATCATCTTTGTTGCTCTTCTCTGCACTCTTTCTAGAGTCTCAACATCTTTTTTACATAAAGCGACAGTTATTCTTGGGGATATCTGTCTTCTGCATGCGGGTAAAGCAACTGCTACTGCTAGTAAACTGAAGGCCGTAAGAAGCCAACTGTGCATAATGCATGCCAACACAATCTCATTTGTTCCAGGGAGGAGAGCGATGCTGTCGCACTTATCTCAGCCTCCCTTGATGGAGCTGCTGGCTCCGTTCCATTCATCGACAGCAGCTGATTTCTCAATCTGCTGCAAGTTTATTATGTGTCTCTGCCGAGGCAATGTAGTATCTGGGGCCCCTAAAGTGCCTGCAGGCAACCTCCTTCTGCCTACCTGACTTTAAAAAAAAATTCATTTGGGTTTCAAAAGTTCTTTTCAAAGAAAGAGAGAGGGGGAAGAGAGAGAAAAGAAAGAAAGAAAGAAAGAAAAAGAAAAGAAAGAAAGAAAAAGAAAGAAAGAAAGAAAGAAAGAAAGAAAAGAAAGGAGGGAGGGAGGGAGGGAGGGAGAGAAGGAAGGAAGGAAGGAATGGAGAGAAAGAAAGATAGAAGGAAGGAAGGAAGGAAAAGGAGGGAGAGAAGGAAGAAATGAAGAAAGGAAGGAAGGGAAAGAGAGAAAGAAGGAAGGAAGAAGAAGAAGTGGAAAGAAAGAAAGAAAGAAAGAAGAAGAAGAAGAAGAAGAAGAAGAAGAAGAAGAAGAAGAAGAAGAAGAAGAAGAGGAGGAGGAGGAGGAGGAGGAGGAGGAGGAGGAGGAGGAGGAGGAGGTGGAGGAGGAGGAGGAGGAAAGAAAGAAAGAAAGAAAGAAAGAAAGAAAGAGAAAGAAAGAAAGAAAGAAAGAAAGAAAGAAGAAGAAGAAGAAGAAGAGGAAGGAAGGAAGGAAAGAAAGAAAGAAAGAAGAGGAAGAAGAAGAAGAAGAAGAGGAAAGAAAGAAAGAAAAAGAAAAGAAAGAAAGAAAGAAAGAAAAAGAAAGAAAGAAAGAAAGAAAGAAAGAAAGAAAGAAAGAAAGAAAAGAAAGGAGGGAGGGAGGGAGGGAGGGAGAGAAGGAAGGAAGGAAGGAATGGAGAGAAAGAAAGATAGAAGGAAGGAAGGAAGGAAAAGGAGGGAGAGAAGGAAGAAATGAAGAAAGGAAGGAAGGGAAAGAGAGAAAGAAGGAAGGAAGAAGAAGAAGGGGAAAGAAAGAAAGAAAGAAAGAAAGAAAGAAAGAAAGAAAGAAAGAAAGAAAGAAAGAAAGAAAGAAGAGGAGGAGGAGGAGGAGGAGGAGGAGGAGGAGGAGGAAAGAAAGAAAGAAAGAAAGAAAGAAAGAAAGAAAGAAAGAAAGAAAGAAAGAAAGAAGAATTAGAAGAAGAAGAGGAAGGAAGGAAAGAAAGAAAGAAAGAAAGAAAGAAAGAAAGAAAGAAAGAAAGAAAGAAAGAAAGAAAGAAAGAAAGAAAGAAAGAAAGAAAGAAAGAAAGAAAGAAAGAAAGAAAGAAAGAAAGAAAGAAAGAAAGAAAGAAGAATTAGAAGAAGAAGAGGAAGGAAGGAAGGAAAGAAAGAAAGAAAGAAAGAAAGAAAGAAAGAAAGAAAGAAAGAAAGAAAGAAAGAAAGAAAGAAAGAAAGAAAGAAAGAGAAAGAAAGAAAGAAAGAAAGAAGAATTAGAAGAAGAAGAAGAAGAGGAAGGAAGGAAAGAAAGAAAGAAAGAAAGAAAGAAAGAAAGAAAGAAAGAAAGAAAGAAAGAAAGAAAGAAAGAAAGAAGAGGAAGAAGAAGAAGAAGAGGAAGGAAAGAAAGAAAGAAGAGGAAGAAGAAGAAGAGGAAAGAAAGCAAGCAAGCAAGCAAGCAAGCAAGCAAGCAAGCAAGCAAGCAAGCAAGAAAGAATGAACGAACGAACGAACGAACGAACGAACAGGAAGGGAGTCTGTTGGAAAGCAAATAGCCAAGTCACTAAGGAAACCATTTTGTGGATGTGCCCAACACATACTGTCAATATTCAAACAGTCACTAAATGAATGGTTGTAAGTAGAGGACTACCTGTATTGTGGCTTTATAAAGCCACTGTCTTACATTCTTGGTAGGACTGAAATTTGAATTGGTGACTGATTTATTTGAGTTGGTAATCAAAGAAGCATCTGCTTTAAGCAAAGCAGAAAAGATATTTGGATGGAAATACTCATTACAAAAAGCTTCTTCTTACCTTTCCATTCGGTAAAAGCCTCCGTATGTCTACTTGATCAAGGTGCCAGCCTGAATTGATACCTGAGCCATCGTGCCCAATGCGGATCTTTTCAAGGATGTCGCCAACGTCTTCTAGCTGAAGGAATTTAGGAAAAATGTGGTTATGGAATTACCTGAAGGGATTTCCCTAAAGTCCAAAATACAATTCAATTTGTTCCTTTAATTCACATTTTATTTTTATTTTTTTTGCCTAATGGGATAAAACGACACTAAGCATCCTGATGGCCCCTCAAAATGTAGCCATCTTGGATGGGTTTTATTTTATTTCTATTTTGTGTGGCATAACAGAATACGGCATGAATGCACAAAATTCACAAATAACAGCACATAAAATGATTAGGGCACAATAACAGAGATGATTAGGGGACTGGAGGCTAAAATATATAAAGAACAGTTATTGGAATAGGGTATGTCTAATTTCATCTAATGTAATTGAGACCAGTTTTTAAAGTGCTACTTATGAAATACAATGTAGATCCAGCAATAGATAATGCTAAAGCAAAATAGCCCTGGATAGTTAGAAATATTGGCAATCTTACAACTATTACTGTGTGTTCTTACAAACCAGTTACATTGCTTCCCTCTTGTACATATTTCATGTTTATCTAGATTCTCAGTCATCCAGGACATGGTTTTTCCAAAGGTGCTTTTTCAAGAGATAACTGGACTTTCTGGTTTTTCTTTGAAGACTTTTTGCTTCTCATCGAAGAAGCTGAATGAAATCCTTCCATTCCCCAGCATCTAGTCAGAGCTGAAGAAATCTCTTGGATGAGAAGTGAAACATCTTCAAAGATAAGCAAGTAAGTCCAGTCGTCTCCTGAAAAAGCACCTTTGGGACTCCATATTTGATATTGATATTGATAGTATGACAGCATACTAAAAAGCAGAGACATCACCCTGCCAACAAAAGTGCATCTAGTCAAGGCTATGGCTTTCCCAGTTGCAATGTATGGCTGTGAAAGTTGGACCATAAGGAAGGCTGAGCACCAAAGAATGGAGGCCTTTGAACTATGGTGCTGGAGAAGACTCCTGCGAGTCCCTTGGACTGCAAGGCGATCCAACCGATCAGTCCTAGAGGAGATCAATCCTGACTGCTCTTTAGAAGGCCAGACCCTGAAGATGAAACTCAAATACTTTGGCCACCTAATGAGAAGGAAGGACTCACTGGAGAAGAGCCTAATGCTGGGAAAGATTGAGGGCAAAAGAAGAAGGGGATGAAGAGAATGAGGTGGCTGGATGGAGTCACTGAAGCAGTTGGCCTGAGCTTAAATGGACTCCAGAGGATGGTAGAGGACAGGAAGGCCTGGAGGAACATTGTCCATGGGGTCACGATGGGTTGGACACGACTTCGCAACTAACAACAATTTGATATTTGTCTACTAGCAATAGGTAACAAACGGAGAGAGAGAGAGAGAGAGAGAGAGAGAGAGAGAGAGAGACAGAGACAGAGACAGAGAGACAGACAGACAGAGAGAGAGACAGACAGAGAGAGACAGAGAGAGAGAGAGACAGAGAGATGGAGAGAGAGAGAGAGAGAGAGAGAGAGAGAGAGAGAGAGAGAGAGAGAGAGAGAGAGAGAGAGAGAGAGAAGTTAAACGATCGATGGATAGAGAGGATAGATAGAGAAGATTAGATAGATAGAGACAGACAGATAGAGAGATCTAGAGAGATCTAGAACACAATTGCAGAGGCGTGCATAAGCGCACCAACGTGCCTACTGTCCCTGTCCTAATGTTCCCATGTACTCAAAATCGTCTCATGTATACATGTTTATAATTTTACTGTAATCTTATATATGCTTGGCAAATAATAATAATAAAAATAAAAATAAAAGGAATATCCTGAGAATTTAGGTGAAAAAAAATTGCAACAGTGTTAATAAATGTTAAAACATACTCTGCTAAAATAAACTGGGAACAAAAAACTCAATTATCTATTTGTCTACATGCTATATGATTAGGGTTGTTGTTTTTCTTAAAAAGAAGAGTTACATAAAATCAGAAGCAGCTTCTTAGAGGAGAAGGAAACATCTTCAAGAAAACTCAGGAAGCTCAGTTGCCTTTAATTTATTTTTATTTTAAAATAAAAGCATTTTGGGGACGACCGTGACATGGATGAATGAGAGTCTCTATACTGTGCCGGTAGATATTATGCTCAAGATCCTCAAACATTGCCATCAAGGATTTTGTCAATGATTAGGAATTCGGGATGTCTAGTCTAGTAAAAAGCAGGACTAGAGGTGACATGATAGCAGTCTTCCAATATTTGAGGGGCTGCCACAGAGAAGAGGGAATCAGTGGAAAAAAAATTAACCAGTGGAACAGCTTGCCTTCAGAAGGTGCGGGTGCTTCATCACTGGAGGTTTTTAAGAAAAGACTCAATAGAGTCTCCTGCTTGAGCAGGGGGTTGGACTAGAAGACCTCCAAAGTCTCTTCCAACTATTCTACTCTACTCTACTCTACTCTACTCTACTCTACTCTACTCTACTCTACTCTACTCTACTCTACTCTACTCTACTCTACTCTACTCTACTCTACTCTACTCTACTTCACCCCACCCTACTCTACTCTACCCTACCCTACCCTACTCTACTCTACTCTACTCTACTTCACCCCACCCTACTTTATTCACTCTACCCTACCCTACCCTACCCTACCCTACTCTACTCTACTCTAATCTATTCTAATCTACTCTACTCTACTCTACTCTTCTACTCTACTCTTCTACTCTACTCTACTCTACTCTACTCTACTCTACTCTACTCTACTCTACTCTACTCTACTCTACTCTACTCTACTCTACTCTACTCCTCTCCTCTACTTTACTCTACTCTTCTATTCTATTCTACTCTTCTACTCTACTCTACTCTACTCTACTCCTATTCTACTCTACTCTACTCTACTCTACTCTACTCTACTCTACTCTACTCTACTCTACTCTACTCTACTCTACTCTACTCTACTCTACTCTAGTACCTGAACACAAGACCAGAAACAATGGATGGAAACTAATCAAGGAGAGATCCCACCTAGAACTAAGCAGAAATTTCCTTAACATTGAGAAGAATTAAACAGTGGAACACAGCTTGCCTTCAGAAGTTGTGGGTCCTTCATTACTGGAGTTTTTAAAGAAAAGACTCAATAGGGTCTCCTGCTTGAGCAGGGGGTTGGACTAGAAGACCTCCAAAGTCCCTTCCATCTATTCTATTCTATTCTATTCTATTCTATTCTATTCTATTCTATTCTATTCTATTCTATTCTATTCTATTCTATTCTATTCTATTCTAACCCACCCCTCCCCACCCCACCCCACCCCACCCCACCCCACCCTACCCTACCCTACCCTACTCTACTCTACTCTACTACTCTACTCTACTTTACTCTACTCTTCTATTCTATTCTACTACTCTACTCTACTCTACTCTATTCTACTCTACTCTACTTTACTCTACTACTCTACTCTACTTTACTCTACTCTTCTATTCTATGCTACTACTCTACTCTACTCTACTCTATACTCCAATTCTACTCTACTCTACTCTACTCTACACTCTACTTTACTCCAATTCTACTCTACTCTACTCCTCTACTCTACTTTACTTTACTCTTCTATTCTATTCTACTCTTCTACTCTACTCTACTCTACTCTATACTCTACTCTACTCTACTCTACTCTACTCTACTCTACTCTACTCTACTCCAATTCTACTCTACTCTACTCTACTCTACTCTACTCCTCTCCTCTACTTTACTCTACTCTACTCTTCTATTCTATTCTACTCTTCTACTCTACTCTACTCTACTCTACTCTACTCTACTCCTATTCTACTCTACTCTACTCTACTCTACTCTACTCTACTTCACCCCACCCTACTTTATTCACTCTACCCTACCCTACCCTACCCTACCCTACCCTACTCTACTCTACTCTAATCTATTCTAATCCACTCTACTCTACTCTACTCTTCTACTCTACTCTACTCTTCTACTCTACTCTACTCTACTCTACTCTACTCTACTCTACTCTACTCTACTCTACTCTACTCTACTCTACTCCAATTCTACTCTACTCTACTCTACTCTACTCCTCTCCTCTACTTTACTCTACTCTTCTATTCTATTCTACTCTTCTACTCTACTCTACTCTACTCTACTCCTATTCTACTCTACTCTACTCTACTCTACTCTACTCTACTCTACTCTACTCTACTCTACTCTACTCTACTCTACTCTACTCTACTCTAGTACCTGAACACAAGACCAGAAACAATGGATGGAAACTAATCAAGGAGAGATCCCACCTAGAACTAAGCAGAAATTTCCTTAACATTGAGAAGAATTAAACAGTGGAACACAGCTTGCCTTCAGAAGTTGTGGGTCCTTCATTACTGGAGTTTTTAAAGAAAAGACTCAATAGGGTCTCCTGCTTGAGCAGGGGGTTGGACTAGAAGACCTCCAAAGTCCCTTCCATCTATTCTATTCTATTCTATTCTATTCTATTCTATTCTATTCTATTCTATTCTATTCTATTCTATTCTATTCTATTCTATTCTATTCTATTCTATTCTATTCTATTCTATTCTATTCTATTCTATTCTAACCCACCCCTCCCCACCCCACCCCACCCCACCCCACCCCACCCTACCCTACCCTACCCTACTCTACTCTACTCTACTCTACTACTCTACTCTACTTTACTCTACTCTTCTATTCTATTCTACTACTCTACTCTACTCTACTCTATTCTACTCTACTCTACTTTACTCTACTACTCTACTCTACTTTACTCTACTCTTCTATTCTATGCTACTACTCTACTCTACTCTACTCTATACTCCAATTCTACTCTACTCTACTCTACTCTACACTCTACTTTACTCCAATTCTACTCTACTCTACTCCTCTACTCTACTTTACTTTACTCTTCTATTCTATTCTACTCTTCTACTCTACTCTACTCTACTCTATACTCTACTCTACTCTACTCTACTCTACTCTACTCTACTCTACTCTACTCTACTCTACTCCAATTCTACTCTACTCTACTCTACTCTACTCTACTCCTCTACTCTACTTTACTCTACTCTTCTATTCTATTCTACTCTTCTACTCTACTCTACTCTACTCTACTCTACTCCTATTCTACTCTACTCTACTCTACTCTACTCTACTCTACTCTACTCTACTCTACTCTACTCTACTCTACTCTATTCAAGTACCTGAAGGCAAGACCAGAAACAATGGATGGAAGCTAATCAAGGAGAGATCCCATCTAGAACTAAGCAGAAATTTCCTTAACATTGAGAAGAATTAACCAGTGGAACGATTTGCCTTCAGATGTTGTAGATGCTCCAACACTGGAGGCTTTTAAGAAGAGAGAGACTGGACAGCCACTTCTCTGGAACGGTATAGGGTTTCTTGCTTGAATAGGAGGTTGGACTAGAAACCTCCAAGGTCCCTTCCAATTCTGTTGTTCTGTTCTGTTCTGTCAATTTCTTGCAATCTAGCTCCTTCCGCTCCTTCTTTAAACTTTGCCATATGGTCCCCAAGTTAATGGGAGCATCCAAAGCACATTTCCCCTTACCTCCACAATGAACTGATTTATAGAATTCCTGTTAAAGAACAACCTTTGTTCCCTCTTGTTTTGGCACAGGGGTTTCTGTTGAGTGCAAACGCCATCAGCCCCGTACAGAACGATAAAGACATCAGCGTCAGTACCTGCTCCAAAAACGTCACTGGTGTAAACAGTAATTTCGTAGGGAACAACTGGCCAGATGAAAACAAAACAAAATGGACGACGTGAGAGGGATATGATTGCTATTCTTCCTGGCCAACAATACACCTATCGTCAATAAAATGCATTTTACCAGGGCTGAGAATCCTGATTCAGTTATGACAAGCTCTGATCTGTGCCACACAAATTGCCAAGTTTGGATGAATCCTTGTGGCTGGCAGGAATCTGCACCAATTAGTAAGTAATCACCATTTTGCCTGCTGCTTCCTGTTTTTTTAATACCAATAGTCCTTTGCTTACAATCACAACTGAACCCAAAATTTCTCTCGCTAAGTGAGACAGTTGTTAAGTGAGTTTTGCCCTATTTTGCGACCTTTCTTGCCAGCTTGGTTTTTAGCACTGCGCATGCACGTGGCACAACCCTGCGGCGCGCCCCTGCAGTGCCCCCCCGCGGCACACACACCCCCACGGCGCATGAGGAAGCAAACCAGCAGTGAGGTAAGCCAGAACCCACCCCTGATTGGGACATGTTATAACATCCTTTCCAGCTTGCTAACAACTAAGCTTTCCGAAATGTTAGCAGATCATTAGATATTTTCTTCCTGTTGCAAGCTAAGTAAATAATCTCTAAGGGTAATGATGGGAAAATTAGATTATTGTTAGAGGCACAAAGAATTTGTTTAAGTGGGGCAATCGTGTGGGCCACACTTGAGTTGAAGAGCGGCCTTCCTTGTCAAATTGATGATGACAATTTTAATATTTACTCAGAAGAATTGAAGGAAAGCATGAAATGTCAGATGGACCCAAGCACCTTGCACATTAAAAAAAGGTGCAGTACGAGCATCTGCCAATAGCAATAGCAATAGCACTTAGACTTCTATACCGCTTTACAGTGCTTTACGGCCCTCTCTAAGAGGTTTACAGAGTCAGCCTCTTGCCCACAACAATCTGGGTCCTCATTTTAGCCACCTCGGAAGGATGAAAGGCTGAGTCAACCTTGAGCCTGGTGAGATTCGATCTGCCAAACTGCTGGCAGCCGGTAATCAGCAGAAGTAGCCTGCAATACTGCACTCTAACCACTGCGCCACCGTGGCAATATGTTTTCTCCTCTAAAAAAATTATCTGAAGCAATTCTCAAGATTAATATCCCAGGCCACCTAAATGTACAGTTAGTCCTCAACTTACCACAGTTCATTTAGTGACCGTTCAAAGTTACAAGAGCATTGAAAAAAGTGACGTATAACTATTTTTCACACTTATGACCGTTGTAGCATCCCCACGCTCACATGATCAAAATTCAGAGGCTAGGCAACTGACTCACATTTATGACCGTTGCAGTGTCCCCCGGGGTCATGTGATTCCCCCTTGCGCGACCTTCTGACAAGCCAAGTCTATGGGGCAGCCAGATTCACTTAACGACCGGGTTACTAACTTAGCAACTGCAGGGATTCACTTAACAAATGTGGCAAGAAAGGTCGTAAAACGGGGGAAGAATTCACTTAACAAATGTCTCACTGAGCAACAAACATTTTGAGCTCAATTGTGGTCGTAAGTCGAGGACTACCTGTACTTGAAACTAAGTTCCACTGTACCTATTGTAGTTAATCCCCAAGTAACAAGATATTGCACTTTGATCTGCTTTGTATCCAATAATAATATCAGTACAAGTAGTCCTTGCTTTACAACAATTCATTTAGTGACCATTTGAAGCTACAACAGCACTGGAAAAATGGACTTATGACCGTATTTCACACTTGTAACCATTGCAAATCGCTGTGGCCATGTGATCAAAATTCAGACGCTTGGCAACTGTCTCGTATTTATGACAGTCAGTGTCCTAGGGTCACGAGATCCCCTTTTGCGACCTTCGCATAAGCAAAGTCAATGGGGAAGCCTGATTCACTTAACAACCATGTGGCTAACTGAACAACTTGCAGTGATTCGCTTAGTGACCGTGGCACGAAATGTCAGAAAAAGGGGCAAAACTCAATGGGTTTCTTGCTTAGCAACTGAAATTTGGGCTCAACTGTGGTTGCAAGTCAAGGATTAAAAGTAGTCCTCGACTTACGACCACAATTGAGCCCCACATTTTTGTTGATAAGTGAGACATTTGTTAAGTGAATTTTGCCCCATTTTACGACCTTGCTTGCCACAGTGGTTAAGTGAATCATGTGGTACTTAAGGGAATCTGGCTTCCCCCATTGACTTTGTTTGTCCGAAGGTCGCAAAAGGGGATCACATGACCTCGGGACACTGCAGCCGTCATAAATATGAGTCAGCTGCCAAACGTCTGAATTTTGATCATGTGACCACGGGGCTGCTGCAGGGGTCATGACCAGGGGTGGGTTCCTCCCGGTTCGGACCGGTTCCCCCGAACTGGTAGCGACCCGCTGGTGACATCACGATGACGTCACTGACCCGGTTTGGTCGGTGCCGGTCCATGGGTGCCGCCATCTTTTTTTGAATTTTTTTTCATGTTTTTCTTTTTCTGACTGCGCAGAAGCTGAATTTCCGGCACTGTGCATGTGGTCGCCATCTTGTTTTTGGCTTTTTCCCCCCTGGATTTTTTGGCACTGCGCATGTACGTGCATGTGAAACATGTGTGCGCCCACACGGCACGCCCACGTGGTGCAGGAGGAAGCGGACCGGCAGCAAGGTAAGTTAGAACCCACCCCTGGTCATAAGTGTGAAAAAACATCATCAGTCACTTTTTCCAGTGCCATTGCAACTTTGAACGGTCGCTAAATGATCTGTTGTAAGTCAAGGACTATCTGTACTTGTCCTTCTTTCAGACCTAAGGCAGGGTGGTCTTGCTACTCACATGGGATGTAAGTCGTCGTTTGCAGTTCTGCAGGAAACAAGACCCTTTCGATTGCTCCGTCATCTTCCGATTTATCCAGCCAACGACCACAAGGAAACTTCAGGCACAGTCCCAGGCAAGAAGCATCCACCTCAACCCAGTCTAAAAACCACCCTTCAGAATGACCTGCAAAGAATAACAGAATTACAGAGTTGGAAGGGACCTTGGACAGAGGTGGGTTCCTACCAGTTCTTTAGAACCTTTAGTAGTTCAGCGATGACGTCAAGGAGCCGGTTCTGTCAGTGTCTCCATGGGTGCCGCCATCTTGGATTTTGCTTCTGTGCATCTGGAGGCCGGAAATGACTTGTTTCCAGATTTCTGGTGGGCACAGTAGGCCCGTTTTTTGTCCTCCCCAGGCTCCAGAGGCATTCTTGGAGCTAGGGAGGGCGAAAACGCCCACTCCCGCCACCCGGAGGCCCTCTGAAGGCCGAAAATTCCCTCCCAGAGCCTCCGCGTGAGCTGTAAATCAGCTGGCCGGCACGCACATGTATGCTGGAGCTGAGCTAGGGCAAAGGCTCGTGTGCCGGCAGATATGGCTCCACGTGCCACATGGCTCTATCACTTCCAGGTTTAACCTCTAGGCTTGGGGGAAGGAATGTTTTTAAATCCAGGTAAATCTTTAGTTTCCCAAAGGAGATGAATAGAGGTATAGATATTATGGAATCAACCCATCCTACAAGTCTCCAAGGAATTTCATGCCATCCTACCTGTATTATCATGGCCGATCTTTATCTTCTTCAGATCTCCGAGGTCCACACATTCCACCGTGAAGACATCAACTTTATCTCGCTCAAATTTGTTCCGGTTAGTCTTGGAAGCCTTCAAGTAGATTGTCCCTGTTTGGGTTTTAATCACAAACTCCCATTGTTACAAATGAAAGTAACTTGGATGGTGCCAGCAGTGACTGCAGAAGACCAAAAGGTCTTCGGCAATCATGACATAAGCCTAAGATTGAAAATCAGGTTTGTCAGATGTTACCAGTGGTGGGTTCCTACCAGTGCGGTCCACTCTATAGCACCAGTAGCGGCCCGCTGGTGACATCACAGTACCGGTGCGGTTGGTTGCCGGTGCCTGGGCGCTGCCATTTAAAAAAATTTTTTTAAAAAAAATTTCTTCTGAGCATGCCCAGAAGCTGAGCTTCCAGCACTGCGCATGCGCTGCCTTTCTACCCCACAGTGAGTCCAAGCAGGGGAGGATGGCTGAGGGAGCGCGTGAGACGCTGAAAGAACAGGCGGCAGGAGTTATCTCCATTCGCCTCCCTTCAGCAGTCCGAGAAGCCACGAACGTGCGGTGATGATCCTAGGCATTTTTGCACATTCGAGGCTTCTCGAGCTGCTGAGGGGAGGGGGAACAGGCGGCAGGAGCCTAGGATCATCGAATGGGGAGAAGCATTCAGGCCGGACGGAGCCTCCTAGAAGAACTGCTGCCGTGGTCTTGCTGCTCCCGCTGCGGGGGACTGCATTGTGGGTCGGCAATGCCCCCCTGCTTCTCCGGCCGCTGCCAAGCTCCCGAGGCCCACGCCCACCCAGTCACATGGCTGGCAAGCCACACCCACAAAATAAGCCATGCCCACAGAGTGGTAGTAAAAAAATTAGGAACCCGCCCCTGGATGTTACATCTTTTCTATCCTGCTCTATGGAGTGGAGAGATGGTCTCTGACAGAAAGCCACTTGAAGAGACTAGAACCGTGATGGCAAACCTATGGCACGCGTGCCAGAGATGGCATGCAGAGCCCTCTCTGTGGGCACTTGCGCTGTCCGCAGCTGCTCTTCCAGTTGGTCTTCGTGGGCGCCAGAGTGCTGGAAAACGGCCTGAAAATGGCCAAACACCAGGCCATTTTTGCGCCGTTTTCTGGGCCATTTTCATGCCATTTTCAGGCTGGTTTTTGAGCCATTTTCAGGCGGGTTTTCAGCCCTTTTTGGCACCAAAAATGAGCCCAAAAATGGCATGAAAGCAGCCGGAAAATGGCCCCCCAAAACTGTTAAGGTGAGAATAAATCTCATAGAGGTGATTTAGATCTTTTCTTGGAATTCAGACAGTTAGAAATAAAGCCGAGATTAAAAGTCTAATAGAAAATATTTATTTCGGCATAAAAACAATAAATCCTGAATAGTTACATTCTTGCTAATAAATTGTGACCGTTCTGGTCAAGAGTCAAGGCAGAATAATAATAATGGAGAATCAGAAACGCACACATGCGCAGAAGATCACATCACGTGTCCTGCTTGTATTGGAATGTACCATAATATTAGGATAGTGGTGCATCACCCTGCATAGACATACAACTGACAATATTCACTACGTGACAAAAACAGCCTGAAAACAGCCAGAAAAACAGCCAGAAAATGGCCTGAAAAATGGCCTGAAAAAGGCCCAAAAAACAGACTGAAAACAGCCCCAAAACGGCCAAAAAACAGGTATGCACGCGCTGGCCAGCTGGTCTTTGGGTTTCCGGTGCTCCAGCGCACACACATGCACACACATGCACGCGCGTCCCAAAAAGGTTCGCCATCACTGGACTAGAAGCATTTGAAATGTGGATTTACAGACGGCTGTTACGTATTAAGCTGGGTTGACAAAATCAGAAATGAGGAGGTGATAAGCCGCCTGGGAAAGCCAAGGGAAAGCATCAAAACCATAAAAAAGCGAAAGTTAGAATATTTTGGGCATATGATGCGACACCCGGAAAAATACGGCATCCTTCACTTAATCCTCCAGGGAAAGATTGAAGGCAAACGAGGTCCAGGCAGAAGGAGAACATCATGGCTTTCAAAATCTAAAAGTTTGGACAAAACTCAGCAACACTTTTTCATGTGGCTGTTGATAAAATAGAATTGCCAACATGATCGCCAACATCTGATGACGGATATGGCATAAGAAGAAGAAGGTGCCAGCAGTACCATATTTGGGCACCTATGCAGGAGCAGTTAGAGCCTCTCAAGAGTGCTGTCTGCTACCTTAGAATAATTGAACGTAAGGGTTGGAAGAAACCTTGAACAACGTCCAATCCGTCCCTCTATTCAATGCAAGAATCCATTACAGGTAGTCTGAACGTACGACCAGAATTGGGTTCAACGTTTCTGTTGCTAAGCAAGACATTCAATGAGATTTATCCCATTTTACAACCTTTCCTCCTCAGTTATTAAATGAATCAACGCACTTATTAAAGTAGGAACCCGGTTGTTAAGTGAATGTATCGTCCCCACTGACTTTCCTTGTCAGAAAGTCGAGGAAGGTGATCACATGACCCTGGGACACTGCAACCATCATAAGTACAGGCCAGTTGCCAAACATCTCAATTGTCAAGCCGAAGCCATATTTTGTTGGAAGCCTCGGCTTGCCACACTTATGCTTAGAATGTATTCTTGCTATGGGAATTTGGGAGGGGTGGTTGCATGAGGGATGTAGCTGTAGCCATAACAAAGTCTTGCTAGGTTCTCAAAGTCATCCTTTGTTCTGCACCTGCCCGGAACCGGATGGGAGTATCGGACACGCTGTCAGAAGATGAGTGGGCAACGTGATGGGCTTGGGTGTGTGGGACAAGGAGAATGAACTTTAAACTGGGTGGGGAATCCTTGGTAGCTTTAGATTCGGGATTCCCACAGATGTGCCAACATGGCTCCATTAATAAATTGGAACTTTGAGGAATATTCTGCCTCGGACTCTGATTTAAATTTGGACGCTATTTGTAACCCTGACATCAATTTTGATCACATGACCATGGATATACTGCATTGGTTGAGGGAGAAATGGTCATAAGTCATGATTTTCAGAGCCATGGTAACTTTGAACGGTCACTAAATAAGTGATTGCAAGTCGAGGACTACCTGTACTACAGTATCCATGACAAATGGTCATTCAAACTGTGTTTAAAGATGTCCAGTCCACCAAATCCTGAGACAGCCTTTTGTCCCAAAGGTGCTTTTTTCAATTGGACTTTCTGGTTTTTCTTTGACGACGTTTCACTTCTCATCCCAGAAGCTTCTCCAGCTCTGACTGGATGGTGGGGAATGGAAGGGTTTATACTCCTTGAAGACAGCTGGTCATTTGCATCCTTTTAGAGAGTCGTTGAGGCCACTTGGAGGTTTGTCTGTGTCCTCAGGGTTACCTGAGTGGTGCAAATGGGTGTGGAGCAGTGGTGGGTTCCTACCGGTGCAGTCTGGTGTGTAGCTCCGGTAGGGAGAGGCTGATTGCGCAATTTGTGCACAAACGCTCCGGTGCCGTCTTTGCCGGTCCGTCGCGCGCATCGCCATCTTTTTAAAAGAATTTTTGGGCTTTTTTGCTTCTGCGCATGCGCGGAAGCAAAATCTCGCCGAACTCTCACAAGGGGGCGCGTGCGAGATTTCAGTGAGATTTTGCTTCCGTGCATGTGCAGAAGCAAAATCACGTGAGGGGGTGCACGCACGTAGCAAGCGAGTGCATGCACGAAATGTGGAGATGCGCACGCAGCACACCGGTATCGGTAAGTGAGCAACCCGCCCCTGGTGTGGAGCCTTCTTGGAACTGTTGAAAGGACTATGTAGTAGATTGGAGATAGATGTCATCGTACCCCTCCCCCTCTGTTGAGGGAGGGCTGTTCAATGTGGACATAGATGGCCTATTTGACCCCTCTTTCAAACCAGTGGTCTTCTCTGTCCAAAATGTGGACTTTGCTGTCTTCAAACGAGTGACCTGTGTCTTTTAAATGCAGATAAACCATCCAGTCAGAGCCGAAGAAGCTTCTTGGATGAGAAGCGAAACATCTTCAAAGAAAAACCAGAAAGTCCACTTGCCTCTTGAAAAAAGCACCTTTGGAAGAAGCATGACACGGATGACTGAGGATCTCCATAGACATTTAGCCCTTTCCCTTGCTAAGCAGTACCTGTCGTTAGCACATTTTTAATTGCAAGGAATTAATAGGGCTTGATAGATGGACAAAAATGCCAAATCCAGTCTGAACATCTAGCTGATGGTGCGATTAGCCAAAATAACAGATTAACAGATTAACAGAGTTGGAAGGGACCTTGCAGGTCATCTAGTCCAACCCCCTGCCCAAGCAGGAGACCCTACATCTGCCTCTACCTAGGATCAATATTAAATTTATATGCTGTCCAACACCCAGAAATTTCAGGTAGGATAAATTATTTTCCCTGCTTTAAAGGTTGCACCTGTTTAGGACACAATATGGATGCACATTGCATATTTCCCCATCGTTTTCAATCTTTAGACAGTCGTAAAATCCATCCAGAGATTGGTTTTAGGTTTTCCAGAGTTTGTACATTCGCTGTAAAAATCAAGAGTGAAACAGCAGGCGGGAACTGCTCCTGGTTATTACCGAGGCTGAACATAAATTACTCTGCTCTTAATAATAAGCTGGAAAGAAACCTCAGAAGCAGTGGTGAAATCCATTTTTTTTCTACCGGTTCTATGGGCGTGGCTTGGTGGGCGTGGTGTGGCTTGGTGGGCGTGGCTTGATGGGCGTGGCTTGGTGGACTTGGCAGGGGAAGGATACTGCAAAATCTCCATTTCCACCCCACTCTGGGACCAGCCAGAGGTGGTATTCGCCGATTCTCTAAACTATTCAAAATTTCCGCTACCGGTTCTCAGAACTACTCAAAAATTCCGCTACCGGTTCTCCAGAACCTGTCAGAACCTGCTGGATTTCAGCCTTGCTCAAAAGTCCCCTGGGACAACTCACACCCACCTACCCACCCCAAAAAACTCTGGAACATGCCTCCAAAGACATTTATTTTAGATGTAAAGAGAAAAAATTATTTGATTCATCTGTACAGGTAGTCCTCAACTTATGACCACAATTGGGAGCCCAAAATTTCTGTTGCTAAACGAGACAGTTAAGTGATTTTTGCCCCATTTTACAACCTTTCTTGCCACAGTTGTTAAGTGAATCACCGCAGCTGTTAAGTTGGTAATACAATTGTAAAGTAAATCTGGCTTCTCCATTGACTTTGCTTGTCAGAAGGTCGTAAAAGGGGATTACGTGACCCTGGGACATTGCAATCGTCATAAATATGATTCAGTTGCCAATCGGCTGAATTTTGATCGTGTGACCATGGGGATACTGCAATGTCCCAGGGTTCTTAAGAGCCAAGGTGGCGCAGCGGTTAGAGGGCAGTACTGCAGGCCACTTTAGCTGACTGTGATCCGCAGGTCAGCGGTTCAAATCTCACCGGCTCAAGGTTGACTCAGCCTTCCATCCTTCCGAGGTAGGTAAAATGAGGACCCAGATTGTTGGGGGCAATATAAATATACATTGCTGACTGGTGTAAACCGCTTAGAGAGTGCTTGCACTGTGAGGCGGTATATATATCTCACTAATAAAATAAATAAATAAACGGTCGTGTGAAAAATGTCACTTTTTTCACTGCTGTTGTAACTTTGAACCGTCACTAAACGAACGGTTGTAAGATCGAGGACCACCTGCATTGATGAGCAAACAAACATGTGAAGATTAAAAAAAAAACACTTGCAGAAGGAGCCAATCAAAGGACTGAGCCAATTTTCCTGCATCCTGGGCTACTCATTAAATCAGTGGCCAACATCCACCTGAATGGTCTGCAAAGGTGAGTTTGTCTCCTACCTGTGTCATCTTTGGATCCGTAAAGGATGATGAAGACATTGGAGTCTGTCCCGGCATTTTTCTTGTCTCCTGTTTTCACTCTTACTGTGAATGTAGTTGAATTGGCTGTTAAAAGAAGGATCTCCGTTTGGGAAGGGCCATTTCTGAGATATTCCGAATTTTATTTCCCTTTTTGTTCCACATTTACAACTTTGTTTTTAATGAAACGAGAAAGGTTTTTATAAAAATGAGCTTGAAAGCCAGAACTAGTAACCTCTTCATTAGCGTGAACTAACTGTCATCGTACAATGCAACAAGGGAGAGGTTCAATTTTTAATAACCCCCTTTTAGAAGGGGAAAAAGGTGATCCAAACTATTAAAATGGGAAAAGAGAGAAAAGAAAAACCTGAGAACAGAACATTCGTTATTGGCCAAGTGTGACTGGACACAGAAGGAAAGGAATAGAATAGAATAGAATAGAAAATAGAATAGAAAATAGAAAAGAAAATAGAAAAGAAAATAGAAAATAGAAAATAGAAAATAGAAAATAGAAAATAGAAAAAAATAGAAAATAGAAGAGGAGAGAAGAGAAGAGGAGAGAAAATAGAATAGAATGGAAAATAGAATAGAGAATAGAATAGAATAGAATAGAATAGAATAGAATAGAATAGAATAGAATAGAATAGAATAGAATAGAAAATAGAAAAGAAAATAGAAAATAGAAAATAGAAAATAGAAAAAAATAGAAAATAGAAAATAGAAGAGGAGAGAAGAGAAGAGGAGAGAAAATAGAATAGAATGGAAAATAGAATAGAGAATAGAATAGAATAGAATAGAATAGAATAGAATAGAATAGAATAGAATAGAATAGAATAGAATAGAATAGAATAGAAAATAGAAAATAAAATAGAAAAGAAAAAATAGAAAAGAAAATAGAAGAGAAGAGAAGAGAAAATAGAATAGAAAATAGAATAGAAAAGAAAATAGAAGAGCAGAGGAGAGAAGAGAAAATAGAATAGAATAGAATAGAATAGAATAGAATAGAATAGAATAGAATAGAATAGAATAGAATAGAATAGAATAGAATAGAAAATAGAAAAGAAAATAGAAAAGAAAATAGAAAATAGAAAATAGAAAATAGAAAATAGAAAAAAATAGAAAATAGAAAATAGAAGAGGAGAGAAGAGAAGAGGAGAGAAAATAGAATAGAATGGAAAATAGAATAGAGAATAGAATAGAATAGAATAGAATAGAATAGAATAGAATAGAATAGAATAGAATAGAATAGAATAGAATAGAAAATAGAAAAGAAAATAGAAAATAGAAAATAGAAAATAGAAAATAGAAAAAAATAGAAAATAGAAAATAGAAGAGGAGAGAAGAGAAGAGGAGAGAAAATAGAATAGAATGGAAAATAGAATAGAGAATAGAATAGAATAGAATAGAATAGAATAGAATAGAATAGAATAGAATAGAAAATAGAAAATAAAATAGAAAATAGAAAATAGAAAAGAAAATAGAAGAGAAGAGAAGAGAAAATAGAATAGAAAATAGAATAGAAAAGAAAATAGAAGAGCAGAGGAGAGAAGAGAAAATAGAATAGAATAGAATAGAATAGAATAGAATAGAATAGAATAGAATAGAATAGAATAGAAAATAGAAAAGAAAATAGAAAAGAAAATAGAAAATAGAAAATAGAAAATAGAAAATAGAAAAAAATAGAAAATAGAAAATAGAAGAGGAGAGAAGAGAAGAGGAGAGAAAATAGAATAGAATGGAAAATAGAATAGAGAATAGAATAGAATAGAATAGAATAGAATAGAATAGAATAGAATAGAATAGAATAGAATAGAAAATAGAAAAGAAAATAGAAAATAGAAAATAGAAAATAGAAAAGAAAATAGAAGAGAAGAGAAGAGAAAATAGAATAGAAAATAGAATAGAAAAGAAAATAGAAGAGCAGAGGAGAGAAGAGAAAATAGAATAGAATAGAATAGAATAGAATAGAATAGAATAGAATAGAATAGAATAGAAAATAGAAAAGAAAATAGAAAATAGAAAATAGAAAATAGAAAATAGAAAAAAATAGAAAATAGAAAATAGAAGAGGAGAGAAGAGAAGAGGAGAGAAAATAGAATAGAATGGAAAATAGAATAGAGAATAGAATAGAATAGAATAGAATAGAATAGAATAGAATAGAATAGAATAGAATAGAATAGAATAGAATAGAAAATAGAAAATAAAATAGAAAATAGAAAATAGAAAAGAAAATAGAAGAGAAGAGAAGAGAAAATAGAATAGAAAATAGAATAGAAAAGAAAATAGAAGAGCAGAGGAGAGAAGAGAAAATAGAATAGAATAGAATAGAATAGAATAGAATAGAATAGAATAGAATAGAATAGAATAGAAAATAGAAAAGAAAATAGAAAAGAAAATAGAAAATAGAAAATAGAAAATAGAAAATAGAAAAAAATAGAAAATAGAAAATAGAAGAGGAGAGAAGAGAAGAGGAGAGAAAATAGAATAGAATGGAAAATAGAATAGAGAATAGAATAGAATAGAATAGAATAGAATAGAATAGAATAGAATAGAATAGAATAGAAAATAGAAAAGAAATTAGAAAATAGAAAATAGAAAAGAAAATAGAAGAGAAGAGAAGAGAAAATAGAAAAGAAAATAGAAAAGAAAAGAAAATAGAAGAGCAGAGGAGAGAAGAGAAAATAGAATAGAATAGAATAGAATAGAATAGAATAGAATAGAATAGAATAGAATAGAAAATAGAAAAGAAAATAGAAAATAGAAAATAGAAAATAGAAAAAAATAGAAAATAGAAAATAGAAGAGGAGAGAAGAGAAGAGGAGAGAAAATAGAATAGAATGGAAAATAGAATAGAGAATAGAATAGAATAGAATAGAATAGAATAGAATAGAAAATAGAAAAGAAAATAGAAAATAGAAAATAGAAAAGAAAATAGAAGAGAAGAGAAGAGAAAATAGAATAGAAAATAGAAAAGAAAAGAAAATAGAAGAGCAGAGGAGAGAAGAGAAAATAGAATAGAATAGAATAGAATAGAATAGAATAGAATAGAATAGAATAGAATAGAATAGAATAGAAAATAGAAAATAGAAAATAGAAAATAGAAAATAGAAAAAAATAGAAAATAGAAAATAGAAGAGGAGAGAAGAGAAGAGGAGAGAAAATAGAATAGAATGGAAAATAGAATAGAGAATAGAATAGAATAGAATAGAATAGAATAGAATAGAATAGAATAGAATAGAATAGAATAGAATAGAATAGAATAGAAAATAGAAAAGAAAATAGAAAATAGAAAATAGAAAAGAAAATAGAAGAGAAGAGAAGAGAAAATAGAATAGAAAATAGAATAGAAAAGAAAATAGAAGAGCAGAGGAGAGAAGAGAAAATAGAATAGAATAGAATAGAATAGAATAGAATAGAATAGAATAGAATAGAATAGAATAGAATAGAATAGAATAGAATACCAGAGTTGGAAGGGACCTTGGAGGTCTTCTAGTCCAACCCCCTGCTTAGGCAGGAAACCTGGCCTATACCATTTCAGCTAACTCTCTTTAAAACTGCTCCTGGGGAGCCCTCTGAATCTTTAATGTGTATAGAACCTATAACTTTACACTTGTTACTTAAGTTACCTATTAGTCCACACCTTGAAGACTTATAGTTTCCCCCACCTTGGTGCTCTCTTAGCTTGGTGGTTTTCTTGCAGACATTTCATTGCCCAACTAAGCAACATCATCAGTTCTAGAAGGGAGTAGGAGAGGAGGGGGAGGGGGAGGAGGAGCAGCACTGTGGGGTCCTCTGTTCTCTGAGCTTGGTGGTTTTCTCGCAGATGTTTCATTACCCAAACTAGGTTTGGTAATCAGCTAGCACTGATGATGTTACCTAGATGGGTCATAGTCCTCCTCTACCTCCCATTCGTCTCTTCTTCTTCTTCTTCTTCTTCTTCTTCTTCTTCTTCTTCTTCTTCTTCTTCTTCTTCTTCTTCTTCTTCTTCTTCTTCTTCTTCTTCTTCTTCCTCTTCCTCCTCCTCCTCCTCCTCCTCCTCCTCCTCCTCCTCCTCCTCCTCCTCCTCCTCCTCCTCCTCCTCTGTAAACACCGGAGGTGGGTTCCTCCCGGTTCACACCGGTTCTATAAAACCGGTAGCAAACCGCTGGTGACATCACGGAGCCGGTTCTGTCGGTGCTGGTCCGTGGACGCCGCCATTTTTTTTTGGGATTTTTTAAAAAGAAAATATATATATATATTGGAATTTTTTGCTGATTTTTTCTTCTGCACATGCGCAGAAGCCGATTTTCCAGCACTGTGCATGCACCGCCATCTTGTTTTCAGCTTTAAAGAAAATTGCTAATTTTCGGCCCTGTGTATGCGCATGCACCCGCACAGCACGGGAGGAAGCAAACTGGCGGCGAGGTAAGTTAGAACCCACCCCTGGTAAACACCCCTCCCTTCTAGCATCGATGATGTTACCTAGTTGGGTAATGAAACGCCTGCAAGAAAACCATCAAGCTCAGACAGCACCAAGGACCCCACATTTCAAATCTGATTCTCTTCGATCAGTTCCCCAACCCCGTAAAATACAGTAGATTCTCCATTTGGTCATAGCTTCAGTCCACAAAACATTCCTATAATCAGCCTCAAGTCAAATGTTGGCCAAAGACTTTGTTCTAAAATCACCACACTCCCAAACCACAAATGATGGTTTATGTTTGTGCTACTTCATAGGCTCAGTTTCTTCTGCAGCATACAGATGGACAGTAGCAAACCTTTCTGTTCCAGGCCGAGGGTTGCAACAGAGCCTGCGTTCTCCGAATCCTTCATCACAAATGCTTCTGCCACTGGGACCAGCTCCCTGGCAATCTGACCGTCATCTTCTTCCACTGCCAACCATCTCTGGCAGGGGAAATAATATCTGCAAGGATAATATGGTTTAGCATCTGCCCACTGTGCCGGCTCCCAATCATTGACTCTGGAAAAACCCTTTGTCGAGGAAAAGCAGGCCCATTTCAGAATAAGCGTAACCTTTGAGTAGAATAAGTCTGCCTTCCATAGAAGACCTGCAAGAGGGCTGAGAAGATATCTGCAGACCCTTCACATCATGGACACAAACTGTTTCAACTCCTTTGTGCACTCCATTCCATTCCATTCCATATTTTCTATGTTATTCTATTCCATCCCATCCCAATCAATCCAATCATCCATCCATCCATCCATCCATCCATCCATCCATCCATCATTCCATTCCATTCCATTCCATTCCATTCCATTCCATATTTTCTATTCTATTCTATTCTATTCTATTCTATTCTATTCTATTCTATTCTATTCTATTCCATTCCATATTTTCTATTCCATTCCATATTTTCTATTCTATTCTATTCTATTCTATTCTATTCTATTCTATTCTATTCTATTCTATTCTATTCTATTCTATTCTATTCTATTCTATTCTATTCCATTCCATATTTTCTATTCTATTCTATTCTATTCTATTCTATTCCATTCCATTCCATCCCATCCCATCCCATCCCATCCCATCCCAATCCATCCATCCATCCATCCATCCATCCATCCATCCATCCATCCATCCATCCATCCATCCATCCATCCATCCATTCTATTCTATTCTATTCTATTCTATTCTATTCTATTCTATTCCATTCCATTCCATTCCATATTTTCTATTCTATTCTATTCTATTCTATTCTATTCTATTCCATTCCATTCCATTCCATTCCATTCCATTCCATTCCATTCCATATTTTCTATTCCATTCCATATTTTCTATTCTATTCTATTCTATTCTATTCTATTCTATTCTATTCTATTCCATCCCATCCCATCCCATCCCATCCCATCCCATCCCATCCCATCCCATCCCATCTCATCCCATCCCAATCCATCCATCCATCCATCCATCCATCCATCCATCCATCCATCCATCCATCCATCCATCCATCCATCCATCCATCATTCTATTCTATTCTATTCTATTCTATTCTATTCTATTCTATTCTATTCTATTCTATTCTATTCTATTCTATTCCATTCCATTCCATTCCATTCCATTCCATTCCATTCCATTCCATATTTTCTATTCCATTCCATATTTTGTCCGGTCCTGCCCCATCCCATCCCGCTCTGCTCTGCTCTGCTCTTCTCCACTCCACTCCACTCCATATTCCATTCCATTCCATTCCATTCACTGGTGGAATCTTCTTGGTAGAATGTACTTAGTAGAATACCAACATAGGAAAAAAATGCACAATTTCTAAGAGCAAAAGCATCTTGAAAGGTCACAGGATTCTTTAAAAAAGTGGAGATTTGTTTTACATTTGGTTCTCATCCTTTCCTGAACAAATGTCAGCTATTTTGAGTTGTGGAACCATTGGGGGGGGGGGCAGCAGACACATTTGAGCAATAAATGGCATACTGAAGTTCCACTGCAAAGTCAGACCAGGAGACAAGCATTAAAAAAAAGAGGACTCCCTATACCATCCATTTCTCCTTTGGATTGTGATCCTAATTCCAACAAATTGAATTTCGAGAGACTAATTTGGAGTAGCTGCATGGCTAATTAGTCTTAACTCACATGCTATCCTCTTTGGTGTCAATGATGTCAATTCTTTCCAGGAACCAGGCTGAATTGCTTCCAGAGTCATCATGGCGAATTCTCAGTTTCTTCAGTTCTCCCAAGTCAATGGCTTTGATAGTGAATACATCCACCTGCAACAGCACAAGGCAGAGAGGACTCACAACCTTGTAGTTTGTGTTCTAAAACTAAAATTGAGGGAGCTGGGTTTAAAAATAGAAGAGAGAAAGGGACACACACACACACAAACACACACACACACACACACAGAGAGAGAGAGAGAGAGAGAGAGAGAGAGAGAGAGAGAGAGAGAGAGAGAGAGAGAGAGACAGAGAGACAGAGAGACAGAGAGACAGAGAGACAGAGAGACAGAGACAGTTAAATGATGGATGGATAGAGAGGATAGAGAGAGAAGGTTAGATAGAAGATAGAGACAAACAGATAAATACTGTAGATGACAGATGATATACAGATGATAGATATATATAGAGATGATGGAAGAGAGACAGACAGAGAGACAGATGATACAGAGAGAGAGAGAGAGAGAGAGAAGAAAGACAGATGGATAGATGAATAGATAGATAGATAGATAGATAGATAGATAGATAGATGGATGGATGGATGGATGGATGGATGGATGGATGGATGGATGGATGGATGGATGGATGGATGGATGGATGGATGGATGGATGGATGGATAGATAGTGTCAGGCCGAAGCCATTTTAGTTGGGGTCTTTGGCCTGCCACACTTTATGCTATTTTAAAATGTATTCTTTGCTGTGGGAATTTGGGAGGGGTAATTGCATGAGGGATGTCTGCATGTAGCCATAACACATTCCTTCTAGATTGTCAAGGTCATCCTTTGTCTTTGCACTCCTGCACCTGCACAGAAGGAGATGGGAGTTGCTGCCAAGTTGGCAGATGAAGATTGGTCAACATGATGGACTTTGGGGTGTGGTGACAAGAGCTTGAACTTTCAACTGGGTGGAGAAATCCCTGGGACTTCAGATTCGGGTTTCTCCGAGATGTGCCAACATGGCTCTGTTAATAAATTGGAACTTTGAGGAATCCTTTGCCTCGGACTGTGATTTAGTTTTGGATGCTATTTGGAAGATAGATAGATAGATAGATAGATAGATAGATAGATAGATAGATAGATAGATAGATAGATAGATAGATGGATGGATGGATGGATGGATGGATGGATGGATGGATGGATGGATGGATGGGATAGGATAGGATAGGATAGGATAGGATAGGATAGGATAGGATAGGATAGGATAGGATAAGATAGATAGATAGATAGATAGATAGATAGATAGATAGATAGATAGATAGATAGATAGATAGATAGATAGATAGATAGATAGATAGATAGATAGATAGATAGATGATGGACGGACACAGACAGAAATGAAATTATGGACGGATGGATGGATGGAGAGAGAGAGATGATAGATGATAGATAGATAGATAGATAGATAGATAGATAGATAGATAGATAGATAGATAGATAGATAGATAGATAGATAGATAGATAGACAGACAGACAGACAGACAGACAGACAGACAGACAGACAGACAGACAGACAGACAGACAGACAGAGAAAGAAAGAAAGAAAGAAAGAAAGAAAGAAAGAAAGAAAGAAAGAAAGAAAGAAAGAAAGAAAGAAAGAAAGAAAGAAAGAAAGAAAGAAAGAAATGAAATTATGGATGGATGGATGGATGGACAGACAGACAGACAGATCTCCTCTTTAAATATTTGCCCACTACATTCCTATGTAGGGCCTAAGTCAGAGGTTAGTGTCATTAAATTCAGTGGGACAGGCCTGACTTTGTAGCTGGATGAGAGATCACCAGGAAAACCCAGGGCTGTAGGCTAGATTGATACAATTGGGGAGTGGGGGAGCATTCTGAAAGGCAGCAGTGACAAACAATTCCCCTTCTGTATTGTTGGCAAGAAAACATACAATTATCTGAACTGAGCCTGACTGAGTTATCTTTTTAGGTGCGCCTAGGGTTACAGCTTTAAGAAGGGGCGATGAGGGATCAGCCAAGGTTTTTCCCCTCAGAATTCTCCGTGGAATTCTCTTCAGTGAACCTTGATACTTAAAAGCGTAGTAAGAGTAACTGCAGTTATTTTATTTATTATGTCCTTATAACACTAAGACGCTGAGCTTGTCGATCAGAAAGGTCGGCAGTTCGGCGGTTCGAATCCCTAGCGCCGCGTAACGGAGTGAGCTCCCGTTACTTGCCCCAGCTTCTGCTAACCAAGCAGTTCGAAAGCACGTAAAAAAATGCAAGTAGAAAAATAGGGACCACCTTTGGTGGGAAGGTAACAGCGTTCTGTGCGCCTTTGGTGTTTAGCCATGCCGGCCACATGACCACGGAGACGTCTTCGGACAGCGCTGGCTCTTCGGCATTGAAATGGAGATGAGCACCGCCCCCTAGAGTCGGGAATGACTAGCACATATGTGTGAGGGGAACCTTTACCTTTACCTTTAACTACAGGTAGTCTTCAACTTACAACCACAACTGAACCCAAAATTTCTGCTGCCGGGACATTTATTGAGTTTTGCCCCATTTTATGACCTTTCTTGCCACAGTCGTTAAGTGAAGGACTGCAGCTGTTAAGTTACTAACACGGCTGTTAAGTGAATCCAGCTTCCCCATTGACTTTGCTTGTCAGAAGGTCACAAAGCGGGATCACATGACCGAGGGACACTGCAACCGTCGTAAATATGAGTCAGCTGCCAAGCGTCTGAATTCTGATCACGTGACCTTGGGGATGCTGCAATGGTTGTAAGTGTGAAAAACGATCATAAGTCACTTTTTTCAGTGCCTTTGTAACTTTCAACGGTCACTAAATGAACTGTGGTAAGTCAAAGACTAACTGTAGAGAACAAAACAACCAATAAAATTAATATATATTATAATAAATTGGATGCAGAGACCTGCCGAATGAGGAAGTCCATGTAGAGAGAGGAGTACATCTATTTATATTTAATAATTCTGCACATACTTACCGTATTTTTTGGAGTATAAGACGCACCTTAGTTTTTGGGGAGAAAAATAGGGGGAAAATCTACCTACCAGGTATTCATCTGGCTAGCGTCCTTAGTCTGGTCAGCTTCAGCACATTATTTTATCCCCTGGTTAAGGCTGAAAAAAATCTTATTTGGGGGGAATAGCAATGAAAACAAGCCTGCAAAGACTTAGGGCTGGGAAAAAACTTCTCCCAGGAGGGAGTAGAAATGAAAAAATCCTGCAAGCCGGGAAGATCGTTAGCACCTCGTTAGGGCTGAAAAAAAAAGCTTTGAAAAAGCTACATTCAGAGTATAAGACGCACCCAAATTTTCAGCCACTTTTAGGGGGGAAAGGTGCGTCTTATACTCCGAAAAATACGGTATATGAATCTTCGAATAAATAATATATTGGAGCATTGGTATAATCTTGTCTTTAAAAGTGACTACCGAAGAAAATGACTACAGGTAATTACTGAAGGGACTTGTTAGCTTTTACGGAAACAATTTTGATACCCGTCTAAATACCGATGTGAGAGACAACTGTTCAAGGCTTTTCTTTCTGTGGTGAGCAACAAACTAATTATCCTAACTGAGCAAAGCAGGCTGTATGTTTCTTTTTCAAGAACATTTATGGAAAACAGTGAAACTGAGAAGGCACAGCTCTGGCTGAATGGTGGGGAATGGAAGGATTTATATTCCTTGCAGTCATAACAACCAGATGACTGCAAATATATATATATAAATCCTTCCATTCCCTACCAGTCAGTTAGAATTGAAGAAACCTTTTGGATGAGAAGTGAAATATTTTAAAAGGGGGGGGGGTAAAACCAAGAAAGCCCAGTTGCATTTTGGAAAAGCACTTTTGGGGCAACCTTGACTGGGGTGATTGAAGGTCTACGCAGACCAGCGGCGGGTTGCTTCCTTACCGGTGCCAGTGCACTGTGTGCGCATCTCCACGTTTCGGGCGCGCGAGTGCGTGCCCCCTTGCTTGTTTTTGCTTCTGCGCATGCGCAGAAGCAAAATCGCACCAAAATCTTGCGAGGGGACGCACACGAGATTTTGGCACGATTTTGCTTCCGCACATGCGCAGAAGCAAAATCTCGCCAAAATCTCTCTCTCGCGCGCGTCCCCTCGCAAGATTTCGGCGCGATTTTGCTTCCGCACATATGGAATTCACAAAAAAAGATGGCGACGCGCGCGACGGACTGGCAGAGAGGGCTCCGGAGCGGTCACGCGCAAATTGCGCAATCGGCCGCTCCCTACCGGAGCTACGTACCAGACAGCTCCGGCTGGAACCCACCTCTGATGCAGACATCTGAATCCAAGCTTTCTTCCGGAAATTACGAAGAGTTCCTGACAATCTCAACAGTGTTTAAAAATTGGTTTTAAGGCAGCCTTTTATGTGGAGCAAATCCTTTGGTGTTCTGTTATTTGGCTACTTACCTGTTCCTTTTCAAACTTGTTCAGATGATTCGAGTACTTTAGATGACGTTCCCCAGAGTCTCCCCTTTCACCATAGATGCTCAAGTAAACGTTGGCATCGGTACCAGCTCCCCATATCATCCCAGTTATAACATGGACTTCGTAGGTGTTTGCTGGAGAAAAAGTAAATTATTAATATGTCAATCAATTGGTCTTCAGACAATTATTTTTTGGGGGGGACTGAAAATCTGGTTTCTTTCACTATAAACCAGTGTAACAAGCTGAGCCCCTTTATGAGAAGCCAGTTCGGTTTACCGATGCTTTACTCTTAATTTCTGATGCTGCCTCCTTTGCTTGAAACCAAAATAGGCTGTGGCTAAGTAGAATAGTTGGATCAAGGCTGTTCAGCATCTTTTTCTTTCTAGATCCTTTTCTCATGCTCAGAAGGGGTTGGTGTGGAGCAGTGGTGGATTCCTGCTGGTGCGGCCCAGTGCGCCGTTCTGGTAGGGACCCACCAATTGTGAAATTTGCGCGTGATGGCTCCAGTGCTGTCTTCGCCGGTCCGTCGTGTGGCGCCATCTTTTTTTAAAATTTTTGGCCATTTTTTGCTTCCTGCGCATGCATGGAAGCAAAATCTCGTGAGGGGACGCTTGCGCACGTATGCGATTTTGGCAATTTTTTGCTTCCGCGCATGCGCAGAAGCAAAAAATAGCCAAAATCTCACATGCGCGAGTGTCCCCTCATGAGATTTTGGTGATTTTTTTGCTTCCTGTGCATGCGCGGAAGCAAAAACGTGCAAGGCGACGTGTGTGCGTAGCGAGCATGCACACATGCAAAACATGATGATACGCGCGGCAGCGCACCGGTAGCCAGGTAAGAGGAACCCGCCCCTGCTGTGGAGGGTGGTCTTCTTAAGGCTCATGCTTCACTGTGGCCCTAAGCCTGACTCGGAAGATGTGGAGAGACCTAGCCCATAGAATTGCCAAGAGTCAGACACGAATGAATGGATAATAACATCATCATTATCATTGTCAGTCATAAAAAAGATGTTGAGCCTCTGGAAAGAGTGCAGAGAAGAACAACAAAGATGATGAGGGGACGGAGGCTAAAACATATAAAGAATGATTGCTGGAATTGGGGATGTCTAGTTTAATGAAAAGAAGGACTAGGAGTGACATGATAAAAGTCGTCCAATATTTGAGGGACTGCCGGAAAGAAAAGGGAGTCAGTCTATTCTCCAAGGCACCTGAAGGCAGGACAAATAGCAATGGAATGAAACTAATCAAGGAGAGAAGCAACTTAGAACTAAGGAGAAATTTCTTGACAGTCAGAACAATTGACCAGTGGAACAACTTGTCTCCAAATGTTGTGAATGCTCCAAGTTTTTAAGAAGAGATTGGACAACCATTTGTCTGACATGTTATAGGATTTCCTGCCTGAGCAGAAGATTGGATTAGAAGACCTCCAAGGTCCTTTCAACTCTGTAATTATGTTGTTGTCATCATCAACAACAATCACCAACCTTTTGCCCCTTAACCTAAGGTGACCAGACGTCCCGCTTTTGGCAGGACAGTCCCACTTTTTAATAATTTGTCCCGTGTCCCGCGGTGTTTCAAAAAAGTCCTGCTTTTTTAATTTGAATTTGCCCTGCACACCCCTCTGCCTCCTGCCTCGCCTGCCTCCTCCTGCCAGGCGGGGAGGGAGGGCAGTGAGAGGGGCAGAGGTGGTCTTGCATATTCATCACCGCAGAGCCGAAGAAGCTGGTGGCGTTCGCAGCGCGGGGCTTCCCCCGCCCGCTTTCCCCGGCCGCCGGGACGCCGCCATTTGCGTTCTTTTGCCCTCTGTGCAAGCAGAACGCTTTGCGCATGCGCAGAGGGCAAAAGAATGCAAATGGCAGCGTCCCGGCGGCCGGGGAAAGCGGGTGGGGGAAGTGAACGCCACCAGCTTCTTCGGCTCTGTAACGACGAACAGGTAAGCCTGCGCCGGTAGGAACCCACCCCTGGCTGCGATGAAGGGGGGGTGTTTGGGGGGCGTGCACAAAGCTGCAGGATAAGAGAGATGGACCCCTCCCGTCTTGCTCCCCTAGAAACCCCCCCCCCCAATCAATGGTGTCCCGCTTTACAAAAAATAAAATCTGGTCACCTTAGTGTGGGCACACGCACGCACACTATCACACACACGCGCACCCTTTTGGCACCCGAGCCAAAAAAGGTTCGCCATCACTGTGCTAGCATATGGTCATAAAATCAGAAATGATAATAATTCCCCGTTCACCTTCCAGCTCAGATCCCTCTTCTGGTGTCAACTCCACGACCAGTTCCTTGTCCTCTTCATCCCTTGCCAGCCAACGATGGGCTACAAAATTATAAACCTCCATAGGATCTGGCTGGTTTGCCTCCTCTTCTTCTTTCTCTTCTGTGGATTTCTTTTTCTTCTTTTTCTTCTTTTTGTCTTGCTCGCTGGCCTTTGTCACCATTTTTTTAATGACGACTTTTTCCAGGAACCATCCGTCTGCGAAGCCTTTCCCATCGTGGCCAATTCGGATCTTATAGATTCTGCCAACATCAACAGCTTCTATCTTTAATAGGAATAATAAATGGGAGCAGTAAAGTATCGTTTCAGGTTTTGTTTTGTTTTTTTAAAGAGTGTTGCACACCACTAACTCATTAATCCTGATAATAATACAGAATTTGTACTTCATAGCGCAGATTACTGAGTTGAAAGGAGATTTGAGGTAGGGCTGTTGACTCGGGTAACAACCTTGTTGCTAACTGAACAACTGCAGCGATTCACTTAACAACTATGGCAAGAAAGGTTATGAAATGGAGCAAATCTCACTTCCCAAATGTCTCTCTCTGCAACAAAAAAATTGGGCTCAACCATGGTCGTAAGTCGAGGACTGCCTATATTTAAGTACTTTGTTCACTGAGTTGCACCCTGGATTGTCTTTCTATGTGACCTTCTCTTAGATCAGGGGTCTCCAAACCTGGCAGCTTTAAGTGATTTTATATTATAAAACAATATTATATATTTTATACGCAGCCCAAGGCAATTCCTCTTCACTCAGTGTGGTTCAGGCAACCCAAAAGGTTGGGCACCCATCTTTTAAATTGTAATGGGCAATATATACAGGCAAAGACAATGTCAAAGGAACAAATTTCTGAAGATGTTGCACCTAATCTCCAAGCTTTGTAGGCAATTCCAATGTTTTGTTTCTCAGGATCTTATTGTGACTGGATATTAGAATTCCCTTGCAAAGGAGGCAGCATTAGAATAATAGTAGATATACCTGGTAGAATCTATTAAATATATAAGTATACATAAAGGGAAAGATATTAAGTAATAGCTTCGATGTTGGAATGAAGTTAGGATTTCTGAATTACTAGTCTCCTAACCATAGAATGGATTATGATTAGAGGTACTCAGGGAAAGAAAAGAGGGAGAAGAGGAAGTAGAAAGGAAGGGGTGAGGGAGAGGAGGGAAGTAGGAAAGAGGTAGAGAGGGAGGAAGAAGGTAGAGGGGAGAGAGGGAGATAGAGAGAGGCGAGTAGCATGAAATATAGAAGGAAAGCAGACTGGAGATAAAAATATAAAAGGAGCAACTAAGGATATATGTTTATGATATTTTGGATAGAAATATATCACTATGGATGTTTTGATAATATGGTATATGTATGGATATTTGTGTAAATTTGGTGAAAAAAAAATATAATAATAATAAAAAGAATTCCCTCACGATCCTAATAAGAGCATACCTTGAATTTTTCCAAGGCTCCCCGTTCATGGTTGTTGGACCTGTTCTTCAAAATCAGTACCTCCGTTTTACCCAGCTCACCGTAAACCTGGAGGAAGACTTTTGCATTGGTGCCTGCGTTCCGCACATCTCCAGTAACAGTGCATACCTCATAGTTGATCACTTGTTTAAAGCAGAAGAGAGAGAAAAACGAAGCCGAGACTAATTAAAACGGTGCGCAGAAAATTTATGAAGTCACATGGGAAAAAAATACATTTAGGGTATGTTCCAAGAAAACGGTAATTTAGAACAGGTGCACACAAGCATGAGCATATTAGAAAATGTGAATGTAAGGGGGGGAAATCTGTATAACAACTAGAGAACTTCTTTTGGGAGTTTTTTTCTTTTTTAAATATACCTGAAACCCAGTGATAGAATAATATTTAATTACGTCTCATAACAATTCAGGCATCATTTATCTTTTGGAGGAATGAACACCAAAGACTTCTGTTGTTTAAACATCCACCTGACAAGGATTAATTTCCCTCAGATTCCTTACAGTCCCTAGCCAGCTACCATCAAATTTCTCCTCAGCTTTTCCTTGCGTTCACTTCTTATTTCTTTACTAACTATTTTAGATGACCTTGAGAAAACTAAGTAGGATTAATATTTGGATGGGACTTTTTTTTTTCTTATTCAAAACATTAAAATAGAAACTCCCAAGGGAAAAATGGAAATAAAGGAAATAAAAAGCAAAACAAAACTAGACAAGACCACAAAAAGAAAAAAAAATGTGCATAAATAGAAAAAGCAAACAATATTTATAAAAATTATCCCCCCTAGTCGAATACTGATAAATATATTTCAAAAACAATAATATTCCCCCTCCCCCACTTCCCTTGTGAAGCAGGCATACACAATTTATAAATAGAATCCTAAGGAAAGGTTTTATTATTAAGAGCCAAAGGAGGGTATTTGATCTGGATGGGATCAAAGATAATGATTGGAGTATTTGGGGGTAGATAAGGAACCATTGTAGACGTTCTATAAGAAAAATACAATAAGAGATTATTGACAAAAGGCTTTGAACTTTTACTTTGCTCTTCCTCAACGTGTTAACTATTTTTTCTTCATGCATACAATGTAGGACAGATCAAACTGGGTTGCAAATAGATGTAAACCAGTGGTGGGTTCCTACCAGTGCGGTCCACTCTATAGCAAAGGTAGCGGCCCGCTGGTGACATCACAGTACCAGTGCGGTCGGTTGCTGGTGCCTGGGTGCTGCTATTTTTTTTTATTACTTTTTTAAAAAAAATTTCTTCTGCGCATGCCCAGAAGCCGAGCTTCCGGCACTGCGCATGCACTGCCTTCCTACCCCACAGTGAGTCCAAGCAGGGGAGGATGGCTGAGGGAGAGCGTGAGACGCTGAAAGAACGGGCAGCAGGAGCTATCTCCATTCCCCTCCCTTCAGCAGTCCGAGAAGCCACAAACGTGCGGTGATGATCCTAGGCATTTTCGCACGTTTGAGGCTTCTTGAGCTGCTGAGGGGAGGGGGAATGGGCGGCAGGACCTATCTCAGTTCCCCTCCCTTCAGCAGTCCGAGAAGCCACAAATGCGCAGTGATGATCCCAGGCATTTTCGCACATTCAAGGCTTCTCAAGCTGCTGAGGGGAGGGGGAACGGGCGGCAGGAGCCTAGGATCATCGAATGGGGAGAAGCATTCAGGCCGGACGGAGCCTCCTAGAAGAACCGCTGCCGTGGTATTGCTGCTCCCGCTGTGGGGGGCTTCTCCGGCCGCTGCCAAGCTCCCGAGGCCCACGGCCACCCGGTCACATGGCTGGCAAGCCACACCCAAAAAATAAGCCACGCCCACAGAGTGGTATTAAAAAAATTAGGAACCCGCCCCTGATGTAAACGTTTATGAATTTTGGACCTGTTTTGCAAGATTATTATTATTGCACTATATTTGTCAATATTCAACTAGGAGGGATAATATGTATGTGTTTTCTTTTTCCTTTGCATTTGTTTAATGTTCTTGTCTAGTTTTGTTTTGTTTCTGTTCATTTCCTCCCCCGGTATGTTAATCTTTTGAATAAAATAAAAATTTTAAAAAACTTTTAATCCTAAATTATTCTGATTTTAATGTTTAATTGTATTGATGATATCGTACGCCACCCAGTGCCCCTTGCTGAGGAAGATGGCAGGTTAAGAAATATGAAATATAGAATAAATAAGATGGATGATAGATAGATTAGATGAGAGAGAGGGAGAGAGAGGGACGGAGGGAGTGAGGGAGAGAGATGAATGAAAGAGATAGATAGATAGATAGATAGATAGATAGATAGATAGATAGATAGATAGATAGATAGATAGATAGATAGATAGATAGATGGATAGATGATGGATGATTGGATGGATGGATGGATAGATGATAGATGGATGGATGGATGATAGATGGATGGATGGATGGATGGATGGTAAGATGGATAGATAATAGATAGATAGATAGATTTAACAGAATTTAACAGATTAACAGAGTCGGAAGGGACCTTGCAGGTCATCTAGTCCAACCCCCTGCCCAAGCAGGAACCCTCACATCTGCCTCTACCTAGGATCGAACTCACAACCTCCTGATTGTGAGGCAAGAGCTCTACGCAGCACGATCATTCTCTGGATCAATGTTGTGTTAAATCATAGGGGATCTGTCCCAAAATAGGGAAACACAAAAGGCAAAAAAGAGTAACGTGAAAGTCTAATGGTTCTGATAGATAGATAGATAGATAGATAGATAGATAGATAGATAGATAGATAGATAGATAGATAGATAGATAGATGGATGGATGGATGGATGGATGGATGGATGGATGGATGGATGGATGGATGGATGGATGGATGATGGATGGATGGATGATAGATGGGTGGGTGGGTGGATGGATGGATGGATGGATGGATAGATGGAGAGAGAGAGAGAGAGAGAGAGAGAGAGAGAGAGAGAGAGAGAGAGAGAGAGGCAGGCAGGCAGGCAGGCAGGCAGGCAGGCAGGCAGGCAGGCAGGCGAGAGATAAGAGAGAGAGGGAGAGGGAGGGGGAGGGGGAGGGGGAGGGGGAGGGGGAGGGGGAGGGGGAGGGGAGAGAGAGAGAGAGAGAGAGAGAGAGAGAGAGAGAGAGAGAGAGAGAGAGAGAGAGAGAGAGAGAGAGAGAGAGAGAGAGAGAGAGAGAGAGAGAGAGCATCCCTTACATTTCTCAATCTCCATGATTTCGCTGGGGTAGGCCTCAATCTCTACCTTCCCGTCAGCTTCATTTTTGTCAAGCCATCGGTTGCATGGGAAGTTGTACATCTTGCCATGGACAGGGATGTCAATCTGAACGCTACCAAGGTGCCAGCCTGCTTGGAGTCCCACGTTGTCATGCCCGATTAGAATCCGGTGGATCTTAAGCAAAGAAAGCAGAATAAAGGAAGGCAGGAAAGAAGAACAGTGTGTATATCTTTTTAAAAGATCACTGCTGTGGTGATACATAAAGGGCATCTGGGTTGGTAAAACAAGCAGCTCTATAGGCTTTCGTGACTGTATCAACATTTTATGCTAAAATCCTGGGTTAAATAGGAGAATATTTGTGATATTCAGTGGTGGGTTGCTGCCAGTTCGGACCAGTTCTTTAGAACCGGTAGCAGAAATTTGCCATCACTCACCAAACTGGCAGGGATGACCAGCGTTCCAAGCTCCCGAGCCGGTCCTCCGGTCGCCGCGGCTGGCAAAAAAAAAAACCTCTGTGCATGTGCAAAGGCTTCTACACATGCGCAGAGGATCATTTCCGTGAAGTGACGTAGGCGCACGAGCGAAGCAAGGGCACAGGTGCAAAACGCGCACTTCCGTCGCGATGCAAACCGGTAGGGAAGGTAAGTGGAACCCACCCCTGGTTCAAGATTGAAATGAGGGGTCCTTGGTGCTCTTTGAGCTTGGTTGTTTTCTTGCAGACGTTTCATTACCCAACTAAATTACATCATCAGTGCTAGTAGGGAGAGGCCTACATTGCCTAGTTGGAGTTCTTCTAGTCCAGGGGTGGGCAAACTATGGTTCTTTGAGGACCTGTGGACTTCAACTCCCAGAATTCCTGAGCCAGCCATGCATGGCTGGCTCAGGAATTCTGGGAGTTGAAGTCCATAAGTCCTCAAAGAACCATAGTTTGCCCACTCCAGTAATCTAGTCCAACTCCTTGTTCAAGCAGTAGACCCAATACCATTTCAGAAAAAGGGCTGTCCAATCTCTTCTTAAAAACCTCCAGTGATGGAACATCCACAGCTTTTGAAGGCAAGCCATTTCACTAATTAATTGTTCTAACTGTGAGGAAATTTCTCCTTAGTTCTAGGTTGCTTCTCTCCTTGATCAGTTTCCACCCGTTGCTTCTTGTCCTGCCTTCAGGTGCTTTGGAGAATAGCTTGACTCCCTCTTCTTTCTGGCAGCCCCTCAGATACTGGATGACTGCTACCACGTCACTCCTAATCCTTCCTTTCATTAAACTAGACATACCCAGTTCCTGCAGCCGTTCTTCATATGTTTTAGCCTCCAGTCCCCTAATCATCTTCGTTGCTCTTCTCTGCACTCTTTCCAGAGTCTCAACATCTTTTTTATATTGTAGTGACCAAAACTGGATGCAGTATTTCAAGTTTGGCCTTACCAAGGCATTATAAAGTGGTACTATCACTTCACATGAATCTTGATTCTATCCCTCTGTTAATGCAGCTTAGGATTGCATTAGCTTTTTTGGCAGCGGCAGCACGCTGCTGGCTCATATTCAAGCGATTGTTTTCCCCAGTCCAAGATCCCTGTAGCAGTTACTACTATTGAGCCAGGTACCACCTATTCTATACCTGTGCATTTGGTTTTTCTTGCCTAAATTTAGAAACATACTTTGGACTTCACTGAATTTCATCCATCCATCCTCCTATTGAACAAGATACCACCTGGCGAACCTTTTCGGCACCGAATGCTGAAAGGGGAGCACTTCGCGTGCTTGCGCATACTTGTGCACACTTGCGCACACTTGTGCATGCTCATCTGGGTAGAGAGCAGGAAGAGGAGTTGCCCAGGGGGCATGTGTGCACCAGAAAATGTACTTCCGGTTTCTTCTGGTTACTGCCGCGCATGCGCACACGCCGATCAGCTGGCCAGCGCACATGTTCACGCCGGAAAACGGAAGACCAGCTTTTCCGGTTTCCAGCACTGCCGCACGCACAAAGCCCAACTGATCGACGTGTGCGCATGTGCGCCAGAAACCCGGAAGAGGAACGGCCAACGCTGCGCGTGCCAGCAAAACATGGCTCTGCGTGCCACTTCAGGCACATGTGCCATAGATTCACCATCACGGACCTACTCTATATCCGTGCAGTTTTTTTTTCTTTTCAAAAACTGTGACAGTGGAAAAATGCTCTTAAAAAATCATTGTCAGTAAAACAAACCCACAGTCAGTTCTTACTCTGTGTGAGAAATGAATTTATTTTTGTTAAAAACGACATGTAATAAGAGCCATAGCGCAACCATTTTGAAAGATATTTGTAACGGACAAATAATATTGTGTAACAAAATGTATTTTATGGATGTCAGCTCATTTTCACTGTTCTCAGATACAGGATATGTTTTTACCATTTTGTGGGAACAGAGAGAGAAGAAGGGATGAAATGTTTTTCTCTTTTGTTATGCAGGGAATGAGCTCATGAGAATGCACAGGTTCACACAGAAAGAGAGGAAGTGTGGAGCTGTTAGGATGATGGATATGTTCTTTTCCTATGTTGGGTATTTTTCCTATGTTGTAAATATTGTGTTAGGATGTTACATAATGGGAGGTTGGACGATATGATGTGAGGAGAATGGGAGGAGTAAGGTGGAGTCATGTTCTGTATAAACCCATGTTTCTGGATAATGGCCTTTGTCTCTATTTTGTGTCAGGGATTCTGACCTGTAGAGGCCCTTTGATCAAAGTGCAATAAAGAATCTGTATATATTGTTCTTAATCTGGATTCCTGCTTAATTATTTTTCTCACATCTGCCATTGTAATTTCAGATCTGTCTTACCTTCCCAATGTCCATTGTATCCAGAGTAAAGATATCTATCCGGCTACGTTCAAAGTAATTTCCTAAGTCGTTATCAGAAACCAGCAGAAGTTCCTTTTTGGTGTCTGCTTTCTCACCATACAGCTTGATCAAAACCTTCGAATCTGAGCTGGCTCCTGGAACATCTCCTGTCTTAATACTGATGTGATAACTGATATCTGTAAATATATTAACATTTGTACATAAGAGACACGATCATATCCTGCGAAAGTGTGAGCTTTTCTTCTTCTTCCAGGGATGATCAAAGCAGAGGGAGGGAAATGAAGTTTGCGGGGAATTAAAGAAATCAAAAAATGAAATTAAGTCTAAGGAAAAGGATGCCCGAACTGTAACACTCCTGCTCTTTAAGAGAGCAAAGGATGAACTTAATTATGTAATTTAGGTAACGTTATGAAACTTTTCCCATATCTTTGTTATCAGCGAAAAACCAAAACTCACAAGGGCCGCGCACAGCCCTCCCAAACTCCGTTTTGACTAGCAATAGCAATAGCACTTACACTTACTGTATTTTTCGGAGTATAACACGCACCTTAGTTTTGGGGGAGGAAAATAGGGGAAAACAATCTGCCTACCAGGTATTCATCTGGCTAGCGTCCTTAGTCTGTTCAGCTTCAGCACATTATTTTATCCCCTGGTTAGGGCTGAAAAAACCTTCTTCTGAGAGAGTAACAATGAAAGAGCCTGCAAGGTAATTGCTGGGAAGATCTGTTAGCACCTAGTTAGGGCTGGAAAAAAGCTACATTCGAAGTATAAAACGCACCCAAATTTTCAGCCACTTTTAGGGAGGAAAAAGGTGTGTCTTATACTCCGAAAAATACGGTATATACCACTTCATAGTGCTTTACAGCCCTCTCTAAGCAGTTTACAGAGTCCAGCATATTGCCCCCAACAATCTGGGTCCTCATTTTACCCACCTCGGAAGGATGGAAGGCTGAGTCAACCTTGAGCCTGGTGAGAATTGAACAGCTGAACTGCTGAACTAGCAGTCAGCTGAAATAGCCTGCAGTGCTGCACTTTAACCACTGCACCACCTCAACTAGCAGAGGGTTGCAGGAGGCTGTTGCAGCCGAAAACGGAGCTCAGGAGCCCGTTTTTGCTGGCAGAGCACTCGGGCTGCCACAGGCACCCCCGACACAAGTGATATCGAGCTGGCCACACTCACAGTGGCCACGCCCCGCAACCCCCCACCAATGTCAAACACAACCCTGATGTCGCCCTCAATGAAATCGAGTTTGACACCCCTGATCTATAACTATCCAGGCTGCTGAAAGGGAAAAAATCCTTTCCATTACTATGGATGATCCATTCTATCAAGCAGGGGTGATCAGCTTTGGCCATTTTAAGGCTTGTGGACTTCAACTCCCAGAATTCCCCAGCCAGCCATGCAGAATTCCCCATGCTGGCTGGGGAATTCTGGGAGTTGAAGTCCACAAGCCTTAAAATGGCCAAAGCTGATCACCCCTGCTTGATAGAATGGATCATCTTGGAGTTGAAGTCCACAAGTCTTAAACTTACCAAGGTTGGACACCCTCCTATAAAGCAAGGATAGAGAACTGACAGGTTCCCAGCAGATCTGGGAATTAGTGAAGGATGCTGGAACTTGTAATTCAGTGGTATTTCGAAACTCATTTGTTTCCTGTTTTTGTTATGAAGGAAGCAGTAAAACTATCGGGTTGAGAATCCTAGCGCAATAAGAAACCAGCAAATATAAGAGAACAAACACATTTTGCCATGAGCCCTACTTGGAATGAATTTGATGGAGGTTGTTTTTGCTCCCAGTATATCCATAAGGATAAATGCTAGCAGAAATGATGTTCAGCTAGCATTTACTATTCCACTTTTAAAAAAATCTAGGTTACTTTTTAGAATTGTAAGAAGATCACAAAGCCATTTCAGGAAACTCTGAAAGACGAAGACTGCTTAGAGCATTGTAAAACTGAGAGAGTGAGAGATATTTTATAGGTGCAGTCTAGGGGTGGGTTCCACCCGGTTTGGACTGGTTCGCCTGAACTGGTAGCGGGCCTCTGGTGATGTCACGATGACATCACCGAACCGGATAGGTCACTGCCGGTCCGTCGGCGCCGCCATCTTATTTTTTCCCCAGAATTTTTTTTACTTTGTTTTCCTTCTGCACATGCGCAGAAGCCGAGTTTTTGGTACTATGCATGCGGTCGCCATCTTGTTTTCAGGTTTTTATTTTTAAAATTGCATTTTGGGGGGCGGTTGCACTGCGCATGCGCGTGCGTGCAGAGCGTGCATGCGCCCACCAGATGCAGCCACACGGCGCGGCAGGAAGCGAACCGGCAGCAAGGTAACTTAGAACCCATCCCTGGTGCAGTCTGAACTATTTCTGGGGAAAGGTTAATACAGCTTATCTCACTACGCATTATTTCCTTGCCCTTGTCAATCAACATGCTGCCCTCCCTCAAAAAGTAGGGGTTCTAACTAGATTCCAATTGAAAGCCGACACCCCTTGAATTAACTACGGGTAGTCCTCGACCACAATTGAGCCCAAAATTTATGTTGCTAAACAAGACATTTCTTAAGTGAGTTTTGTCCCGATTTATGACCTTTCTTGCCACAATTGTTAAGTGAATCACTGCAGTTGTTAAGTTAGTAACATAGTTGTTAAGTGAATCTGTCTTCCCCACTGATTTTGCAGGTCAGAAGTTTGCAAAACGTGCTCACAGGGCCCCAGGACACTGCAACCATCATAAATATGAACCAGTTGCCACCATCCGAATTTCAATCCCATGACCATGGGGATCACATGGTTGTATGAAAAACAATAGTCGTGCAAAAAAAATGGTCACTGTTTTCAGTGCCATTGTAACTTCAAACGGTCACTTAACACATGGTTTTAAGTCAAGGGCCATCTGTACTGCAGTTAGAACTGTTCTCCACAACATGTTCAAAGTGTTGACATCACTTTGAAACCATAGACAACACGTTCAGAAGACTAACTTCCCAAGCTAAACTCTGGGAATATCAGGCTGGATGTAGTATCTGTTTTATGGGAGGGGGCAGGGTGGGTTTCACTTACCTTCGCCACCAGTTTATGCCGTGATGTTTCGCGTCCACTTGTGTGATTTCACTTCCGCGCATGCTCAGAAGTTGGATTCAGCCCGAAACACAGCTGAGGAGCTCGTCAGCTGTGCTTCGGGCAAAGAAATTGTCACAATGTGAATATTGTCAGTTGTGAGTCTATGCAGGGTGATGCATCCCTATTTTAATATTATGATACTTCCCAATATAAGCAGAACACGTGATATGATGTTTGCACATGTCTACATTCCTAATCCACCATTATTATACTTCTGATGTGCCTTCCCAACAGGGAGGTTGTGTTCTGTAGCAAAGAGGTAGATTATTCAGGATTTATTGTTTTTGTACTGAAATAAATATTTTCTATTAGACATTTAATCTCGGTTTTATTTCTAAGTGTTTGAATTCCAAGGAAAAGATCCAAATATCGCCTCTATGAGATATTCTTTCCTTAACACGGTAGCAGCCGGACGGATAGAACTTTATCTCAACTTAACAGAAATAAAGGTCAGTATTAACCCGGGGGCGGGCGTGAGGGCTTTTTTCAAAGCACAGAATGCTGTGAAGCCATCCGCCCCTCAAAAAAAACCCGGCCAAAAATTCAGAAAAAAAGATGGCGGCGAGCATGGACCGGCACAGACAGAACCGGATCCATGATGCCAAAATTACATCCCCAGTGGGTCACTAACGGTTCGGGCGATCTGTTCCGAACTGGGAGGAACCCACCCCTGGAGGGAGGGATCTTATTGATCTCTGATTTGAAAATTTATTTCTCAGTATGACAATATATTCATCTTTTACCTAATGATTACCTTCACAGAACACACTAAATCAGGGGTGTCAAACTCAAGGCCCGGGGTCCGGATCTGACGTGCGGAGTGCTTAGATCCGGCCCGTGGGGGCCACCCTGGAAACAGTGAAGGACCGGCCTGTGATGCCTTCGCCAGCAAAAATGAAGTTTGGGAGGGCCACGTGCGGCCCTTGCGAGCTCCGTTTTCACTGGCAGAGGATTGCAGGAGGCCGTTGTAACTGAAAACGGAGCTCGGAAGCCCGTTTTCACTGGCAAAGCAGTTGGGCTACAGGTGCCCCCGACACAAGTGACATCGAGCTGGCCATGCCCCCCCTGGCCATGCCCCCACCGGCCCCCCAGGTCAAACACAACCCTGATGCGACCCTCAATGAAATCGAGTTTCACACCCCTGCACTTAAATCTAGTTACTGAAATGAACCCATGCATTAGATAAAAGCATGGAACAAATGAAATGGTTTACACCACTCACTGAGGCAAAACGCTTAATACAGGTTCAGAATAACAACAGAATAAAACAAAACAATGTTTTTTTTTTAAAAAGAATTCTACAAATCAGTTTATTTTGGAGGAGAGGGGAAATGTTCTTTGGATACTTCCAACAACTTGGGAACCATGGGGCAGAGTTAAAGAAGGACAAGAAGGAGCTAGATTGCAAGAAATGGTCAGAACAGTAATATCACACTACTAACCAGAGCATACAAAACATTCGCCAGACCAATCCTTGAATACAGCTCATCTGTCTGGAACCCACACCGCATATTGGACATAAATACATTAGAAAGTGTCCAGAGATACTTTACGAGAAGAGTCCTCCAGTCCTCTACTCGCAACAGAATACCTTACGCAACCAGACTTGAAATCCTGGGCTTAGAAAGCTTAGAACTACGTCGCCTTCGGCACTACCTAAGCATAGCTCATAAAATTATCTGCTACAATGTCCTTCCTGTCAATGACTACTTCAGCTTCAACCACAACAATACACGAGCACACAAGAGATACAAACTCAAAGTGAACCGCTCCAAACTTGACTGTAGAAAATACGACTTTAGCAACAGAGTGGTTAATGCCTGGAACTCACTACCTGATTCTGTGGTTTCATCACCAAACCCCCAAAACTTTACCCTTAGACTGTCCACTTCTTGACCTCACCCGATTCCTAAGAGGTCAGTAAGGGGCGTGCATAAGTGCACCAGCGTGCCTACCATCCCTGTCCTAATGTTCCCTCTTATCAGTACCCATCTTATGTATATAAACAATGTTATATCTATGTATATTACCAATACGTACTTGACAAAATAAATAAATAAAATAAATAAATAACAGAGCTGGAAGGGACCTTGGAGGTCTTCTAGTCCAACCTCCTACTCAAGCAGGAGAACCTATACTATTTCAAACAATTGACTGTTCAATCTCTTCTTAAAAACCTCCAGTATTGGATCACCCACAACTTCAGGAGGGAAGCCGTTCCACTAATTAATTGTTCTCACTGTCAGGAAATTTCTCCTTAGTTCTAGGTTGCTTCTCTCCTTGATTCATTTTCACCCACTGATTCTTGTCCTGACTTCAGGCCCTTTGGAAGATAGCTTGACACTCTCTTCTTTGTGGCAGCCCCTTAGGTATTGGAAGACCCCCTGGTCCAGTGGTTCTCAACCTTCCTAATGCCGCGACCCTTTAATACAGTTCCTCATGTTGTGGTGACCACCAACCATAAAATAATAAAATTATTAGGAAACTTCAGGGGTGGGTTCTAACTTACCTTGCTGCCGGTTCACTTCCTCCTGTGCTGCGTGGGCGCGCGTGCGCTTTATGCGTGCATGCCTGCGCAGTGCCAATTTTTTTTAAAATTGGAAAAAAAAGCTGAAAACAAGATGGCGATGCATGCGCAGTGCCGGAAATTCAGCTTCTGTGCACGCTCAGAAGTTCCCATGGTACAGATTTTTTTTTTGCAGTAGTCTATTTGCATGTGGGTGGACCCGCCTGGAGACGGATAGAGGAGCGGTGTCTCGGTTCCTAAGACCATCGGAAATATGCGTTTTCCAATGGTCTTTGGTGACCCCTGTGAAAGGGTCATTCGACCCCCAAAGGGGTTGCGACCCACAGGTTGAGAACCGCTGCCCTAGTCCTTCTCTTCGTTAAACCAGACATACCCCGTTTATACTAACCAAGCTTGTTTGAATACAACCTCTATTTTTTTAAGTCAACTGATTAATCATGTTCAATGATATAGTCCAGTGATGGCGAACCTTTTTTCTCTCGGGTGCCGAAAACGCGTGCGCACGCGCTGTCACGCACATGTGAGTGCCCACACCCATAATTCAATGCCTGGGGAGGGTGAAAATGGCCTCTCCTGCCCCCGCAGAGACCCTCTGGAGGCCGGAAATGGCCCATTTCCCAACTTCCGGTGGGCCTGGTAGGCCTGTTTTTTGCCCTCCCCAGGCTCCAGAGACTTCCCTGGAGCCTGGGGAGGGCGAAAACACCCCCTCGGAGGCCCTCTGGAAACCTAAAATGCCCTCACAGAGCCTCCACACGAGCCAAAAATCAGCTGGCCGGCACGCACATGCATGCTGGAGTTGAGCTAGGGCAACGGCTCGCGTGCCGGCATATATGGCTCCGCGTGCCACCTGTGGCACGCGTGCCATAGGTTCGCCATCACTGATATAGTCAGTATATAATATGATGATAGTAACTATGTGAACTCTACACATATATAAGAAAAAATAATAATCCTCTGAAAGAATTTTATCACGAATAAAAAAACTGAGCAGTAGTGAACTCAACAGGAGAGAGCTGTTAGGGGATGTCATTCAGCAAATAGACATGATAAAAAAAATAATACGTTTCTCATGAACTAAAACAAAAATGACAAGCTTGGTCCAAAGAGTCACATGAATAACAAAGCAAACTCACTTTCCAACATAGACGATCTCCCATCTGGAACCAACTCTCGAACAATCTGGCCATCGTCCTCATTTTTGTCAAGCCATCTGGTTAGCAAATGAAATGTAAGTTATCTGCTATTACTGATCAAATATATCAGGAGGCTTATTATAATTCTGGGAGGGACAGTGTGTAGTGAAGGAAAAGCAGTGTGTTCAGAGTGATTTTTTTTTAAAAAAAAATCAGAATCTAGAATAAAGAAACAGGTTATTGGCATACTTGTAAAGGAAGTATCACACGTTATAAAATTCAGACATACAGCCTTTGAATTCCGCTTTCTAATCAGCATTCTCTACTCCTGCTTGATGATTTACTAAAAACAAGAGAGTGGGAAAAATTGATTTGTAGCCAGTTAATGCCATAATGATTTCAACTCATTAAAAAAAAATCTAGTATTTCTGGTATGGTTGAGAACTGCCTTAAAAGTTCTAAAACACGCGTAAACACCATTTGATCTAACTCCTACCACCTTGTATTCCAGGTACTCTTCTTTAATACACAAAGTTAATTTTCTACGGAGTTTATAACCTGTTCTTTCGCTCCCACGTCCATTTTGTTTCATTTCTAGATTTTATAAAGAAGAAATCAAGGCAAAGAGTTCTTCAAATCAAGTTCAATCCTGTTGATTTTCATAGGCAACAACCTAGATCAGTGGTGGTGAACCTTTTTAGGCTCGCGTGCCAAAAGGGGGGGCGCTCGCGCACGCTCGCGTGCCCACACCCATTCCCTCCCCCCCACGCATGCGCACAACACCCCCCCATGCTGCCCCCTGCGCATGCGCACCCCCCCACCCCCGCGCAAAGGCTTACCGGAGCCTGGGACGACGAAACCGGCAAACCAGAAGTGCGGAAAAACGCACTTCCGGTTTGCCGGTGTGCTGTTTTTTGCACTCCGGAGGGTTCAGGGAAGCTCCCTAAAGCTCCGGAATGCAAAAAACTACAAAACGGACAAAACGGAAGTTCGAAAAAGTGCACTTCTGGTTTGTCCGGTTTGTAGTTTTTTGCATTCCGGAGCTTCAGGGAGCTTCCCTGAACCCTCCGGAGTGCAAAAAACAGCACACCGGCAAACCGGAAGTGCGTTTTTCCGCACTTCCGGTTTGCCGGTGGGAACCCTCGCGTGCCGGCCGCTATGGCTCCGCGTGCCATAGGTTCGCCACCACGGACCTAGATGGTCATATCATTTTTTGGGCACGAGAATGCAAATTATCAGTCATTGCCTTCTACTCATATGGACAGGGAGATGATAACATTTGTAGCTTTTCTATAGTCCAGTGATGGCGAACCTTTTCGGGACCGAGTGCCCAAACCGGAATGCGCATGCATGTGCAATTTAGGAGCCGAGGTGGCGCAGTGGTTAAAAGCAGCACTGCAACTTCAGCTGACTGCTAGTTCAGCAGTTCAGCTGTTCAAATTTCACCGGCTCACGGTTGACTCAGCCTTCCATCCTTCTGAGGTCGGTAAAATGAGGAGCCAGATTGTTGGGGGCAATATGCTGAACTCTGTAAACCGCTTAGAGAGGGCTGTAAAGCACTATGAAGCGGTATATAAGTCTAAGTGCTATTGCTATTGCTATTGCGCACACCGGACCACCGGAAACCCGAAGACCAGCTGGCCGGTGCGTGCATGCCTGTTTTTTGACCGTTTTGGGGGGCGTTTTAAGTCTATTCTTGGGCTGTTTTTTAAGCCATTTTTAGGCCGTTTGGGGGGCTGTTTTCCAGGCTGTTTTATGGGCCATTTCAGGCCGTTTTATGGGCCGTTTTCAGGCTGTTTTCTGTGCCGTTTTCAGGATGTTTTCAGGATGTTTTCTGCACTGTTCTCAGGTGGTTTTCAGGCTATTTGGGGGGCATTTTTGGCCCCCAAATGGCCTGAAAAACAGCCTGAAAATGGCCAAAAACAGTTTTGGCCATTTTCAAACCATTTTCCAGCACTCTGGCACCCGCAAAGACCAGCTGGAAGAGCAGCTGCCAATGGCGTATGTGCCCACAGAGAGGGTTCTGCATGCCGCCTCTGGCACGCGTGCCATAGGTTCACCATCATGGCTATAGTCCAATCTTCAATCTTGTGAGTTCTTGGTGGTCTCCCAGACCAGACTGTGCTCAGCTTTTTTCAAGACCAGCCACAGAATCATCCTCAATGAAGGTTACCTTAATGGTGGATTGCAAATATAAGCATACAGTGATGTCTGAGGCAGGAGATTAAAAGTGGGTCATCCACCAAACAGAAACGGATTCTGTTTAAATCTTGTGTACACTACTTAAAAGAAATAAGACAGCTATTGTGACTGCTCTAGATAAACAATGAGCAATCATTAGTAATTTATTCTGATGAGTGGCTTTGAATTTAGTGCAGATAAAATTTTGCTGGATAGTGTCTGTCATTTTAACTGGTTTTGGAAGTGTTTTTTTTAAAATTGATATTTATTGTTTATGTAACAATAGGCTTACAGAAGGCTTCCAATGAGTATTTTTTTTTGTTATTTTTCTTAGGGAAGACAGATCTATTTGAAGGAGGAACTAGTTCACCGAAAAAACACTTTTAAAGACACTCAGCTTATACAGGTGTCCTTGGTTATCTGCAGAATTTTGGGAGTAGAAAAGAAATTTTATATCTCAACCTATTTTTACAATTAACCGCCTATCCACAACAAGGAAATAAGACTTAGGAAAGATTTCAGAATATTTGGACTATATTTTAGTTTCTTGCAATTCAAAAAAGCCGTAACATTTATTTGATGTCTTTTGTTTTACATAACAGATGTTCCAGTGCAATAGTATCTTGTATACTTATATTGTGTATACTCATCTGAAAATTCTCTTAAGATCTAAGATAGTTGCCTGATAATGAAATTATAGTGGCTTCACATGAACAAAATTTAAATATCTGTTTATATAAGGCACCACACAGAACAAACAAAGAGTACAATCACCATGTGCTTTACTGCTCAACTATTTAACTGGAAATAGGAAACTCTCCTCAGAACATTAAAAAAACATAGATTATAACTATAGATTCACACTAAATACCTGGCTAAATAATTCTGTAGTTGTTGCAATACAAAATACATTCTAACATGTATTCCAACACAAAGAGAGAGATAAATATGGACTGGGAAATGCATCCATATTAAACTCATCCACTTGCTACATCTACAAAGTGTTACAAGATGCTAAGGAAAGAGGAGAATTCAGCTTTCTGGATTAGAAATTATATTTTGCAGCTTTTTCTTTGGATGAAATATTGTGACTTGCTATGAAACAAAAGACTTTTAAAATTAGAAGAGCATGGGTCAATGTTTGGATGGCATGTTTATGGTACAATAAAATTAAAGTGGATTTTAGAAACTATTTTATTAGATGTGCCATATTAAGAATGTGAATAGATATAAACCCAGGCTGGGGCTGAAAAACTTTTATAGATCTCAGCAGAAGAAGCATTTTACAGAAGAGAAAAATGGGCAAAGACAAATGGTTAATGCACTAGGAATTATTGGAAAATCACCAGTGGAATATAAAATTAAATCAAGAGACCAACTAGTGGCAGAAGGATATAATTCTCAATGGGAAAATCTATTAAGTACTTAAAATGAATACAAACATATGGTATGAAGCAAAGAAAGAATTTGAACTGCAATTGTGTACAGATGATGAACGTGTAATTGCTAAAATTTATGAATTTTCGTTGAAATTTGAAATGGAAGAACGGGTTAAAGAGTGTATGATAAAGTGGGCTAAGAATTGCGATTGTAACATACAAATGGATCAACAGAAAAAAATGTGGTCAAAAGGGTTAAAATTTATATTATATTATGATCTTACTTTTTTTAAAATGTTGTATCATTGTACACAGGACTTGGGGGCTCGGTGGTTAAAGACGCTGAGCTTGTCAGCTGGAAAGGTTCGAGACCAAAATGCCACATGATGGGATGAGCTCCTGACCATTGCCCCAGCTCCTACCCACCTAGCAGTTCAAAAGCACGAAAAATACAAATAGATAAATACCTTATTTTTCGGAGTATAAGACGCACCTTAGTTTTGGAGGAGGAAAATAAGGGGGGGGGGAATCTACCTACCAGGTATTCATCTGGCTAGCGTCCTTAGTCTGGTCAGCTTCAGCATATTATTTTATCCCCTGGTTAGGGCTGAAAAAACCTTTTTCAGAGGGAGTAACAATGAAAACAAGCCTGCAAAGACTTAGGGCTGGAAAAAACTTCGGAGGGAGTAGGAATGAAAAAATCCTGAAAGCCGGGAAGATCGTTAGCACCGCGTTAGGGCTGAAAAAACCTTTTCGGAGGGAGTAGCAATGAAAACAAGACTTAGGGCTGGAAAAAAAGTTCTTCAGAGGGAGTAGGAATGAAAAAATCCTGCAAGCCGGGAAGAGCTGGGAAGATCGTTAGCACCTCATTAGGGCTGGGGGGAAAAGCTTCGAAAAAGCTACATTCAGGGTATAAGACACACCCAAATTTTCAGCCTCTTTTAGGGGAGAAAAAGGTGCATCTTATACTCCGAAAAATACAGTAGGTACCACGTAGGTGGGAAAGTAACAGAGTTCCATGCACCTCGGCATATAGTCATGCTGGCCACATGAACACGGAACATGTCTTCGGACAAAACTGGCTCCCTCGGCTAAGAAACGGAAATGAGCAATGTCCCCTAGAATCATACTTGATTGGACAGGGGAAATATTTAGCTTAATCATTCTATATGACCCCAGAAAAATTATCTACAATGTATAGAAGTATGCCAAAATTATTTTGGAAATTTTGGAAATATGAACAACATATTTTAAAGATTAATATTCAATGGATAGCAGAACTTTTCCTTTTAGGACTGATGGATATGGAGTTAGAAAAAAAAGGCTTGGAAGATTATTTCAATATATGATTGCCGTAGTGAATCTATTATATGCACAAAGATAGAAATATTCAGCTATGCGCCATGGAAGAATGGCTGGTGAAATTGACAGAATTTGTTGAGATGGCCAAACTGACTTGCTGTAAAGCACTATGAAGCGGTATATAAGTCTAAGTGCTATTGCTAATGATTAGAAACCTCTTTCGGATCTTTTGCATAAAAAAGAAAATGAGTTTGTGACTTATGATTTTAAAAAGTAGAAATAGTAGGTTATTGAAAGAAGGGAATTACAAAGTAATCTTGGAGAAATTTGGTTATAATTTTATACAAAACTACCAAAAGGAAGATTGGAAGCCATTTCTTTATATTTCTTTTTAAGTTTTCTCTTCTTTTATTTTCTCTTTCCTTTTTCTATCTCCACTTTCATTTTTCCCTTTTTCCTCTTTCAATTTACTATATTTTAATGTACTTATTATACATCATTTAATAAAACTATTTTTAAAAATTAAAAAAGGAAGTTGAAAGATGTAGACAAAGGGTGTCTAACCTTGGCAACTTTAAAACCTGTGGACCTATGGTAAAGAAGATACATATTTGATTATACATATAATAACGGCAGCAAGACTAGTATGTGCACAAAAGTGGAAAGTAGAGAAAATCCCTGTAGAAGGAGAGATAATAAAGAAAATTTTAGAATGTGCAGAAATGAATAGATTAACAATACGAATAAAAGATAACGAGGAATCGGTGTATTTCAAGACATGGGAATGATTTTATGATTGGTTAGAAAAGGAATATGAATAAAAGAATAGAGATTAATAAATTGGATAGGATAAAGAGTAAATGGGAGAAAAGACAAAAAGGGAATAGAAACTCAGATGATACATTGGTGAATGAAAAGGGGGGAAGGGGGGAAATAAAAGTGTTATTAGACAAATATACGTTAATAATGAAATATGTGTAACTATTAAAATAGAAAAAGAATTGGAGTTGTATGTAAATGGAGAATTGGCATTGCTCAAAGGCCATCCTAAAACTATATTGAGTTGAAAACAAGTAAACACAACAACGAAAGGAGGGAATGGAGAGTGGAGGAGAAGGAGAAGAAGGGAGAGGAGGGGAGAAGAGAGGAAAGGAGAGGGGGGAAAAGAAAGGGAAAAGGAGAGGAAGAAAGGGAGGGGAAATAAGAGTAGGAGAGAGGGTTGGAAGGGAGTAGAGGGAAGGAGTGGGGGAAGGGAAGGAGAGAAGGAGAAGGAGAGGCGGAAAGAAGAAAGTGGAAAAGGAGAGAAGAAGGGAGAGAAGGGGAAAGGGGGCGAGAAGGAGGGCAAGGGTTGTTGTGGAATAAGGGAAGGCTATGGAATGGTTAAAGAGCAACACCGATCATATATTTTATGTATCAATATTAGGAAAGATAAGGTAAATGTTTATTAATGGTTAAGAGATTGTACATTTGTGTATTTGTAGGAGAAACAAAAAACAAAAAACTGAAAAAAAAACCTGTGGACTTCAACTCCCAAAATTCCCCAGTCTGCCATGCTAACTTGGGAATTCTGGGAGTTGAAGTCGAAAGTCTTAAAGTTGCCATGGTTGGACACCCATAATATAGACCACAGTACTTGAAGATTAATTCTATACCATTTAAACAACAACAGACGAGAGCAACTAACATGATTGTTTAAGCAAGGACACTTTTTGCCTTCCACTGAAATGTAATACTGATGTGCAAACTAGCATTAAAGAAAAAATCAAGGCAGAAGGATCATATTTTCCCAGCCATTTTAGTTCAACACTAATTAAGGATGGTCATTCTTAACTATGGCAAGTGATCGATCTTATGTCAAAAATAAAAATGAATCTTCTGCATTGCAGAAGCAAAACCAATAATAAGCATAGACGTGTTAACAGCTTCAAATAGATCAAATAGGATATCAGAGTTGGAAGGGACCTTGGAGGTCTTCTAGTCCAACCCCCTGTTCAATCAGGAGACCGTTTCAGACAAGTGGCTTTCCAGTCTTTTCTTAAAAAGCCTTCAGTGATGAAGCTCCCACAACTTCTGAAGGCAAGCTGTTCCACTGGTTAATTGTCCCCACTGTTAGGAAGTTTCTCCTTAGTTCCAGGTTGCTTCTCTCCTTGATTAGTTTCCATCCATTGTTTCTTGTCCTGTCCTCTGGTGCTTTGGAAAATAAGTTGACCCCCTCCTCTTTGTGGCAGCCCCTCAAATAATGGAACACTTCTATCATGTCCCCCCCTAGTCCTTCTTTTCTCTAGATTAGCCATACCCAATTCCTGCAACTGTTCTTCAGATGTTTTAGTCTCCAGGCTCTTAATCATCTTTGTTGCTCTTCTCTGGACTCTTTCTAGAGTCTCAACATCTTGTTTGTAACTTGGAGAACTGTTGTAACTTGGAGAAGATTGATGCAACTGAACGGAAATAGGGGAAGAGTATAAGAAAAATATGTGGGGGGAAAAAGACAAAAACCACAATGTGTTTTAAGAATAGAAGTCTTTGAAGAATTATTTTCCTTCCAGCATCCCACAATTGTGGCCAGAGTATCTATGTGTTTTGCCAATCTTGTTGAAGTACAGAACCCCATTACAGAGGTGGGAATCTAATGACTAGAGATTAAATTACTACACTGGTAAAGACTTCTTAAGTCTTCTTGGCTTCTTGTCTTCTTGACATTTTCTGTGCTCACTTCTGTCACACGCTCTCCAAGACAGTCCACTGTCCCTTCAACAGGTTTTTGGGTTCAAAACAAACATTTCAAGACGATTGTCAACAATTCTGCTCAGTTATCAATTAATAACGGATTCTGCTGTTTTGGTAGGCAATTTCTCTTGGAGCTGCTGATTTCACTAGTTGACGTTTCCGACACTAAGCGAGAATAATTTCATACTAAAAGGGGTGGGTTCTGATTTTCCTCGCTGCCAATTCGCTTCCTGACATGCTTCCTGACGTGCGTGCGCAGAAGCAAAAAACAAGATGGCGGTGCCTATGCCGCCGCCGAGAGAGCCGGTTCGGGGGCGTGGCAGGCCTGGGTCACTGAAGGTTCCAGCGATCCAGGCCGCCAAGTTACTACTAGTTCCATAGAACTGGTCCGAACCAGGAGGAATCCACCTCTGCATACTATGTGGTGGGTTCCTCCCGGTTCGGACCAATTCTATGGAACCGGTAGTAACTTGGCGGCCTGGGTCGCTGGAACCGTCAGTGAGTGGCATCAAAATGTTCTTTGTTAAACACTGAGCGTTTTTGTCTAAACAGTTTGTCATGCCATTGTAGCTGAATATCCACTGAGGAAAGTTGGACAATTGGACACACAATTCTCTGCCCATCTGTGAGAAGTAAATGGGCAGTAACAAGGCCGAGTTTCTGAAAATGTATATAACTATCATGTATTTCTATGGAAGATGTCCTCCTTGGCTCCGCCATATGAGCATGGAGGTCCCTTTTGCAAAAGTTTAATAAAGCTCTTTATTATTCTTCAGCTGTCTCCTGGTAATTTCACACTTAAAGGGTTAACCCCTAAGTGTTAATTAGATACCGTCCTTGATTGGAGATCCTGAAGGCACATTAAGAAAGCATTTCACATGGTGACACAAGGGATTAGGAAGAAGGAACTTATGACAGGATGTATGTAATCTGGCCATCTTCAGAACAAATGTCATTCGGTTGTGTTTAGTTCCTAGTCTTGAAGGAAATAAACAGGAATGTAATTATAGGAACGTCCAAAGGGTGGCATGGAATCTTATAATCATCATTAGTCAATATTATTGTCTCAATTTAGGGTCCTCTAAGGATGTTGGTTATGCTCTCCTACAATCCTGAGCTGCGGGTATTAAGGTATTAAAGAGTATTTTGAATCTTGACAGTCTGTCTATATCATTCCCGTGAGGAACTGGTTTTAGATTGAAGATACTGGTTGAAATAGCTCTACTGCAATAAAGTTAAAGCTTCAGAGTCATTGTTTGATAATATAGGATATGATTTTATCACATTGCTTTGATAATTCTTGACAATATATGAACCTTGAAACAATCGATGGCTCAAATCCCATTGGTCCGATCAAGTACAGTGGTACCTCAATACTCATTGTTAACTGGTTCCGGGCAAAGGTGGTATTCACTTACCTTCCCTACCAGTTTGCAAATGTGAGCACACACGCACCTCCACACATGCACACGGCCACCCATGCATGCACTTTACTCACGTGCGCGCCTTCTGCGCATGCGCCCGGCCTCGAAAACGTGGCTAAATAGGATGGCATTATGTCCGGGCGGGTGGAACGGCCCACCCGAAGTCGCCCCTACCAGTTCGCCCTAACCGGTCAGAACCGGCAGAATACCACCTCTGGTTCCGGGAGATGTGATGAATACCAAAAACGATGAGTACCAAACAAATTTTTGCCGTAATATATAAGGTAGTGAGTTACAAGTTCAGCTGACACCAAAAAGTTCTAGCTTGTGCATTGAATACCAAACAAACAATGAGTGCCAGGACACAATTTTAACCTCAAAATGCATTGAGTACCAAATTCAATGAGTTTCAAACCGGTTGAGTACCAAGGTACCACTGTATCCAGTTCTCAATATTAAGAATAATACGTTCTTAATAGAATATCCACCATCTCAAATGGAATAAATATACCGTATTTTTCGGAGTATAAGACGCACCTTAGTTTTTTGGGGGGGGAAATAGGGGGGGAAATCTACCTACCAGGTATTCATCTGGCTAGCGTCCTTAGTCTGGTCAGCTTCAGCACATTATTTTATCCCCTGGTTAGGGCTGAGGGAATAGCAATGAAAACAAGCCTGTGAAGACTTAGGGCTGGAAAAAACTTCTTCAGAGGGAGTAGCAATGAAAAAATCCTGCAAGCTGGGAAGATCGTTAGCACCTCGTTAGGGCTGGGGGAAAAAAGCTTCGAAAAGCTACATTCGGAGTATAAGGCACACCCAAATTTTCACCCTCTTTGGGAGGGTAAAAGGTGCGTCTTATACTCCGAAAAATACGGTATCTTCTCTTCATCCTTTTTTTTTCAAACAGAGGCCATGTTTCCAATTTAATGATTCTTAATCCAAATGAAACCAAATGGACTGTTCTCCACATAAATGCTGCTTTCAGCAACATCCTTGTGGAAGGTTCAACCATACTCAAAATCAAGGTGTCAGATAGTTGTGGATCAGAATTGAGCTTTTAAAAACCATGAAAGATTCAGAAGTCTCCTTGACCAGCAGGCTTGGAATGGGTTTTATCCGAAATCTACAGGTCATGGAGATGTCTACTTTCCTTTATAATGGAGGATGCAGTTGGCTTGCACCTTGGTCTTAGGAGACCACAACACAACCTACAAACAGAAGGCAGCCATCTTAACAGAGAACTACAGGTGTCACCCTGGGTTGGCTGCTTCCTCTGCAGGCTATCATGTGATTGTAACCTAGAAGGCCGAGATAATGGAGGTATGAGGACAGCAAAGTCATTTTTCTCAGAGGCAGCCATCTCCACCCGAAGAATGATGGTGAGATGAACGACATTTTTCCCTTTATGCACATGGGAAAAATAGCAGCACATTTGTATTTTCTCGTCTCCAACCCATAAAGATGGCCGCAAACTGGTCTAGTGGTTAAAAGCACCAGGCTAGAAAGCAGGAGACCAGGGCTTCAAGTCCCGCCTTAGGCATGGAACCAGCAAGATGGCCTTGGGCTAATCACTAGGCGACTGAGAGTTCTAGTCCTGCCTTAGCCATGAAAGCTGGTTGGGTGACTTTGGGGCCAGTCAGTCTTTCTCTCCCAATCCACCTCTCAGGGTTGTTGTTGTTGTGGGGAAAATAGAAGGAGGAAGGTATGTTGGATATGTTCACTGCCTTGGGTTGTTTATAAAAATAATAAAGGTGGGATTAAAAAAATTTAAATTAAATTAAATTAAATTAAATTAAATTAAATTAAATTAAATTAAATTAAATTAAATTAAATTAAATTAAATTAAATTAAATTAAATTAAATTAAATTAAATTAAATTAAATTAAATATAAAATAAAATAAAATAAAATAAAATAATAAAATAAAATAAAATAAAATAAAATAAAATAAAATAAAATAAAATAAATAAAATAATAAAATAAAATAAAATAAAATAAAATAAAATAAAATAAAATAATAAATTAAATTAAATTAAATTAAATTAAATTAAATTAAATTAAATTAAATTAAATTAAATTTAAATTTAAATTTAAATTTAAATTAAATATAAAATAAAATAAAATAAAATAATAAAATAAAATAAAATAAAATAAATAAAAGATAAGATAAGATAAGATAAGATAAGATAAGATAAGATAAGATAAGATATAAGATAAGATTAGATTAGATTAGATTAGATTAGATTAAATTAAATTAAATTAAATTAAATTAAATTAAATTAAATTAAATTAAATTAAATTAAATTAAATTAAATTATTAAATTGAAAACAACCAAACAATCATCTGCATTCATCATAAACCTATTTTATCTTTTCTCCCAGAAGCCGGAACTCCAGTTTCCTACACATAAAGTGGGGTGCTGCTCAGATTTTAGGGGGAACAATGGAGGGCTTCATTTGGCATACCATATCTATAAAACAGGGATCTCTGAACTTGGCAACTTTAAGACTGGTGGACTTCAACTCCCAGAATTCACCAGACATCCATCCGCGGTTGGCTGAGGAATTCTGGGAATTGAAGTCCACAAGTCTTAAAGTTGTCATGTTGGACATCCATGCTATAAAAGTATGCTTATAAAGTAGCTTACAAAAGGATTCTGAGCATTTGCCGTCATTCAGGCAACATGAGGAATAGCAAATTGAGGAAATACATACTAAGGAATGGGTGGGTTTTTTTAAAAGGGGGGGGGGTACTTTGAAAAGAATCTATTCACTGAAGGGGCTGTTTAAAGTTTAGGGCATGGACTAATTTTTGTGATTGGAGGGTTCCCTTTTTGTAGTTTAGAAGTTGGCACATCCATAATGCTAATGAAAACTGCTGGCAGGTGCTCATGTCAGATGAGACAAAAAAAATACTATATGTCTATAAGTAGTCCTCGACTTACGACCACAATTGAGCTCAAAATTTCTGTTGCTAAGCGAGCAATTCTTAAGTGAGTTTTGCCCCCTTTTACGACCGCAGTTGTTAAGTAAATTACTGCAGTTGTTAAGTTACTAACACGGTTGATAAATGAATCTGGCTTCCCCATTGAATTTGCTTGTCAGAAGGCCACAAAAGGGGATCAAATGACCCAGGGACATTGCAACTGTCATAGGTATATGCCAGTTGCCAAGCGTCCAAATTTTGATCACGTGACCGTGCAGGTGCTGCAACGGTCATAAGTGTGAAAAACGGTTTATAAGTCACTTTTTTCAGTGCCATTGTAAACTTCAAACAGTCACTTAAAAAATGATCGTAAGTGGTGGACTAGCCTTACTTGGCCTATTTCCTATTTGTTTTGCATGTCTATATTATAGGATGGGAGATAGGAACTAATGCATTTTTCTTTTTTTAAAAAAAGGTGTCTAAGGAGACAGTTAAACTGCATCAAGCGTGGGTTCCTACCGGTGCAGTCCAGTGCGCCGTTCCGGTAGGGACCCGCCAATTGCACAATTTGTGCACGACGGCTCTGGTGCCGTCTTCACCGGTCCGTCGCGCGGCGCCATCTTTTTTCTTGAATTTTTGGGCTTTTCTGATTCCTGCACATGCACGGAAGCAAAAAAATCACCGAAATCTCGCACACGCGTCCCCTCATGAGATTTTGCTTCCGCGCATGCGCAAGAAGCAAAATCGCACGAGGGCACGTGTGTGAAATGAGATGATGCACGCGCAGCGCACTGGTAGGCAGGTAAGAGGAACCCGGCCCTGAACTGCATGTATATGAAATGAAGATTAGTTTCCCCCAAATAATCAGCTTTAAATGGAAAAGTCACCTGAGATTCACTGAGAATATAGTAATGCGAAGAAAATTGTCACTCCATCAGAGATGGCGATAACTTTGGGGTTATCTTCCTTTGGGGTAAATATATTTTTAAATATATACTTTTAAATATACTTTTTTTTTCATTTTGTCGAAGAAAATAGCAGGGTTATTTGCGGGAGTTTTGTTGCCTTAATATTCCTTTTTCTCATGATTGGAACATCTTGGTTTTGAATTCCTGTTCTTTTATTTATTTTATTCCTATTCTCTGGGGTAACAAAAAGTATGGATGTCTATGGAGATTCTCAGTCATCCAGGTCATGGTTGTCCCAAAGGTGCTTTTTAAAAAGGCAGCTAGACCTTGTTTTTTCCTTGAAGACGTTTCACTTCTCATCCAAGAAGCTTCATCAGTTCTGACTGAATGGTGGAGGATGGAAGGATTTCTTGCAGTCATCTGGTCATTAGCACTCTGTCTGAGGGTCGTTGAGGCCACTTGAAGGTTTATCTGTGCCCTCAGCGTCACCTGAATAGTGCAAATGTGTGTGGACTGCAGCCCATCTGCATTTGAAAGACAAAGGCCACTCTTTTGAAGATAGAAAAGTCCACATTCTGGACAAAGAGAACCATTGGTTCAGTGGTGGGCTGCTGCTGGTCCGGACCGGTTCGGGCGAACCGATAGTTCCAACGATCAGCTGGCCCCACCCAGCCGCCCCTGCGCTATCCTGTCCTATATTTCCTTCTTTCTGGCTCAGCTGATTCGCGTGGCACAGCTGATTTCTGCGCCCCCGCTGTTCTACTTACCGGGGCTGCCTTAAAAAATAAGCAACTGAGCTTCAAATTGCTGTATTTTGAACGCTGCATGCAAGCGTGTTAGGCGCCCACGTGAAGCGCGCCATCACCGAACCGGTTGTTAAACCGGTTGCAGCCCACCACTGCATTGGTTTGAAAGAGGTGTCAAAGAAGTCATCTACATTAAAATTGAAAGCCCTGTCCAGGGGAGGGTTCCAGTTACCTTTGCTACCGGTGCGCATCGTGACATTTCGCGCGCGCGCACGCACATCCCATTGCGCGATTTTACTTCCGCGCATGCTCAGAAGGACGTTTCAGCCCGAAACACAGCTGAGGAGCTGCTCAGCTGTGCTTCGGATGAAGAAATAAAGGTCGGTATTAACCCGGGGCGGGCAGGAGGGCTTTTCTTGAAAGCAGAGGACGAGGAGAAGCCACCCAAACACGAAAAAATCACTGAAAATTCTGATAAAAATTACGGCACCAGCGGGCCGCTACCGGTGCACACGTAGTGGTGCACAGCGGTAGGAACCCACCCCTGGCCCTGTCACAACAGGAGGGGGGATACAACACAACCTATGTCCCAGGAGCGGGTTCCTAATTTTTTTACTACCACTCTGTGGGCGTTGCTTATTTTGTGGGTGTGGCTTGCTGGCCATGTGACCGGGTGGGTGTGGCTTCTTGGACTGCTGAAGGGAGGGGAACTGAGATAGGTCCTGCTGCCCATTCCCCCTCCCCTCAGCAGCCCGAGAAGCCTCGAACGTGCAAAAATGCTGAGGATCATCACTGCGCATTTGTGGCTTCTCGGACTGCTGAAGGGAGGGGAATGGAGATAGCTCCTGCCGCCCATTCTTTCAGTGTCTCACACACTCCCTCAGCCATCCTCCCCTGCTTGGACTCACTGTGGGGTAGGAAGGCAGTGCATGCGCAGTGCCAGAAGCTTGGCTTCTGGGCATGCGCAGAAGAATTTTAAAAAAAAAATTAAATTTTTTTTTTAAATTGGCGGTGCCCAGGCACCGGCAACCGACCGCACCGGTACTGTGACATCACCAGCAGGCCGCTACCGGTGCTATAGAGTGGACCGCACCTGTAGTAACCAACCACTGCTATGTCCTGTTTACAACACAGTCCTTTCAGCAATTCCAAGGAGTTTCCACACTCATTTACACTATTCAGATGACCCTGAGTACACAGATAAACCTTCAAGTGGCCTCAATGACTCTCAGAGGGAGTACTAACGACCAGAGGACTGTAGGACTATAAATCCTTCCATTCTCCACCATTCAGTCAGAACTGGAGAAGCTTCTTGGATGAGAAGTGAAACATCTTCAAAGAAAAAAACAAGGAAATCCAGTTGCCTTTTGAAAAAGGACCTTCGGGATAAAATATGAATGCAACTCTAATTTATATATTGCTGGAGAATGAGGCAGGAAAGAGGTGGTAAGGCTGCTGAAGCTGTACTTCAGAATGTATACGGTAGAAAATTCCCAAGTTTTAAATGTCACTGATATTTAAAATAAAATAAAATAAAATCTCTCTACAGATTTTAAGAAATGCTGTTGGAGAAGCATTTTAGTTCCATTATCTGTCAGTGATGCTGTCTTCCTACTGGAAAAGTAAATGTGAGAATGCATCTGTTTTTCTCTGGGTATTTATGTTTTTATTATTGTGCGGTTTTTGCCTGCTTCAAACTCCTTGATTCCAGATAGGTAGTCTTCAACATAGGACCACAACTGAGACCAGAATATCTGTTGTTAAGCAAAAAGTGGTTGGTCAGTGAGTCGGGCCGAATGTGATGACCTTTTTTGCCATCTGAAACTTCAAAAGTGAACCTCTCTTCCCTTTCCTTAACAATTTGACATTATTCTTGGCTCAAAAAGGAATAAAACTGCTTTCACAGCTCATGCTTTGAGGGGGAAATGCGTTGTTAAGTATTTAAACCTGTTCCCACCAGGCATTTCTCTACAGATTATTTGCTTAAAAGAATCTTATATTACGGGGAAACCTTTTGATACTGAAATGTCAAGGGCTGCTTTGTCATTCCAGTTCATATGGTGTAGCTCTTTCGTTGGAGCCTTTTCTCACCTCATCCGGCAGCATATATAAATCACAATGAAGAGGGTGGGTGTGACCCTCCCAACATTCGTTGCTTAACTGTCCAAGATTGATTTTTTAAAAAATTGTTGGTATGGATTATGGCCTTCTCTTTAAGCTCACCGTTAGCCCCAGGTGGCTGGTTGCATCCAGTATAGCACTACAATAAGGTTTTAATGTTGGGTTTTATAAAAATAATAATGATCTCTGCTCTCTGAGCTTGGTTGTTTTCTTGCAGACGTTTCATTGCCCAAACTAGGTAACATCATCAGTGCTAAAAGAGTGTGGGGTTTGCAAGGAGGAGGAGGAGGAGGAGGAGGAGGAGGAGGAGGAGGAGGAGGAGGAGGAGGAGGAGGAGGAGGAGGAGGAGGAGGAGGAGGAGGAGGAGGAGGAGGAGGAGAACTATGGGGTTCTTGGTGCTCTCTGAGCTTGGTTGGTTTTCTTGCAGACGTTTCATTGCCCAAACTAGGTAACATCATCAGTGCTAAAAGAGTGTGGGGTTTGCAAGGAAGAGGAGGAGGAAGAGGAAGAGGAGGAGGAGGAGGAGGAGGAGGAGGAGGAGGAGGAGGAGGAGGAGGAGGAGGAGGAGGAGGAGGAGGAGGAGGAGAACTATGGGATTCTTGGTGCTCTCTGAGCTTGGTTGGTTTTCTTGCAGATGTTTCATTGCCCAAACTAGGTAACATCATCAGTGTCACGATGTGAATATTGTCAGTTGTGAGTCTATGCAGGGTGATGCACCCCTATTCTAATATTATGGTACTTCCCGATATAAGCAGAACACGTTATATGATGTTTGCGCATGTCTACATTCCTAATCCACCGTTAATCACTTCTTCTGATGTGCCTTCCGAACTGGAAGGTTGTGTTACTCAGCAAAGATGTAGATTATTCAAGATTTATTGTTTTTTGTACTGAAATAAATATTTTCTATTAGACATTTCATCTCGGTTTTATTTCTAAGTGTTTGAATTCCAAGTAAAAGATCCAAATATCGCCTCTACGGGGAATTCTTCCCTTAGCATGGTAGCAATCGGACGGACTGAACCTTATCTCAAGTTAACAATCAGTGCTAAAAGAGTGTGGGGTTTGCAAGGAGGACGAGGATATATAAGAGAACAAACACCCTTCCCTTCCAGCACTGATGATGTTACCTAGTTGGGTAATGAAACGTTCTGCAAGAAAACCAGCAAGCTCAGACCCTCAACCAACCAACAAAGGACCCCTCAAATAATGGTCTCTCTCTCTCTCTCTCTCTCTCTCTATATATATATATACATATATATATATAACCTAAGGGCAGGGGCGGGTTCCTAATTTTTTTACTACCACTCTGTGTGTGTGGCTTATTTTGTGGGTGTGGCTTGCCAGCCATGTGACCGGGTGGGCGTGGGCCTCGGGAGCTTGGCAGCGGCCGGAGAAGCAGGGGGGCATTGCCCACCCACAATGCAGCCCCCCGCAGCAGGATCAGCAAGACCGCAACAGCGGTTCTTCTACGAGGCTCCGTCCGGCCTGAATGCTTCTCCCCATTCGATGATCCTAGGCTCCTGCCGCCCGTTCCCCCTCCCCTCAGCAGCTCGAGAAGCCTCGAACGTGCGAAAATGCCTAGGATCATCACTGCACGTTCGTGGCTTCTCGGACTGCTGAAGGAAGGGGAATGGAGATAGCTCCTGCCACCCGTTCTTTCAGCGTCTCACATGCTCCCTCAGCCATCCTCCCCTGCTTGGACTCACTGTGGGGTAGGAAGGCAGCGCATGTGCAGTGCTGGAAGCTCGGCTTCTGGGCATGTGCAGAAGAAAATTTTAAAAAAATTAAAAAAAAAATTTTTAATGGCGGCGCCCAGGCACCGGCAACCGACCGCACCGGTACTGTGACGTCAACAGCGGGCCGCTACTGGTGCTATAGAGTGGACCGCACCGGTAGGAACCCACCACTGCCCAAGGGACTATGGTTATAACCAGCAGGCACTAAGGCAAAAGTTTATCTAGATGTCTTGGATATGTGGCTGAATGGCCTAGTACCCGAGAAGATCCTGATTCATATTCTATACCTGTAGCAGGGGAATTCTTGAGCCTCACTTTCTGGTTGTCCATCTTCCCTCACTATCACTTTGGCAAGGTGCCAGCCACTGCTTCCTCCTTTGCCGTCATGCCCTATTCTCACCCTGCTCACCTGCTTCAGCTGGACTGCTTCAATGACGAATTCGTCAGCCTTGAGAGAAGGGGAAAGAAAGAAAAGAAAGAAAGAAAGAAAGGGTTAAAATGGCAGGCAGAAGGGTCAAGTTCCACAGGCATTTCCCCCCCAGACAGCCAGTGGTTAAGGATCAAGGAAAATATTCCTTGACTTGCCTTAAACGATGGAGCATTCCTCACTTGTACCATCTGTGAAATGGGAAGCGTAACAGCCCATTTCCAAGAGATGTTAGCACCCCATTCTTCGGTATCGTCAAACATCCTTTGCAGCCCCACCCCCCAAACAGGGCTGAAATACAGCTAGTCCTCAAATTACAACCACGATTGAGCCCAACATTTCTGTCGCTAAGTGAGACAGTCGCTAAGTGGGTTTTGCCCTATTTTACGACCTTTCTTGCTCCAGTTGTTAAGTGAATCATTGGAGTTGTTAAGTTAGTGACACCGTTGTTAAGTGAATCTGGCTTTCTCATTGACTTTGCTTGCCAGAAGGACGCGAAAGGGGAATCACATGACCCGGGACACTGCAACCGTCATAAATATGAGTCATTTACCAAGCATCTGAATTTTGATCACATGATCACATGATCATGGAGATATTGCAATGGTCTGTAAGTGTGAAAAATGGGACCGCATCCTACCTCATACATCCCTACGACCAGTTAGGTCCCACAGAGTTGGTCTCCTCCGGGTCCCTTCAGCCAAGTAATGTCGGCTGGTGGGCCTGTGGGGGAGAGCCTTCTCTGTGGGGGCTCCGGCTCTCTGGAACCAACTTCCCCCGGAGATCCGGACTATTCCCACCCTGCTGGCCTTCCGGAAAGCCATTAAAACATGGCTCTTCCGGCAGGCGGGGTGATATTGAGATCAATCCCCCATGTATGAATGTTGATGTGTTTTTAACTTTTTGTAATTTTTAATCATTTTATGGTTTTATATTGTTCTTATATTATGCTGTATGCCGCCCTGAGTCCCATGGGAGTTGGGCGGCCTATAAGAACCATTAATAAAATAATAAATAAATAAATAATGTCACTTTTTTCAGTACGGTTGTAATGTACTGTTGGTCACTAAATGAATGGTTGTAAGTCAAGGACTATCTGTAGAAAACTGGCCGCCAGGTTGAGAAAAGGAAAGTTGGCTTATTCCATTCATTTTCATAGTAGTAACAATTGCAAGAAGGGGTGGTGGCATTTTGCATGGTGAGCAACACTGAAAGCCGTCCCTGGGAGAATTTAAGAATGCCTCCTGGGGCTGCCCTAAGTACAGTAGAACCAGTCCCCACTCCCTCATTCGCTTGTCAGGGGTCAGCCAAATGCCCCTCAGGTAGTTCTCAGACAACAGAAATTACAATCCAATTGTTATTTCCAAGGTGAATTTGCAGGCTCCCTTGGGATGTGTCTCCAGTGTAATTTTAAAATCTCTGCAAGCAAGCAGTTCAAACCACTGGCAGGAACGAACGGACTCTCCTGTGCGAAATGTGCAATGGAGGGGGGAGAGAGTGGGCGGGAGAAAAGGAGGGAGAGAGGGAGGGAGGAAGGGAAGAACAGGTGGAGGGAGAGGGAAGGAGGCAGGGAGAGAAGGGAGAGAGAGAAAGAAGGAGGGAGGAAGAGAAAGACAGAGAGAGAAGGAGAGAGAGGGAGGGAGGGAGAAAGGAAGGAAAGGAAGGAGAGGGGGAGGGAAGGAGAGAGAGAGGGAGGGAGAGAGGGAAGGAGGGAAGGAAAGAGAGAGAGGGAGGGAGAAAGAAGAAGGGAGGGCGGGAGGGAGAAAGACAGAAAGAAAGAGAAGGACAGAGAGGGAGGGAGAGGGAGAAAGGAAGGAAGGAGAGGGGGAGGGGGAGGGAAGGAGGGAGAGAGGGAGAGAGAGGGAGGGAGGGAAGGAAAGAGAGAGAGGGAGAGGGTGGAAGAAGGAGGGAGGGAGAGACAGACAGAGAGAGAAGGAGAGGGAGGGAGGAGGAGAGGGAGAA